>JAXQQM020061121.1:0-483796 GCA_034641835.2 Pinus albicaulis | reverse complement strand
TTGAATAGTGGTTGGGGTTTACCACAACAAAAATTTGACAGAGCCCATGTAGCATTTCGTATCATTGAAATTCTGGCAGTATCATTCAACTGGGCAAGCACCTTCCTCAGAGCTCCATGACTGAGGGCAAGATCCCTAAATGATGTAGAGTCTCCAACAATATTTCCCAAAGCCCAAACAGCCTTACACGAACACCAGTTGAACTCAAAGTTGGGTAGTAGTTTTAAAAATCAAATTCCAAAATTACAGACGTATAAAGATAGTTGGGAAGAATAATTTTATGCCTCTAAAATGAACGTGCTACTGTTCTTGAACATTATCATTCCTAGAGGTAAGAAGTTCCACAAATATAGGCAGTGCCCCGTAATCAATCACAACCTTTGTATTCTCAGAGGCTCCAAAAAAACCCAAATAGGGTCAACCCTACTACAGGAGGAAGGGCCCGCAGTAAGAACTTACCATTTTGCAAGAACTAAGGGCGCATGCTGTTCTGCAAGAGCTGAGGGCGAATGCTGGGGGCGAATGCTGTTCTGCAAGAGCTGAGGGCGAATGCTGTTCTGCAAGAGCTGAGGGTGAATGCGCGCATGATATCAGACGTTAATGTAGTTTTAAAAAAAATCATTTTTATGTAGCGCACATTTGAATTTTAGCATTTCAAATCATTTTTATTTACATTTGATTTTTTCATTTCTAATACAAGTGACAAACAAATTTCTACAAGAGGTTGAAATTTTTACTAGATAGCCATGAAAGACTAATTAAAATGGCTTAAAATGCAAGTGGAACTTCAAAATAAATGTAATTAAAGGTTCTCTCCACTAAATTTTTGCAAAAGTGCTTACATTATTTAAGTTATCTAGGATATTTTTTTGTATTACACAATCAAAATTAAATAATGAAATAGTTGGGTAGTATTATTGTTTCAAATTAGGACACAATTTTAAAATGGTGATGAAGTTTCATGTGATCATTAACTGACAATATTCTCCTTTCCTATCCTTGAAAAACTATACAAGGTTCCCTGTTGCCACATGAAACCCTAACTCATGTAGCAGCATAGGACCAGTCCTCCATTTTTCCCGTCATAAGGCATTTTGCACATATTTGACGACTAGAATTTGCGGATTCCCATTTTCCGTGAGGTGCTAGGAAGGATAGAAGACTTAATTTTGACGTTTGAAATTTTTTCAAAAACGTTCTTATGCCCTTTAATTTCCACTTACCAATAATTTTGCAACACTAGTCCTCTTCGCAATTGCAAGGTTGTACTCAAAAAGTAAGGAAAGTTACTTTTTTGGCTCACTTAATGATCTAGGTGGATACTGGTGGCCACCCACCTATTCCACTTGTGGCCCCACCATTGTCTCTTTCAGTTGTTCAGTTTCGGCACAACTTACTATTTTTAGCAGTTTTTCAGGTCCTGTACTTCTGGAGCCGTTTTGAGGCCCTAAACGACGTTGTTTAGGCATCGCGCCTCCAGCGAATATCATTTAGTATCATTTTGTTTTGGAATGATATTCATGGCAAAAGTTGTAGTCCTTGGATAGATCTTTCTAATGATGTATCATGTCATCAAACAGAGATAGTATGCCAAAGTTACGTCCCTGGGAAGTTGAAACACCAATTTACCCAAACGGGGCCCATAGTTTTAGCGCTTCATCTCCTAGGGTTAGGTTTTTGGATGTTTAGGGTTCTCCATTGTTTCTCAATAATAAATAGGCCCTCGAGCCTCATTGTAACTCAGTTCAGAGGCCTGTAGTCGCCACATCTCTCCTCAGAGATAGCTACCAGCGCCCTAGCTAGTTTTATTTCCATTCTGTCTATAAGAAAATTTCAGTTCTTTGATATTAATAAAATGAAGTTTTATTTCCACTGCATCTCTGTATTTATGGTTATGTGTTTATTCTGTTGCATTCCTGCATAAATCCGGATAAGTGGTATCAGAGCGGTTTGCTTTTTCTCGATCCTTCTTTGCATGTCCCCAACGAGGTCGGGGTATAAGGAGTTAGGGCTCGATCTGGTGGAACCTTTGCAAGATCAGCCTCACAAACCTCGACGGATGCCCATGGGGGATGAAAAGAAATATGAGGGAGCAGGAGATCCTATCAAAATATTGCTCAAGGAGGCCCTCGAAAAACAAAGGAACGCGATGATGGATAACTTTGCCCAGATCCTTCAACGGCTGCCCACCGGTGGCGCATCTGCATCCAGAAGCCACTCTGGAGGTGCGACTCCTTTTAAGGTACAAGTAAATTTTGACATTCCCATATTTGAGGGTCAAATAGATGCAGATGCCGTAGATATATGGTTGAATCTATTAGAAGGATATTTCTCCTTATCAGGACCGTATTCCTTTTTGGGACTCTCTCTTGAATAACTCTTTAATCAAGAGAGACTCTGTAATTTTAGGTGGAGATTTGAATTTTTCTTTGGGACAGTCAGAGGTATGGGGACCTCATGCTCATATCGACTCTTTGACTGGTTACTTCACTCAAAAATTGGAGGAGAATCACTTGCTGGACATTGAGCCCATCAAGCTGAAACCTACTTGGAGGAATAATAGATGTGCTGATGACAGAATAGCCAAGAGACTAGATCGCTTTTTGGTGGCTGAGCATACTGTGGATAGGCCTTTTATGATTAGGCAGTGGATTGGTAGTGGGGGTGCTTCTGACCATTTCCCTATCTTTCTTGAGCTAAAGATCGGGCCTAGGCAGCCCCCTAGCCCTTTAAAGTTCAACAACATATGGCTCAGGGATGATTCTTTCAAAGCTTTAGTTCTTGATTGCTGGATTCCTTTTAGGGAGGATAGTCCTCTTTCTGCTGCCTTCCAGTTTGCTGAAAACCTAAAGCGTTTCAAGGTTGCTGTGAAAGGTTGGTCGGCTGCTAAGAGACAGAGGGAGGATGTGGAATTGAAACAGGTGGAAGAGGATCTCCGGTTGATTTATGAGGGCATTGGGGGTGGCTTTCAATCCCAAGATGAAAAAGACACACTTATTTCATTGGAAAAAAGAAGGAACTCCCTTCTTATGGATAAGGAGGAATCTTGGAGGTTGAAGAGCAGGGCCACTTGGCTGGCTAGTGGGGATGAGAATACAAAATTTTTTCATGCATATGCTCGCGGCCGGAAGGCTGCTAATACTATCTGGACGTTAAGAGATGGTCAGGGCATTGAGCATACTTCTTTTGAGGCCAAAGCTAGATTGGGGGTTGATCATTTCAAGGACCTTTTTAAGGCGCCAGCACATGCTTCACTAGCGGAAGTGATAAGGGTTGCTCAATATTTTCCGAGATTTGTGGAGGAGGCTGATAATAGATCTTTGATGGCGGAGGTCTCTGAAAAAGAGCTAAAGGAGGTTCTTCAAAGCTTTCAAAAAGACAAAAGTCCGGGGCCTGATGGGTGGTCAGTTGAGTTTTTCCTGGCTCTTTATGACATTTTAGGGACTGATCTGCTGAAAGTTGTGGAGGATACCAGGATTTCTGGGCGGATTCCTGCTTGCTTCAACTCCACATTCATAGCTCTTATTCCGAAGGTGGATAACCCTCTTTCTCTGGCTGATTTCCGTCCAATCTCTTTGTGCAACTGTATCTATAAAGTGATAGCCAAGGTGGTTGCGAGAAGACTCAAAGGCATACTGTCTTCTCACATTTCCGGTGAACAATTTGGTTTTTTGGAAGGTCGTCAAATTCATGAAGCAATTGGGACCGCACAAGAGGCTCTCCATAGCATGAAGACCAAGAACCTCAAAGGGACTGTGCTGAAAATAGACCTATCCAAAGCATATGATCGGGTAAGTTGGTTATATATTCGTATGCTTCTTACTCACCTTGGATTTGGTATCGGTTTCATTCGATGGATTATGAGTTGTATTACAACCGTTTCCTTTTCTGTTCTGCTCAATGGGGCGACATCCCCTTTTTTTCATGCTGAAAGAGGGTTGCGCTAGGGCTGCCCCCTCTCTCCCCTCTTATTTTTATTGGTTGCTGAAGGTTTGAGTAGAGCTCTTCATGTGGCAAAGAGACAGGGTACTTTGAAGGGCATTCAGGTGGCTCCAAACCTTTTCATCTCTCACCTTCTTTTTGTTGACGATGTTCTAATTTTTTGTTCTGGGTCGGTCCGTGATGCTATTACGGTTGGTGAGATCTTGGAACTGTTTGGCAAAGCTACGGGTATGGAAGTGAATGCTGGGAAGTCTTCTATCTCCACTCATTCGTTGAGGGATGAGGAGAGACGTGAGTTCTCGCGGATCTTCCCCTATACTGCAGTTGGTTTGGATGCTGGCCTGAATTACTTGGGTTTCCATTTAAAACCCAATGATTATAGGAAAACTGACTGGAACTGGTTGCTCGAAAAGCTGGAAAAACGATTGAAAGTTTGGTCACACAAATGGTTATCCCGTGTTGGGCGGTTGACTCTAGTTAAGTCGGTCCTGGAGGCTGTTCCGGTGTATTGGTTGTCTTTGTCGTGGATTCCCAAGGGTATTTTGGAGGCTGCTAGGCGGATTTGCTTCAGATTTCTGTGGAGTGGTAAACAGGATTCTTTGGTGACCCCTTGGGTTCGGTGGGAAAAAATTGTTGTTCCAAAAGCGTTGGGTGGTTGGGGTCTGAAAAATATCTTCCTCTTTTCTCAGGCCCTTGCTGCCAAGGGTGGCTGGAGGCTCATCAATGGTGACAGTCTATGGACCCAGGTGATTTCTCACAAATATATTGCTCCTTTTTCCATTGTGGATTGGATAAGGTCTCCTGGGAAAACCTTTGCTGGGGGCTCGGTGATTTGGAAGGCACTTGTTAAATCTTTTCACATTTTGGAATCTAGTCTGGCTTGGGATGTGGGAAATGGTAGGAAGCTGCGGGTGGGTGAGGATCCGTGGATGGGCAGTACACTCCAGCACCTCCTTCCTAGGCGCACGGTTGAGGCTTTAAGGCAACAGGGGATTACCTTTCTCTTCCATCTTGCTGATCCGGTGGGGAGGAGGTTGGGTATCCAATCTTGGTTACAGGCTTCTTCTTTTGGGCTGGAGGGTGTTGATGAAAGGGCTCTGGCGGTATATATTCGTGCACTAAAACAGGCTCATCTTGTGCTTTCGGATAGGGAAGATAAGATCGCTTGGGATTTTGACCCCTCAGGGATATACTCCCCTCGGGATGGCTATCAAAAGCTTAGTGAAGGGAATGTTCTGGGTGAGGTGCGTTGGTGGTGGAAGATTCTCTGGAAATTGAACTGTCCTCCTAAGACACGCCTTTTTATGTGGTGTGTCCTTGAAAATAGAGTCCCTACCTGGGACGTGCTGCAAAACAGATGTTTTCAGGGCCCTGGATGGTGTTGTTTGTGCAAATCAGAGGTTGAATCAGTTAATCATCTCTTCCTCAGCTGTTCTTTCATTCAAGGCATTTGGTTGGAGTGTTCCAGGCTTTTGGGATTACGGTGTAGATGGGAGGGCATTTCTGTCTCTCATGCCTGGGAATCTTGGTGGCTGTCTACAGCTGAGCTGAACTTAAAATCACTGCCTCTTCTAGTTATATGGGGTTGTTGGTTGGCTCGTAACCGGCTTCTTTTTGATGGATCTGTTAGTACTCCTGAGATTGTCGGTGCCATGACGGTGGGGCTGCACTCTGCATTCCCTATTCATATTCGTGTTGCCAATCAGAGGGAGATCCTCATGATGGAGATAGATAGGGGAAGGCCATGGGGTTTTTTTGATGGCGCTATGCAACAACATCTCTGTGGGGGTGGTGCCCTGTTGTTTCTCTCAGATTCACACTGGTATGAGATCTCTGTAGGGCTGGGGGGAGGGACAAATAATTTTGCTGAGCTGCTGAGTCTCAAGATCCTTCTACTGTTCGCTCTGGAGAAAGGTTGCAGGCAGCTAAATGTTTTCGGGGACTCATTGAACGTGATAAACTGGATAAAGGGTGTACAGAACTGTAGAGTTCATCTTTTACAAAATCTGTTCTGTTCCATTGGAGTGATCCTCCGTTCCTTTGCCTCTTTCTCATGTCAACATATCTATCGTGAAAATAATGAGAAGGCGGATCAAGCTTCTAAGAGGGGGCTGCTGTTGGATGAAGGCATCTGGAGGGTCAGAGAACATATAGAGGGTGTTATCTCTGAATATTTCCACCCATCATTATTCGATTAGTGGCTACCGGTCTTTGCTCTGGCCTGTTCTTTATCTACTGTCTCCTCCTCTCAGTGGGAGGTTTGTATAATGTTTTTCAGAGGAGGGTGGGCTATTATCTTCATCTGATGGTTGGTATTCATATATGTCGAGAGATCTCCTTCAAAAGGTGTGTTGACTCTACTTTTCTGGAGGAAGTGGGCTACTTTCTCTTGTTTGAACTTCTGGGGGGCTTCCGGCTGACAGTAGTCTCCAGGGACTATGTATACACATAGGTGGTATCCAAATATGAATCTCATTATACATCTTTTAGTGGGTTGATGCCATATATGGCTTCAAAACTTCCTTTGTTTTTCTCGGACAGATTCTGAGGTCAGAATGACAGATTGCTTTGGGTCAAAGTAACAAGACTGGCTACACATTTTTCCTTTGACAGATTGACAGTAAAAGTGCTTTCACTGCTTTTTGTGCCTGGAGAGGGTGTATCTGATTGCTGACCTTCACATTGTTGGATTTTTTCTATGGGCTGGTCTCAGTGTCTTTGGGCATGGACAGTAAGTCAGATGTTTTTGGGTAAATGTCACAAGACTGGTTTCAAATTTTTCTTTGACAGATTGACAGAAAAGGTGCTTTCTCTGGGTTTTGTGTTTGGAGAGTGCGTTTTTTAGATGCTGATCATTCATATTGATGGTTTTTCATCTTTGGGCTTTCCCTGGCCTCGTAACTTCCCCTGGTTATTTTCCAAAGGGCGTTTTTTGCTGGCTCTGGTTATGGTGCATTCGTATGGGCTCTGTCTCTGACTGAACGTGGTGATGCTTTTTTAACAGAACCGGTCTCTGACAGAACGTGGCTCTGTCTCTGAGGATCGTGGTGGGCTGTCCTTTTGCAGCGCTGTGGTTGTATTTTTCGACTCAGCCTATTGTCTTGTGCAGCGCTGTGGTGTTTCGCTGCTCTGTCATCGACTGACTGTATATCAACAACCATTAACAGAACTGTTTGTTAGCAGAGGAACGCTGTTTGACAGATTATGATCAGCGCAGTGTATTTCATTGTTTTTCTAATTGTTTTCTGGACCATGCATAGTATCACTATGTGTGTATACTGTCTCTTGAAACTCTGAGGGTTTGTATTTCAGTATAGAAATATGTTTCTCACCATGTAATTTTACTCATGTAGCAGCATAGGACCAGTCCTCCATTTTGCCCGTCATAAGGCATTTTGCACATATTTGACGACTAGAATTTGTGGATTCCCGTTTTCCCTGAGGTGCTAGGAAGGATAGAAGACTTAATTTTGACGTTTGAAATTTTTTCAAAAACGTTCTTACGCCCTTTACTTTCCACTTACCAATAATTTTGCAACACTAGTCCTCTTCGCAATTGCAAGGCTGTACTCAAAAAGTAAGGAAAGTTATTTTTTTGGCTCACTCAATTATCCAGGTGGATATTAGTGGCCACCCACCTATTCCACTTGGGGCCCCACCATTTTCTCTTTCATTTTTTCAGTTTCGGCACAACTTACTATTTTTAGCAATTTTTCGGGTCCTGAACTTCCAGAGCCGTTTTAAGGCCCTAAACGACGTTTTTTGGGCATCACGCCTCCAGCGAATATCATTCTGTATCATTCTATTTCAAAATTATACTTGTGGCAAAAGTTGTAGTCCTCAATAGATCTTTCTAACGATGTATCATGTGCGTCAAACAGAGATAGTATGCCAAAGTTACGTCCCTGGGAAGTTGAAACACCAATTTACCCAAACGGGGCCCATAGTTTTGGCACTTCATCTCCTAGGGTTAGGTTTTTGGATTTTTAGGGTTCTGCATTGTTTCTCAATAATAAATAGGCCCTCAAGCCTCATTGTAACTCAGTTCAGAGGCCTGTAGCCGCCACATCTCTCCTCAGAGATAGCTACCAGTGCCCTAGCTAGTTTTATTTCCATTCTGTCTATAAGAAAATTTTAGTTCTTTGATATTAATAAAATGAAGTGTTATTTCCACTGCATCTCTGTATTTATGGTTATGTGTTTATTCTGTTGCGTTCCTGCATAAATCCGGATCAGTGGTATCAGAGCGGTCTGCTTTTTCTCGATCCTTCTTTGCATGTCCCCAACGAGGTCGGGGTATAAGGAGCTAGGGCTTGATCTGGTGGAACCTTTGCAAGATCAGCCTCGCAAACCTCGACGGACGCCCATGGGGGACGAAAAGAAAGATGAGGGAGTAGGAGATCCTATCAAAATATTTCTCAAGGAGGCCCTCGAAAAACAAAGGAACGCGATGATGGATAACTTTGCCCAGATCCTTCAACGGCTGCCCACCGGTGGCGCATCTATTGTGTAACCAGCTCCAAAAAGAGAAGAAAAGAGATATCAACGCCTTAGAAATGAGCCACTTCGAGGGGGAAACCTCCAATACATTACATAAATGAACAATTCTTGGATGATAGAATTTACAAAACCTCCTTTCTATATATAGGAGTCCATGGGGCCATAATGTAATCCTAGTGGGCCACAATGTAATCCTAGCCGACCTAACAATAATAATTTAAGGGCACAATAATAACAAAATGGGGTTTACAAGGGTACAATAATAACAATAAGGGGGTTACACTAACAACAATAAGGGACTATACTAGTAATATAGGGACCTAACATGCCCCTCTCCTTCAAAAAAGTGTTGTCCTCAATGCTTGAGTAGCTTTGGGTGCTTCTGTATAAAATTCTCATCCTCCCATGTAGAATCTTCAATGGGTAAGTTCTTCCACTTGATGAGATACTCTGAAATTGATCGATTTCGTAGTTGTCGAGTTCTTGTTTCCGTGACCGCTTCAGGTTCCAATATGATTTTTCCTTTCTCATCAAGTTCTGGAAATATTGTTTGAACTGGAAGATTTTCACCTATAACCTTATTTAAGCATGAAACATGGAAAACTGGATGTACTCGCGAAGAAGCAGGAAGCTCCAATTTGTATGCCATAGTACCAATCTTTTGCAACACCTTGTATGGACCATAGTACTTTGGCGATAATTTATTATCCTTCTTTGCTTGCTTGAGGGACATTTGTTTGTATGGTTGTAGCCGTAAAAATACCCAATCTCCTACATCAAAACTTCTCTCGCTACGATGTTGATCTGCCTGCTGTTTCATTCGATTTTGTGCCAAATTCAGGTTATCCTTTAAGAGTTGGAGAACTTCTTGCTGATGCTCGATGTGATCTTCCACTGCTTGAACCTTCGAATTTTCCCTTAAAGATGATGTGATTGATGGTGGATGATATCCATAAAGTGCCATAAATGGGGTCATTTTTGCTGTAGTATGGAAGGAAGTGTTATACCACCATTCAGCGAGAGGTAACCACTTGACCCATCGTGTTTGTTTATCAGATACAAAACAATGAAGATATCCTTCCAAACATTTATTTACTATCTCATTTTGACCATCGGATTGAGGATGATAAGATGAGCTATGAGCTAATTGAGTACCCAAACAAGAAAATAACTCCGTCCAAAAATTTCCAGTAAAAATGGGATCTCTGTCGCTCACAATAACCCTTGGCTTCCATGTAGCTTTTGAATTCTGTCCATAAATGTAGTAGCAACTGTACTTGCTTTAAATGGATGAGATAATGCACAAAAGTGTGCATACTTGGTAAGTCTATCAACTACCACCATGATGACACTCTTTCCTTTCGACTTAGGTAAACCTGTGATAAAATCCATTGAAATCTCCTCCCAACGTTGACTTGGAATGGATAAAGGTTGTAGAAGTCCCAGGGTCTTAATTGTTTCCACTTTATTTTGCTGGCAAACCAAACATTCTGCCACAAACTTTTGAATATCGGATTTAAGGCCATCCCAAAAAAATTCTTTCTTCACCCTCTGGTAAGTTTTTAAAAATCCTGAGTGTCCTCCTAAAGGAGAAGTGTGCAATTCCATAAGAATCTTTTGTTTTAGTTGGGAATTCTTGCAAAGATATAAGCGATCTTTGTACCATAAGGAATCATTTTTCCAACTAAATGTATCAGATGTACTAGGATCTTGCCGCAACTTTTGAATGAGTGTCCATACATCTTTGTCCTTCTTCCATTCATCTCTTGCTTTGGTTATCCAATCTGGTTGGATAATAGAAATGGCACAAAGCAATGCTTCCAACTCTTCATTCTTTCTTGAGAGTGCATCTGCAACAACATTAAGCTTTCCTTTTTTGTATATTATTTCAAAGTCATAACCCAACATCTTTGTGACCCATTTTTGCTGCTCTTCTGAAGATAGTCTTTGTTCCAAAAAGTGTTTTAAGACTATCATGATTAGTTTTTACCTTGAAGTGTCTTCCCATTAGGTAAGTTCGCCATTTCTTTAGTGCATGCAATATTGCTAACATTTCCTTCTCATAAATAGGTTTCTGTAAATACTTTCCTTTGATTGGAAGACTTTCAAAAGCATTGGGACTTCCTTCCTGCATTAAAACTGCACCAATTCCATTTCCTGAGGCATCACATTCCACAATAAAGGTTTTTGTGAAGTTTGGCGTAGCTAAGACCGGTGCTAGGCACATTGCCTCTTTAAGATGTTCAAAGGCCTTAGTTGCTTCGGGAGTCCATGAAAATGCATCTTTCTTCAATAATGTTGTTAGAGGTGCTGCTATTCTCCCATAATTCTTAACAAACTTGCGATAATACCCTGTTAACCCAAGAAATCCTCGCAACTGCTTTATGGTCGTGGGACTTTCCATTCCTTAATGGCTTTAATTTTGTTAGGGTCTACTTTAACACCCTCGTGAGATATAATATGACCCAGATATTCCACCTCTTGTACTCCAAAGAAACATTTGGATGTTTTTGCATTTAATTGTTTCTCCTGCAATAGTTTGAGCACCCTGTCAACATGTTCAACATGATCCTTCCAAGACCTGCTGTAGATTAGTATATCATAAAAAAATACTAGCACAAATTTTCTAAGGAAGGGTTTGAAAATGGAATTCATCAACCCTTGAAATGTAGAAGGTGCATTGGTAAGGCCAAAAGGTATGACCAAAAATTCATAATGACCCTCATGAGTTCGAAATGTTGTTTTTGGAATATCTTCAGTCTTCATTCTAATTTGATGATATCCTGAACGAAGATCCAACTTGTAAAATAAATTGCTCCATGTAATTCATCCAATAATTCATCAATCACAGGAATGGGAAATTTGTCTTTAATGGTGAGCTTATTGAGCTCCCTATAATCCGGACACATTCGCCATGATCCATCCTTCTTGTGTACCAATACTACAGGGGCAGAGAAAGAACTTTGACTAGGTTGAATTATACCTGCCTCTAACATTTCTGCAATCATGCGTTCAATTTCGCTCTTTTGGAAGTAAGGATATCTATAAGGCCTGATGTTTGGAGGAACACTTCCTGGAATCAAATGAATAGCATGATCATGATCACGAAAAGGTGGGAGTCCTTTGGGAGTTTCAAACACCTTGGAATGATTGTCCAAGACTTGTTAGAGATCTGCAGAAATATATGATTTTGATGTCGGAACTTCTAGTGAGCATAATTGTGAAATTACGCCTCATTGTTCTTTCTTTAGAAGCTTTTTCATAACATTAGAGCTTATTATCCTTCTCGACTTCCCTTCAATACCCCGTAATTCAACTTCCTTTCCTTCTGAAAAAAAAATTCAAGAAAATTTCTTGAAAATTAAAAGGTACCGTCCCCAAAGATTGTAACCATTGTACTCCTAGTACAACATTAGAACCTCCCATAGGAATGGAAAGCATAGGAATAGTCAATACAAGTACATACAATGGACCACGCTGCGGCAACAAAGGGATCAAGATGTGCATGAGCTGACGAATCTGTTCCATACCCTGCGCACCAAGTTGGGTATCAAAGATTCAGAGAAACATCTGGTGCTAAAGTATCGCAGTTGTCTGCACAGATAAATTTAGGAGGTAATGGAGTTCCTCGACATCTCCTCACTTGGTACGGCATACCGGTATGCTGCCAAGATTGAGCAGAAATTCAAACAGAAGAAGTGAGACATTGGATCTGCGAATCAAAAGCAAGGGAAAGGTGCTCCCAAACCACAAAACAAAGGACAGAGCCAAGGCACGGTGACTCAAGACAACCTGTCGAAGCCACAAGCAAAGAAAAACACCGCAAAGCCAAAGAAGGACATGGGAAAGTGGTGTGAGTTCCATAAGAGCTCCACTCGCAACACAAGTGAGTGTCGGGCCAAGCAGTCGCTGGTGGCCGAGATGCGGGCTTCTGAGTCAGATGCATGCTCTGATTCTGAATCAGAACCTGACAAGGGGAATGACAAAGGGAAACATATTATTGATGCGGAGCCCAATGCCACTGTTGCCACTACAAAGATCCAGAAGGAGGAACATCTCTTCCACTCCCAGATGTGGGTAAAGGGCTCCCCGGTACAGTTCATTGTCGACAATGGGAGCCAAAAGAACCTCATTTCGGCAGATGCCGTGAAGCGGTTGGGCTTGCCGACCACAGCTCACCCACATCCATACACCATCGGGTGGCTTCACCAAGGACAAGATCTCCGCGTCAGCCAGCAGTGTCGCCTTCCCTATAGCATCAAGCCCTTCACGGATGAGGTATTATGCGACGTTGTTCCTATTGATGTTTCTGATGTATTATTAGGAAAACCATACTTGTGGAAGCGTCATGCGGTGTATGAGTCTCGGCCTCGTGCTGTTATTGTTACTTTGGGAAATAAGTTGTACAGGATACCAGAGGTACCACCTCCTGCCACTATCTCTTTGGTTACTGCAAAACAATGCAGTAAGCTCATTTCCTAAACTAGGAAATTCATTTTCCTGATGATTCGCCCCCAGGGCAAGAATAATATTGTGGCCACGACCTCCAGACAAGGCTCCTTTGCATGACAAAAACAAATGGATAAGGTTGTGGAGGAGTACGGGGAAATTTTCACCTCACCCACAGGGGTTCCTCTACATTGTCAGGTCAAGCACCCGATTGATCTGACCCCAGGTCCGCTACCCAACGGACTGATCTATCGGCGCTCTGTTATGGAGAACGATGAAATCAAGAGGCAGATTCAAGAGCTGCTGCAGAAGGGTCACATCCGACTAAGTTCATCGCCCTGTGGGAGCCCGATAATTTATTATTGTGAAATCATAGTTCTAAATTATCTCTTATTCTGTGAGCAATGTAATCTATTAATTGTAAGCAGATTCATTAAAAAAATTCAAACTGATTTTAGCATGAATGATGACAATTTATATATTAATTGGTTTTTAAGAGTATTTGTATTATGTAGGAGCATTGGAAAGAAAAATCAAGACTTCATTTTCTGTTTTCCTTATTTTATTGGGCTGAACTGGAGAAAATTGAATATGAATAGTGAGTTAATTGTAAGATCAATGGGCCAAGGCCATACATCAACATTGACCATATTGGGGAAGTATAAAAGCATGGATATTCATGTAAGTATAGTTATTAATGTAAGATCAAAGTTAACTCTTAGCTTCACTAAAGAAATAGAAGGCAAAGATCTAGCATCAACTGAAATTCACGTGAAAAAGTAGATGAAAAATGTACAATCATCCAATGGAGAGGTAATCTATAATTATCCAATAAGACTCTTGGCTATGCCTTGAGACTAAACTAATTCTCAATATTTTTTAATAATCATCCATTGTAATTTAGTAGGAAAACCATAGTAAATCATTGTCCAATGGCCATGCAAAAATATATAAAAAATAATATTTGTTGGTTGTTTTTCAATAGGTGGACCATGATGGGACCACTAAGAAGGTGGGGGTGTTTTTTTAATCATGGAAGTGAGGTTTAGTAGATTGATAGTCAAGTTACCTTTCCTATAAATTTTCTCGATCAAGTTATTCATTCATTGAACTTTGATTCATTCCTACTATTTTGATACACAATCCAATCCAGTTGAGTCTTGAGTCTTCATTGAGAATGGCATTCATAGGTTGTCAAGAAAGAGGTTATCATGCACATGCACTCTTCTTTTCTTGGTATCTTTGTAACTATGTTCAGCCCAAGTTTTATATTTTTAAATTATCATAATAGTTCGTGATTATTAAGCTTTTATTTTGTCTTTTAAGAATTTTAATTTAATTATTATTAATCATTAAATTAAAATATATATATATATATATATATATATACACATATATTTATATAGTTATTAAACTTTCAATAGAATTATTAAACTTTCAATGGTACATCAACTTTCATACATGAGAACCCGGATGCGGGTGAAGTTGGTAGTGTTTAACGTGATGGGATGGGGGTGTGGCATAAGGGGAAGCCACTCGCCCACATGCAAGAGTGTTGTCATTCAGTTCTTAATGTCGATTGATCGGCGTTTAATGCCATTTACTCCTCGTGCTCGAATCAACCATAGTCCCACTCCTCGATACACATTCGCATGCCGCGACATGGCTCAGCCTCTAGTTCATACTTATGGTGGTTTATTGCAGTCGATTCACAGTTGCACGGTAGACTGGGTTGTTATTATGGAGCGTCCCTCTGGTCTGAACAGAATTCCCCCGCATGTGAATCTGTGGTGCGCTCCAAGAGCAGGGCTTTCTAATGTTCGCACTATAACTGGTAAGAGGAGCTGTCTCAATTATTGTTTGGATTTTGGATAAAATCTCCACTTCTCCCACACTGGTTCCTGCAAGATTTCTTTTGTCACCCTGTTGCCCCTCTCACCTCAGTCTTATGTCCATCTTTTGCCTCCCTACCCTGCTGTCTCGAGTGCGACTATGCTGTGCCTCAGGCAGAGAATGCGCTGCCGAAGAGGCTCCACGAGGCGCCAAATTCGACGCTCTCCCTCCACCTCTGGTACCTCCTCTGCGTCTACCTCCCACTCTGACATTCAACCTAGAGGGCACCTTCTCCGCTCGGGCCATTGCCTTGCTTCCCCCACTCCTTCCGCTCCTCCTGATCAAACCCACACCACACATTTTTCCTTTAACAACACTCTCAATCGACCCAGGGTGACTGCCTCAATTACGGTCGTCTTTCGTGAAGAGCCTCAGGAAATTTTTCCCAGTTCTCACCCTGCGGAATGCAGCCTCTCAGCAGCTTAGGATTCAACGTAGTTTGTTGGGCTAAAGCACCCTGATAGTGCAGACGTGCAGGGTCAGATGGGCAAGGCCATGCAGGACCTGGCGAACAAGGAAGTGGTGGGTCAACCTACTGAGAGGCAGGATGCAGTGCAAGCGAGCGAGGCATAGATTAATCCTCCTCCCGGGAAGGTGATCCATTCTATTGCTGACCTGTATAATGCTGATGGGGAACTAGATGAACTCTGGTGTAGAGTTGTCTATGAACCTCCTGATGAGTAGTTCCTCCTCTTCACTTTGGTTTTTTGCTCTATTTCTGTCCATTCTCACGGGCCTGTTCATGTGTTTCCTGCTATCTCTGAAAATGCATCTGTTTTTTTTGCTTCGATATGGTCTCCAATACTACAATTCTCTAGTTCCCCTGCGCGGGATTTTTCAAATGAACTGTTTCAGACTGGTTTCCCTCTTGCAGGGCAGTCTTCAAACTATGGTTTTTTGTTTCAAATGCCACAGCACTCGGCAATGATCGGGCTTCGGCCCGCTGTACTGTACTCCTTTTGTTAATAGAATTACTTTTACTTAGAAAAAAAAAACTTTCATACATGAGAAAATAGATACTGACAAATGGTACATCATGGTCTGATTAATTTCGCTCAACAATTTCAAATGGTATAACATTTAGTCAATAGTAATCATCAATTTCTGCACACAGAGACTAATTTCTCTAGAAGCCTGAGATTTCTTTGGCTTGTTATTCTTATAACTACATAGACATAATTAATAGAGAGATTGAGGACAGAAAAAATCTAGAGCTTAGTCTCCACTACTCAACATGATTTTGTGAGAAATAATACATAGATTGATTTCTCTGAGTGCCTTAGTGTTCTTTGGCTCATTTTTTTAATCACAACAACAATAAAAAATGCACTGAGGATTTGTTCTTAGTCCGATTATGCAATTTTTATAAGACAGATTATGCAATATTAATAATAAACATAAATTTATTGCAATTTAGGGAAAGCTCGTTCATGTTTTTTTCTTTATATTGGAAGGTTACTTTATTTTTGAAGTAATTTTTAGTAGATCATAGCATATATTAAGGAAATATTAGTTTGACAAGAATCAATTATTTCTCTTGAAACTTTAGGTATTAAAAGTCCATGACACAGATATATCACACTCCAAAATCCAAAGAAAATGGAAGAGCGTTCAATTTTTTTAATCAAACTTTTATTGGTGAAGGGTTAATTTATTACGAGAACATCATTAATGAAGTGCAAAATTTTAAACGTAACGTTTATTGACTAGAAAAATAATGACCAAAACGTCAAAAAAAATTGTGTGATGGGTAAAGAGAAATCCAAATTCCAACCCTGCCTGCCACTTGTTGGTGAGTGGAGGTTATTCACTTTTCATTTACAACTTACCAGGTTACTCATGTTACCAATATTTTCACATGGCTCATTTTTAGGTGACTACTTATTGTACTTCTTCTTTATAAAGAACAATTGGTAGATAATTGTATATATTATTTGAAATCTATAACAAATCCAGGCAACAAGATTACAACAAATAGAAAATTATGCAAAAAATTCACCAGGGCACTACTAATGTGTGGATACCCTATCATTTCTTAGATCCTCATAACTTACCAACACCTACTATATTGGTATACACATAATATGGCATTTACCTGAAGTATTTCATATGTATCTAGAAGTAAATAAGTTGTATGACAATTGTTATGGCAGATATAAGATGTGTATTATAGTTTATATTTCAATTTTCTTAAGTAGCATGCATGTGCGGTCCATATAGTGACTACAATTACCAAATATATTTCAGTGAAGATGTGAAGATGATCTCTCATTAGGTCCTAATTACTTAAAGAATCATTAATTAGCTTTCCAAATGAATAAAATATGTTAAAAAATTAGTAAAAACTAGGAAAACAAATCATGCTTTAAAAAAATATGGCACAATGAGTCACACTCTGAGATTTATTTAATTACTCATCAAGTGTCGCTATAACATATATATGATCACCATTACCATAGAAATGGGACATGTGACCATCATTTTGGTTTCGCCAATGACATTCCACATCATGAGCATTGTTTAGGGTTGATTGTGTTGATTTTTTTAAACAAATCATTTATACATTTTATGGAAATTATAGACACAATTTACAATCACATTACAAGATCATGATGTATGGATATTCTTTATCATTTCTTAGATACTCAAAACTTACCAACACCTAATAGATTGATATACACATCATATAGAATTTACCCCTAGAATGCCACATGTATCCTAAAACAAATTAGTTGTATGGCAATTGTTATGGTGCATATATGATATGTATTACAGTTTATCTTATAATTTTGTTGAATTAGTATACAAAAATTTACATAGTGATATGAGAACCACTCTCTAGAGTATACATCGATTGTGTACACATGTCTTTTTAGTTGCTTTTTAAGATATATCATTTGTGATGCTCACATGATTGAGCCGAAAGGCTCATTCTACAATCCAATATGAGGGAGATGTTAAGTATGTCACGTCCTCAACAAATAATAAAAATAATTTAAACAATTAAAAATCTATTAACCCAACAATTAAGTGTAGATATTATAATTGAGGTGAAAGGCTCATTGAGCCGAAAGGCTCATTCTACAATCCAATATGAGGGAGATGTTAAGTATGTCACGTCCTCAACAAATAATAAAAATAATTTAAACAATTAAAAATCTATTAACCCAACAATTAAGTGTTGATATTATAATTGAGCCGAAATTTTTGTATTCTAAAATAAGTTTGCAACTAAAGGAATTTGATCCCTTTCGGCTTATGTTAGATCCATGTTTTAGATGGATCTATGCTGGTTATATAATGAACCATTAAGTTGAATGACCCCGATGTCGGGTATGTCACGTTCTCAAAAATAATAAATTTTACTTTTTCTAATGTCGGCCAAAGCATTAACCTAATCTTGAATTTTATATAACTTGAATATTTATATTGTATATAAATTTATGTATTATTTATATAATTTGAATGGATAGTAAATTATATACCTGAATTTGAATGGATCAAAATTTACCTTTAACAAAAAAAATTTACCACATTGAATTTCCAAATTAAGTAAAATTTTAAACATCTTTACTCTTTACTAAAGTCAATACCATTTCCTAAATCAAAATAAAAGAGTCAATTAAACACAAACAATCAAAATCCAAAATCTTTTAATATTTATTTTA
The DNA here is from genome assembly GCA_034641835.2 of Pinus albicaulis. Taxonomy (NCBI): domain Eukaryota; kingdom Viridiplantae; phylum Streptophyta; class Pinopsida; order Pinales; family Pinaceae; genus Pinus; species Pinus albicaulis. The sequence continues at coordinate 465,344 of JAXQQM020061121.1, read as the reverse complement.
ATTAAATATTTGTAAAATGAATATTTAAAAAGAAAAACCATATTCTATGGATAAATTAAAATATTTAAAGACATAAATATTTCCCCATCAAAGTTGCAATATTTTAAAATTTAAATAAATATAAATATAAATACACATGAGGTATGGTAAATAAATAAAACATATTTTAATACTTACTCCAGGACTATGGTAAATAAATAAATATATATATAAACTAGATGTATGGTAAATACATAAAAATTCTTTTTATATTTACTCCATAAACTTTTTTATATTTAAAAAAAAATTAAAAAGAGGTTTTTTTTAGATGAAGCCTATGGGACTAATACCATGGGACAAATTAATATTGATACCATGGGCCAAATACCATATTTATAAAATAAGTATGGTAAATAAATAAATATAAAAGAGGTATAAAGAGGTATGATAAATAAATAAATATAAAATAGGTATAAAGAGGTATGGTAAATAAATAAATATAAAAGAGGTATAAAGAGGTAAGGTAAATAAATAACAATATATCAAATAGGATTACAAATAAAAATCTAAGTATATAACAAGCCTATGGGCCAAATACCATAGTAAATAAAAGAAGTATGGTAAATAAATAAAAATATAAATAAACCAGAGTTATGGTAAGTAAATAAAACCTCTTTTCATATTTACTCCATAATCTGCTTTATATTTACGAATATTTATGTTCATTAGTTTACATATCTATGAAGAAATACACAGAGAGAGAGAAGTGGAGAGAAAGAGATAGTGATAAGGGAGAGATGGAGAGAGAGTGTGTATGTTTACGAGTGAGATAAAGAGACAAAGTAAGATGTATGGAAAGAAGGGGGGAGAGAAGAAAAGAGAAGGTGAGTGGGAGGGATATTGTAATGTAGTTGGAGAGGGAGAGGGGTGGAAAGAGAGAGAGAAATAAAGGGAGATTGGGGAAGAGAGAGGATTAGAGAGAGAGAGAAAGAGAGAGAGAGAGAGAGAGAGAGAGAGAGAGAGAGAGAGATGGGGGAAGAGAGAGGATTGGAGGGAAAAAAGAGAGGGAGGTAGGAGAGAAAGGGAGAGAGAGGAAGGATGAGAGAGAGGAGGAGAGTGATGGAGGAAGAGAGAGTATTGGAGGGAAGAGAGAGAGAGAGAGAGAGATCAAGGAAGAGAGAGGGAGTTAGGAGAGACAGAGAGAGGAAGGACGAGAGAGAGGACTTGAGAGAGAGGAGGAGAGAGGGATCGATAGAGAGATGGAGTTGGAGGGGGAGAGATGTATGAAATAAGAAATATAGAGAGTGAGGAGTGGAGAGAGAGAAGGAGTGATAAGGGAGAGACAAAGAGAGAGTGTGTATGTTTGGGGCTGAGAAAAAGAGACAAATAAGGAGAGATGGAGATAAGGGGGGGGAGAAGGAGATATAAGAAGAGAGGGAGGGATATAGTAACATAGTTGGTGGGTGAAGAGAGAGAGAGAGAGAGGGAGAGACAGAGATGGGAGAGAAAGGGAAAGAGAGGAAGGAAGAGAGAGGATGTGAGAGAGTGGAGAGAGGGAGGGAAAGAGAGATGGACTTGGAGGGGGAGGGAGAGGGAGGTAATAAGAAAGACATAGAGAGAGAAATGTGGAGAGTGAGAGAGAGAGGGAGAGAGGACAAAGGGAGGAGAGATAGATATTAGCGGGGGAGAGGGAGAGAAGGGGAAGATAGAGATATAGATGGAAGGTGAAGAGAGGGAAGAAGAGAGAGATGGGGAGAGGAGGGGATTGACAAAGATATTGATATATATGGAGCGCAAGAGCGTGTGTGTTTATGGGGGTAAGATAGAGAGACATAAAAGAAGAGATGGAGGGGGATATAGATATGGATGGAGGGTGGAGAGAGGGAAGAATAATTCTCACACTAGATGGATTGATATAAGTGGAGATGGTGATCTATAACCCTATTCGATTATTTGCACTATATGCATCGATTTTAGTGTAGATATTTATTTCTAATGATATTTTATTACTTGCACTAGATGCATTGATTTCAGTGTAGGTGGCGATTTCTAATACAATTTGATTGCTTGCATTGAATTTTTTGATTTCAATTTAGATGTTCATTTATAATTATATTTGATTACTTGCACTAGATGAATTGATTTCAATGTAGATCATTTCTAATCCTATTTGATTATTTGCACTAAATGCATTGATTTAAGTGTAGATGGCGATTTCTAATCCTATTTGATTTCTTTGAGTAAATGCATTGATTTTAGTGTAGATGTTGGTTTCTAGAGAGAGAGAGAGTGAGTGATAAGGAATATGGAGAGAGAGGGAGAGAGGACAAAAGGAGGAAAGAGAGATATTAGCGGAGGAGAGGGAGAGAAGGGGAAGATAGAGATATAGATAGAAGGTGAAGAGAGGGAAGAAGAGACAGATGGGGAGAGAGGGTGATTGTCAAAGAGATTGATATATATAGAGTGCGAGAGCGTGTGTGTTCAGGGGGGGTGAGACAGAGAGACAAAAAAGAATAGATGGAGGGGGATATAGATATGGATGGAGGGTGGAGAGATGGAGGAATATTTCTCTCACTAGATGGATTGATATAAGTGGAGATGGTGATCTCTAATCCTATTTGATTATTTTCACCAGATGCATCGATCTTAGTGTAGATATTTATTTCTAGTGATATTTGATTACTTGCACTAGATGCACTGATTTTAGTGTAGGTGGTGATTTATAATACAATTTGATTTCTTGCACTGAATATGTTGATTTTAATTTAGATGTCGATTTATAATTGTATTTGGTTACTTACACTAGATGAATTGATTTCAATGTAGATGATTTCTAATCCTATTTGATTGTTTTCACTAAATGCATTGATTTCAGTGTAGATGGTGATTTCTAATCCTATTTTATTTCTTTGAGTAAATGCATTGATTTTAGTGTAGATGTTGGTTTCTAGAGAGAGAGAGAGTGAGTGATAAGGAAGATGGAGAGAGAGGGAGAGACGAAAAAATAAGGAAAGCGAGATATTAGGGGGGGAGAGGGAGAGAAGGGGAAGATAGAGATATAGATGGAAGATGAAGAGAGTGAAGAAGAGAGAGATGGGGAGAGGGGGTGATTGACAAAGAGAATGATATATATGGAGTGCGAGAGCATGTGTGTTTAGGGGGGTGAGATAGAGAGACAAAAAACAAGAGATGGTGATTTATAATCCTATTTGATTATTTGCACTAGATGCATCGATTTTAGTGTAGATATATATTTCTAATGATATTTGATTACTTGCACTAGATGCATTGATTTCAGTGTTGGTGGTGATTTCCAATACTATTTGATTGCTTGCACTGGATGTGTTGATCTCAATTTAGACGTCTATTTATAATTATATTTGATTGCTTCCACTAGATGCATTGATTTCAATGTAGATTATTTCTAATCCTATTTGATTGTTTGCATTAAATGCATTGATTTCAGTGTGGATGGTGATTTCTAATCCTATTTGATTGATTTGAGTAAATTCATTGATTTCAGTGTAGATGTTGGTTTCTAATCTTATTTGATTGCTTGCATTAGGTGCATTGATTTCAATGTAGAAGTTATTTTCTAATCTTATTTGATTGCTTGCATTAAATGCATTGATTTCAATGTATATCTTGATTTATGATTTGATGTAATTGGATATATGACGGTACATTAATTTTAAAGTGATTGGATTAACAATATGCATTGATTTTAGTGTAAGCACAAAAAATTATTGACAATGTACATTGATTTTTGTGTTATAGTAATTTAACCTATTAATATTGGAGAGCAAGAGAGACAAGGTATCATGTTTACTACAATAGCTCGAGCTAAATATTTAATTGGTTTATGATTTAGATTTTATTTTTCATATAATTCATATGAAAAGATAACAAAACTAACAAGGGTGACAATAAGAATAGTAGAAGAAAATAGTTTGAGATTGATCACAATGAAGACTATTTGTAACATGAGTACATTCTTATTATTCACATTTTCTATCTTTCAACACTATTATTGTCACTTTGCATTCAAAAAATTATTTCATCATTTTTCATCGTTATAGTTATTAACAATATTTATCATCTCAACAAACTAAGGTAAGTAAGAAAATTTAAAATTAAAATGACCAAGTTAATCTCAAAAATATTTAGCATATTTAAAATGATTATATTAATATTTGATATATTTACATATTATTGATAAAATTAATCATATCTTCGATAGATTTTCCTTGGCAGTACACGACTAAAACCAATGTAGATCCATCTTAACTTCAGATCTATCAAGCGCCGAGAGGGATCAAATCTCTCGAGGTGCAAACCTTTTCTCAAGTTTTGCACTCAAAAAAAAGGTTTGCACCTCGAGAGATTTGATCCCTCTCGGTGCTTGATAGATCCGGAGTTAAGATGGATCTACGCTGGTATAGAATTTACCCCTATAATGCCACATGTATCCTAAAACAAATTAGTTGTATGGAAATTGTTATGGTGCATATATGATGTGTATTACAGTTTATCTTATAATTTTGTTGAAGTAGCATACAACAATTTACATAGTGATATGAGAACCACTCTCTAGAGTATACATCGATTTTGTACACATGGCTTTTCGGTTGCTTTTTAAGATATATCATTGGTGATGCTCACATGATTATATAATGAACCATTAAGTTGAACTATGAAATTATTCCTCACAACACACACATATTGATGAATTAATAATTTTTCTCATATAATTTTTTTAATCTATTTTGAAAAAAAAAAAAATTATGTATAATTATTTCTAAGAAGAACAAGAGAGAGTTCCTTACCATATCTTCGTAAAACATATAATAGCGACGTTTGGAGGGAGCCGTCTAGCGACGCTTTGGGGCATAATGTCGCAATTGCGACACTTTTTCTAAGTGTCTGTATTGCGACACTTTTCTCTAAATGTCAGTATAGCGACGGTTTCCCAAGATCAATGGCTCAAAGTGAACCCGATAACTTACCTTTTCCCCACACCTTTCCTTTTGATCGTGGCCGTTCGCTCATTGAATCCAGATCCGACGGCGCTAATACATTTTCGCGCTCATAAAGTAATCGTTTGATGTTTTGGAAAAGCCGCGCGAAATGGGTGGTTTTTCCAAACCACCCGCGCTTACGTGTCACTACGACGTTGTATCGCGTTCGAAAAGCTAGTTTCCGCTTACCACCATTTACCCTCGTGAATACCACTGGTGGTATTCCCTAAACATCACCCATTTAACCCGAGTTTAATGTCATTTAACTATGGTTATACCATCGTTTAATACATTAAAATTATATTTTTCATTCAAATTTTCACCTTTTCGCTTTAAACCTGTAAAAAAATTGCAGAACCGTTTTTCCTCAAAATCACGCCGTTTGAACCCTGAGAAACTTTGCAGAGCCATTTTCAACCTACCATTACCATTTTTCGACGCCCATTGCCCTGAATTTCCATTACAAAGTACTACATTGTCCTCTGCGAAGCCATTTTCAAAAAATTGAAGACTGAGCACCTCTGCAACGTCTTCAACCGAATTCCACTGGTTCTCTAGGTACTTTTCTTTGAAGTTGCCCTCTGAGATTTCAAAATTCCTGTCGATTTCAAATAATTACCAAAGTTACTGCAAAAAAGTGTCCATTTTTCAGGGGAAACTCTGTCAAAATTTCCCTGGAATCCCTAATTGCCCTTTCTCGTAGTTTTTTCCATACCCTGGTCCGTTTTGCTGTTGAAATCGATTTTAAATACACGTTATGAGCTTTAAATTCCTTGCATTTCCTAAAAACCCTGCTCAGAAACCCCATTTTCAGTAGAAATTTTCCAAGAAACCCCTGTTTCTTGTAAAGGAACTTAGCAAACCATTTGAGCTTGCTTCGTTCATTATTAAAAATGACCAAGAAACAGGTAACCCCCAAGAATGTAGGCCCAAAATCTCAAAAGAAGTCTTCTGCAAAGATTCCTCAGCCTATGTCCTTCAAAATCGACAAACCAACTCCTGTACTCACGGTTGATTCTACAGAAGTGGTCAGACCAGTCCAGCCTCCAGTCATTTCTCCAGAGAATAGCCCTTTAGTTGATCTGGACTGTAGAATACTAGACCCTAATATAGAATTTAACCTGTTTGATGTCTATAATTGTTGCTATGGCAAATTAGTGGAAAAGAGTGACAAAGATATTCCAATTTGGGAATCCAATCTGCCTAGATATATTGTCCCTCTCACTCATTTTGTTCCTGACTTTATCAGATTATGCCAAGCCTATTATATGCCAGAACAAAGATGTATTGTAAACAAAGAAAAAGATATCCTGTTTTACATCACCGAAGAGTCGATAAATTCCATGCTACAAATGAATCATGACCCCAATTCTGCTTCCCTATCAATATAAGATTTAACCCAACTATATCTTGACTTGGAGTTCAATACTAGATTCAAAATATACCAGAATTTTTGTCCAAATCAATTTGATATTCCTAAGTTAAATCCTCCTTTTGACACCATTGATTTCCCAGATGAAACTAGACAGATTGTCTCAATGCTCTCCTTCATACTAGGATACACTAGTGATGAATTCACTGATGTGGCTATCCTAGGTTTTCTGTCAACTTTAAGCGTTGGTCAATCACCATCCATTTAGTTCAATTTTGCTAGATTTATTGCTGAAAGTATGCATTATCAGTTATTCAGATTACCAGATGAAGGAGTTTTCAGATACTCCTCTTATCTACTCCACCTCTTCCTATATTATCAAACAGATAAGTTTCCAATTGAATGTGAGAAAGTGGATGCAGAAGGAAAAGTTCTATCAGTAGTATTTTGGTCATCTATTCTAAGGAAATGGAACAAAAAGTATAGTTTTACAGATTTCAATGACTCATTTATAGCCCCTGCTATGTATCTCTTGGAAAAAGAGGAGATCCCTAGGATCAATGATGAGACAAGAAAAATTCTGCAGTTATCAGAGAGCTACAAAACTGGAGATTGGTATTTATATAAAAATCATACAGAAATCAAAGTGTATGGCTCATCCCTGGCCCCATATAAGTTACCCAGATTTGTTACTACAAGAATATTTGCTTTAGAATATCTGAGACAACTATTGAATGTAGATGAAATCAACTTCATAGCTTTCAAGAAAAAGACCCAATTTAAGATGAAAAATCAAATTGGGCCATTCATTGTGAATAATAGAGAAGCTGCCAATGAGATAAATGTCAAACTTAAAAAGTATAAGTTCCCATGTAGTTTTACATGGAAGTATGACCCACAAGGTATTTTGAGTGCAGCAAGGGTAAAATGTAAGTTTCCTGTTTACTTGCATGATCCTAAGCCCCATATTGAAAGATATGTAAATAAAATTGAATGGGAACCAAACACCCTATCTGATGATGATTCACAGGAAATATAGGTAATACAGGTAGACAGTGGCAAAGGCAAACAGATTGAACAGACAGTACAGGTGGCTTCTACAAGCAAAGATACTGATAATGTACATAAAAGAGACAGAGAAGGAGATAGTTTCATAGCTGAGACTATTGAGGACATAAAATTAAGAACTCCTTATAGTAAAAGAAGCAATTCAACAGAAGAAGAAAAGGATAAGGCTTTAAATATTGATATAAATGATGAAGCAACAAGAATAGTCACTCAAACATTAAAAGAGCTTCAAAATATAAAAATTGGAACACAACAAAAAGATACAGTCATGAAGGAAAACCAGGCTACTGTCGATTTGCCTCCTTCTTCTCAGGAAACTGACAATACAGAGTCAGAGATTTAGATCAGATTCAGACAGATTAAAGAGAAGAATGAAGAGCTCACGAATCAAGCTCATTCTAGATTTCTTAAGGAAAAGCCTGGAAACAAAGATAGGCTTCTTTCAGCATTTGATTATTCATCCAATAAATTGGTAATGTCATTCTTGAAGCCTACAGTGGCTGAGCCAAAATCAGTGGCATATTATTCCAAAAAAGATCTTGAACTGGATGCAGATGCCATTCATGAATTAGATCAAATTGAATTTCATAGGAGAAATACTGAAATGATATATTCCAAAATTGTCAGTAAAACTATGAAATCAATTAGGCTTGAGAAAACAGTGCTCAACCTCCAAAATCAAATGAGGTTGGACAAAGCCTCACTGTATGCTGATAATTTAAGAATAAAAGCACTAGAAGATATAGTGATTGAAGTAGGGGGTGACCCAGCCAACATTGAAGGGGAAAAAGTCTTAATTAAACAGAAAAATGAGGATATAGCTGCTCTTAGAAAACAGTTGAAGTTGCCTCAGAGTGAAAACTCTCAAGCAAAAGAAATTCTACAGAAAAAAACAGAGAATGATGATTTAAAGCAGCTTGTACACAAAATGTCAGGTCAGATAAAAACAATGGAAAGTCAAATAGAAGCTCTAATGAAAGAGAATGAAGAACTAAGAAAAGCACAACCAATGGTCATTCCTACAGTGATCCCCACTGTAAACACTGCTATACCATCTACTTTGGCAGAACACTTGGCACCGAAAGGAGTACTGCCAACTGTAGTGCCAATTACTTCTCTAATCTCTGCCTCTTCTTCTTCATCCTCACAGAGGAGCACACTACAAGACCAAGATAAAGAGATTATTAGTTTGAAAGGCACTATGAAAAATTTAGAAAAATAAAAAAATGATGCCTTGATTACTTCTAGAGGACATGAGCAAAGGGCTGATCGACTACAAGAACAGGTAAATATTCTGCTAGCACAAGTAAATCTTACAGATCAAGTGGCCTTTATAAAAAATAATTTATGGAACAAAATTATTGATGGCATTCATTCTCAATGGCCTTCAATTCGGATAATTTATGAACAGAGGGAGTTACTTCAAGTTGCTAGTGCAGAGATTGACAAGACTAAGAGGGAAATTGACAAAAAACCAGCCCAAGCAATCCAAATCATAACTTTTTTAAACAATAAAACCATGGAAGAGTTGGAAGAATTGAAAATTGTTGATAGAATAGAAACCATTCTTCAAATCAAAAAGGTCTTGAACAAAAGAAACATAACGAGTAATCTAGAGGACCGGTGTAAAGACATGAATTTATCCATCTCAAGATTTTTAGCCAAATACAAAACATTTTCAGAAGTAGGTTTTCCTGATATTCACGCATTGAATGACAAGTTAATGCCTCAGAAATATTATGATCTAAAACTTAGAAATCATGCAAAAGAGCAAGCCAGACAACAACTGCCTCAAGGATCACCAACAGGCAAAATACTTCTTCAGTATTTTGAAAATCTGTTCTTTTTAGATAATGAGATCAGGCATATGTTCACTATCAAGCCTAAATTTTCCAAGTATACAGAGGTAGATGAAAGTTACAGAAAATTGAAGACTATGAAGATCCCCTCTGCAGAAAAGTGGCAAGAATTCACAGATCTGCTGTGAATTTAATGGATAAAAAACAAGAAATTCACTTGGAAATTCATTTTTTATTGTTACCTCAAATGGTAAAAATACAGGGCTAAAGTGCACAACAACAATCAGTTCAAATTAGAATAATCAGTTCTATTTTTTCTTGTAAAAAGGTAACAGCTTGCAAACTGTTTTGCAGTTGTCCCTCTTTTTAAGTTTTCTTTCCTATTTTTGATTAAAAAATTATCTCAATTCCTGAGATATTTTGTAAACATTTTTTTGTATAAATAATTCACAATTCGAAGTATTCAGTGTGAATAAAATTTCTCAAGACAACTATAGTTCGTGCTCTCTACTTGGCATTTTAATGTTTTCTACTTTGTTCGTGCTCTCTACTTGGCCATTGGCCTGTGGGTGATATGGAGTTGTAATCTTGTGCTGAATGTGGTATTTTTGCAATGTTTCAGCTAATTTATTACCTGCAAATTGTGGTCCTCCATCTGTGATTACGTCCCTTGGGAGAGCATAGCGCACAAATATTTGGAAAAGAAACTGTACTACAGAGTCCTCTGTAGCTTTTGAAAGTGCCTCTGCTTCGACCCACTTAGTGACATATTCGGTTGCAACTAGGATGTATGTTTTTTGGTTTGAGGGAGGACTAATAGGGCCAACAAAATCAAGTGCCCAACATTTAAATGGTTCAATAACTAGTTGAGGGTTCAAAGGCATTTCATCAGACTGCCCAGGGCGTCCTGCCCTTTGGCAGCTATCATAGGCCTGCACGAATTTTTTGGCATCCTTAAAGATGGTAGGCCAGTAATAGCATGTTCGTAAAACCTTATGGGTAGTTCTACGGTTCCCAGTTAGATCCCCTTCTTCAATCTTCTTATTTGTAGCTCAAGGATTCTTAAGTGCCCTTTTGCTCAGATTCCATCCACTCCATCAAATCAAGCCTATACATAGCCTTAGAAGGTCACCTATCTTTCCCTTAGCACATTTGCATCTCTGAGCCTTATTTATTAGTTCTGCTTGCCTAGAGAGTTGACTCCATTGCCCAATATTCTGGTAGATCCTTCTGGTTTACCTTGAAATCTCTTTATTCCCACCAATCTTTTAAAATCAAACCCAAATACACAATCATAGCTAGCCTAATATATGTTACTAAAACAAAGCTAAATCATATGGAGAGATCCCTCTCTAGAGTTCAAGAAGGCTAGATCTTGAATTCCCAAAGTGGTTCTTGGTTACCCCTGGTGTTCTTAACTACAAAAATCCCTATCCCACAACCTGAGAATTACTAGGGTGATAACAGGCCTTGGGGGTATTATGATCCTTGGAGGAAACTCCCACGGCTAGAAGAGTTGACAGAGAAAATTGGATCGAGTACAAAGGTGTGGCAGGTGGGTTTTACCCTGTACCAATTGTTATGGTGCATATATGATGTGTATTACAGTTTATCTTATAATTTTGTTGAAGTAGCATACAACAATTTACATAGTGATATGAGAACCACTCTCTAGAGTATACATTGATTTTGTACACATGGATTTTTAGTGGCTTTTAAAGATATATCATTGGTGATGATCACATGATTATATAATGAACCATTAAGTTGAACTATGAAATTATTCCTCACAACACACACACACACATATTGATGAATTAATAATTTTTGTCATATAATTTTTTTAATCTATTTTGAAAAAAAATAAAATTATATATAATTATTTCTAAGAAGAACAAGATAGAATTCCTTACCATATCTTCGTAAAACATATAATAGCAAGAAAATTAATCTATTGAAATTTCATTTCCAAACATATTCATGGAGTAAAATGAATATTGAAAGGAGATATTCATGGATTTACCTATAACATCACCTCATAATTAAGAATGTAAATGTACAATATTGATGATACATAGGTTAGGAGAAAATTAATCTATTGAAATTTCATTTCCAAACATATTCATGGAGTAAAATGAGGATTAAAAAAAGATATTTATGAATTTACTTATAACATCACCTCATAAAAGTGTAAATGTCCAATATTGATAAAATTTATTTATATATGATAAATAATAAACCTTTATCTCACATGTATCATATAATCTTATAAACAAACAATTGCATCGGGGGTGCAATCCTCAAAACTTTTAAACTGTCTAATCCTATTTAAAGTATTCGGGGCCCACATTACAAATGCCCAAAGTGAAATATTTGCGCATATGTTATATATGAGCCAATGGTTTAAATAACTATCGGGCGGTGAAACAAAACTTATAACAAAATATTAATAAAACTATATCATACGTCCAGTCTTCAAAAAAAATAAACCCGATTTCAATCACAAATTCGTGTTCCAAAATAGCCTGCTGATGTCACCCTAATTTTTGACACGAAAACTTCATAGAATACGCCATATAAAAATTCGGGTCCGTTTTTTGGCTTTTCGTATGGAGGAAAACTGTGACGCGAAAATCAAATTAATTCCGCCCTATAATGTTTCGGGTCCGGAATTCCACAATGCAGACGGGCCAAAAAATAATGCGATCGAATAACCTGCTTCCACGTGGATGGCTGATTTGGTCTGTGGTCTATGGGACCATGTTCTTCTGAATTAAAATCTCCCGCGTTTACTATTAAATTTCTCTGTTTCCAAAACAATACAACGCTCTGTTTTTAAGTGTGCAGGGACTGTGATTTCAAAACCAAAATTGACTGTTCATCAGTTTTAGAAAGCGGCTGTTTGACAGAGCCATTCAAACAGATTTAGAAAGCGGCCAGAGGACAGGGTAGGTAGTTGAAATTAATATTTCAACATCCCTCATTCACTGAGAATACCCTCCTTGGTGCCTTCTTCGCCGGACTATGATGTGTTCATCAACAGTCGTGAACCCGACGTCCGTTTTTTCGCCAGGCATCTTCACAACAGTCTTGTTTCCAGAGGATTGCGAGTATTTCTCAGCAGCATAGAATTGCAGGCTGGACAATACATACCTTCACAAATCAAAGACGCAATTGAAGGAGCCTCTCTCATTATTACTATTTTCTCTCCAAATTATGCGTAATCGCAAAGGTGCCTCCATTAACTACTCCTCGCGCTGCTCTGTAAGCCGACCATTTTTGCAAAGGCATATAACTGTCATTTATTGCATATAAGTGTCGTTATATCGACGGTGGCCAGAGCGTCACTGACGGATCCCTCTAAACGTCGTAATTGCAACACTTAGACATTGTGTCGCAAACAGAGCGTCATTATTGCGACGGCTGCCTCCAAACGTCACAATTACGACACTTAGACATTGTGTCACAATTGTGACGTTTGGAAGCAGCCGTCGCAATAACGACGCTTTGGGGCATAGTGTCGCAATTACGACGTATTCCTTCAAACGTCGCAATTGCAACACTTTGTCTAAGTGTCAGTATTACGACACATTTCTCTAGATGTCGGTATAGCAACGGTTTCGGGCGAGATTGAAAAAATTTGGGGAAATTTCCAACATTTGGTCAAAAGTGTCGGAACCAAGTATCGGAATTTCCACCAAATGTACTAGTGCTCCCATTGCACGCACTGCTACTGTCCATTTCCCACCATATCCATTTTGAATTTTGCAAAACGATGGGGAAAATTTAGTTTTGAAAATTCTATAGCCAATATGCCTCCTCGACAGCCAAATGTATAGGTATTTTCTTTGGTTTTCCATAATTAAATTTTAGCGGATTAGTTTTATAAAATAGCTTAAAATTCACGTTATTTAAAAAAAAAAATTCCCATGCGGTGGGCTCGAGCTATTCAGCTCACACCGGTTCGCGGTGCTGCCTGTAAATTTACAGACCACATTGTAATTAGTGCTAATGGTATCCACACCGGTTCCGAGACGGTATCGAAACAATGCACCATGATTTTTGAAAATTAAAAAAAGTGTTGTGCGATCGGTTACCTGACTGCACCGTTGACCATGTTTAATTGCGAGAATGCGGTGCCTAGATGGAAATATCTGCCCTGGGGCGGGTAATTTTTTCAGCGCATCACCACCCCGAAATTGACATAGTCAACGGTGCAGTCATGTAAATGACTGCATTTTTGACTTTGTAGTGATGTCAGGAGGGCGGTGCGCTTCCTAAACTATATTCCCCAGGGTGTATAGTTTGGTCAACGCGCCGCCCGCCCGACTCTGGTACATAGTCATCGATGTGATCTGTTATACCACCACACTATTGACCTTGTAACAATGACAGGAGGGCGGTGTGCTAAAAATTTGTAGGTGCATTGCCTCCGGTGCACTAAAATATTTCTGGTGCACCATCTCCAGTGCGCGACAAAAAAAGACACGCCGTTACTGGTGCATGCCTGTTTTTTGTGGCGCACCAACTGCTTTTTTTTTTTCAAAAAAAAAAAAATATATATTTGTATTCCTAAATACATGTCTCATTTAATAAAAATATTGTATTTAATATGTCAATCTTTCAATGACATGAAAGGAGAGAAGGAAGGGAACAACAACAACAACAGGCGGTCCAGTATAACATGGTTCACCTATTGGAGGCACGAGAGAGGGAGAGAGATACATACCCTCACCCTATTACAACACCCACCCAGGGGCTCCTAAGGCAGATAAGCCTCCTCAAGTTCTATGATGAGGCTACATCCCTAGTAAAGGGCCATGGTGTGTTTTTGCGACATCTTATCCGTAGGTGGAATGCCCACCTACAGGCTTTCCGAGTTGGTCCTAATGAGTGGTACGCGCCCACTGAGAAAGACATCTATTTCATTATTGGTCTATCGAGAAGAGGGGTGGATTTTCCCTCGTTCCCATAGGTCCCAGTTGGCTATGCAGCAGGGAGTCAGTTGGTGTACTCCCAGAGATACCTTAGCGCAAATATATTGTCTCCTTCAGATTTTCAGGTCTCCGGAGGTCAGTTACGTATTGCTTCTTTTGGTGGAGAGGAGGTGAGGTGTCTCTCACTACTTATTTCAACCATTGCACACCATACCAGCGATGGGAAAAACATTAGTTTCCTGCTTCTATTTTATGTTGATTCCTTATTACAGGAGCCATGACTTGTGAGGTGGTCTGCCATTTTTTTGCGGCAGTTTTGTATAGCTTTATATAAATGTCATGCTTAGGCACAAGGGAGAGTGAACTTCCCTATTTATTCAAAGCTAATTTTTTTTTATTTTTTGAGAGGTTTCTAGAGACGAGGCCTAATTTTGTTCGGTAGCCTCGTACGCTGATGTTGCATGTATGGATGCAGATGTGGGGACAACTGATGCCCAAGAAGGGCGAGTCAATTTTTTCCATGAGGATATCGCATGATGCACTAGAGTTGCTATCCATTTTTGATGAGAATCCCTTTGATCTAGTCCCCTATCCATATGTCAGTTTTGATTGGCGAGGGTGTGCCAACATCCTCTTCATAGATGATGAGTCGCCAGATGATAGAGGTAATATTACTGTTTTATTTTAATTTATTCTAAAATTTTCTTTAACTTGTTTTTATTAAACTATTTAATGAAATTTTATAATTATTGTTTCATTTCTCGTCCTGAAGATGGATCCCCATTAGGATTCGAAACATCAACCATTGTTTTATGATACTGTGGATAATCTAGATTCTGTAATTAACGACAACCACAAAAGTTTGAGAACCATACTTATATATATTTTGCAGACATTGGGTCATTTGATGGTGATGAGATGCCACCGCCACCAAATGACCCAGGTTTAGATCATGATGACGATCAGGATATGGCAAATGCCGAGGATCAGGCCAGTGCACACAGAATTGGTCCTCATGGTGCACCGACACCGCATTTTTCTAGGCTTAGGCCTAATAGTAGATTGAGGATGGAGTTGGGTGACCAATTATGTGCACTGTTTGTGGAGGTGGGAGTCAGGCCCGCCACTATGAGAGAGATACAAGCTGATGCTAGGCTGGTACAGATGTGGAGAGGCATGCCGCATGACATGTTCACCCTGATGCAGCATGTCGTAGGAGCTATGAGCTTAGTTACGCAGTTGAGGAGGGCCCTTCGACGTAGGCATGGTCGAGATGCAGTACGTCAGCATTTGATCAGTGACGCATCATATGATGATGAAAATCAGGCACTACAAGGAAAATACCCTCTAGTAGAGGTTATAAAGGAGGTTTTTAGTGTTATAAAATTGGCCAAAATTATCAAAAGAACATTTTCTACAACATTCGTTTACGGTTACGGAGGTTTTAGTAGAGCTTTTAATGGAAATTCAACAAAATTAAAAAAAAAAGGTGGCTAGAGGTTATTACGGATGTTTTTTTCATCGGTGCGCTACTCTAGCTTTAACGCACTGCTGCACACATGTAGAAGGTGCCCCAGGGTGGTCGAAGGAGAATACACCGGGCCGTTAAGGTATAAAACTGCACCGGGCATAGTGTTGGTGATACAACACACGAGGCCATTCTAATTGGTCTTGGGATTTGTGCGGTGCTCATAGGACGTATCAATGCACCGGTGCGTAGACTTATAGAAATGCACCGATGCACAGTATCACACAAATGCACCGAGATTTATAATTGGTATCGGTATTCGTGCGGTGCCCATAGGTCGGACAAATGCACCGGTGCATATAGACACATAAACGCCTCGGTGCGCAGTATCACATAAACGCACTGAGATTTATAATTAGTATCGGTATTTGTGCGGTGCCCATAGATCATACAACGACACCAGTGCGTATAGACACATAAACGCACCGGTGCGTCGTACCACAGAAACACATCGATATTTTTAATTGGGTTTGGTATTTGTGAGGTTCCCATAGGTCGTATAAACGCACCAGTGTATAGTAACTGACGTGCACCGGTTTTCATTTTGTATTTTTTAGAAACATTGACCTGTGACAGTGCAATTATTGGATTGTTTTAGATTCATTATTCATCAAAAGTCAACACATCTTATAACAATATTCATATTAATTAAATTTTTATTAATGCATTTGAATGTGATGTTTTGATTAATTTGTTATATCATATAATAAATATTGTGGTTTTTTAAAATTCATTATTCGTCAAAATTCGACACATATATATCTTATAACAATTCATATGAATTAAATTTTTATTAGTGCATTTGAGAACGAAAATAGAGAACGCAATAGAATAAATTAAAACATATATATATATATATATATATATATATATATATATATATATGGATAAGACAATCTTTGTCATACAAAATGGGACAGTTATTGGTATCCCTTTGTCTTTCAATTGGAACACTGTGTCCATTACATTAAACAAAATGTTTGATTTCACAGACATATTTAAAAAAATATAACACCTTGCTTTGGTATCCAAAAATAGTGATCATCATTCTTTGCTTGAACTATTGTCACTGCTAGAGCTACTTCCATGACTTGGGTTATATTCAGGAATGTTTTGTTCATGGTGTTGATTGTTATTTAATAATATTAATAACAATATTATTTAGCAATTGTTATTTAGCATTAAAAAGTTTTTTTCAAATTTAGCATTAAACAATTTCAGATATGGTGCACTGATTTAAAAAAAATGTTTTCAAATTTTTTATTACACAGTACTTGTGCAATGCACTAGGTTACGTAGGGTGCACAGATAAAAAAAATCCATTTTTTCCAAAAATTCACGCAAGGGCAGAATGGATTGGGATCTGACTATGAAAGTCGTCTCGTGGGTTGGATGTCAATCTAAAATGAAAAGCCCTAATTCTGAAATCACGAAAACAGGGAGAAGAAAGGGCATAAACAAAAAAAATGAAGGGTTTAGGGTAAAAATGGATAAAACTGTAGAAAAAGTAAAAAAACTGCAAAAAAAGTAAAAAAATAATCAAATTTAATCACGAGATGGTTTGAAATTCTATGATACAGGGTTTGAATCATCAGAGGTTTGGTTTTTGATTGTTTGAATACTTATGTTCGAACGTATTTTGTTGCTCCATAGTGCTCTCATGCTCTCTTGCTCCAGGTATGTCTCCTGCAAATCTCTGGCTAAACATTTTAGAAAAAATAGTGAAATAATGAAAAGTGTTTAGTATTTAAAGAATTATTTTATGAAATTAGATTTTTGAAAATATTTTTCCATCCATTTTTTAATTTAACTCTTTTTTTTTTCACTTAAATAAAATAGAGTTGCGCTTTTTTTATTTGCGTTTATTCATCACCGTTGAGTCACTTAATAGCACTGCGCCGATGCGTCCATTTGTAACACCGGCACCGGTGCGCAGTAACTAAAACACACCGGTGTGGTTATATGTACAATAGCACCGATTTGCGATTAAGGAACCGAAATTACTTTTAGGTGTGTACACCAAAATTTAATGAACTCCAACCATAGAAATTGAGAATAGAATTTTGTTTATTCTTGAGAATTAGAATTAGAATTAGAATTGAGAATTGGAATTGGATAAATTCTTGATTGAAATAACTATTATTCCAATGCATTTTGTTTATTGCAGGAGGTCTCCACTGATTATGTGGAGAGAATGCAATGTGGGGCATGTGAAGATGCAATACTACATGGCCTAAGTGGGAAATTGTGACATATGAACCTGTGCTATGCTAAGACATGGGTAGTTTTCACAAATGGTTGGGAAAGTTTTGTTTCTAAGCAGTTTATTGAAGTTGGAGATATTTTAGTTTTTAGACATGTTGGAAAAGTAGATTTTGCTATGAAAATATTTGGGCCATTTCTTTTCAAAACTACACCTCTTCTTTTTTCAGAAAAAGAAACTTGAACCTTTCCATAATCTGCAACAAGAAAAGGTGCCCCATGATCTGCTTGCTGACCCATGATCTACTTGCTCATTTGTAAGTTCCTCCTCCATCTTGACATCCAATTTCCTCTTTTCTCCTTTGTGCTTTCTATCTTGATCTTAACAAAATTTATACAATCTCTGTTTTACGAGAAACTAACCTTGAATGTTCTGGGAGTAATGATAACAAGTCCTTCATTATGCATTTGTTAGCAGAAGAAGACCGATTTTCGACTAGACAATGCAATTATTACATGTGGAGGCATTAATGGTTTCCCATAGAAAATGAGTATAGGGTTGAGTAAAGGAAATAAATTGAAAAATGGGCTATTACATTTGATTTTCCAATGGGAAACCGATTTGCAGGTGGAAATATGGTAGCTGCAGGTATCTATGCTTTTCTTCCCACAGAAATGGTCATTGGATTTCCATTTATAATACAAGAAAATTTTTTACTGGTTTCATCCACAGGACCACAACCTAGACAAGTTAGAGATGCCATTCAGGTTCAATTGAAAGCTGAAGATGTGATTTTATATGACGTCAACTTTGCCGGTAAAAGTTTATGTAAGCCAATCGAAGCTCGGAAAATACTCCCAGTTGCTTTTAAACGCATTCTGTTTAAATCACTCATTTTCTCTGCTATATAATTCTCAGCCGAAATTCGAACTCTCATCTTTTCAAACCCTCATCTCCTTAGAGAAATTATTGCCAGCGATTCGAACCCTCCACTGCTCCAATACTGCACTTTACAGAATAACCCTGTTCCGGTGCACATGGTTTTATAGGCGCACTGGTGCGGTTTCGTAAGATCTAGGTTTATGTTTTGTGCGGTGTTTTATGACACACCGGTGCGAAAGAGTTGTGAAGCACCAGTTAATCTTAGTACTAAGACGCACCGGTGCGTGTTATGATGATAAGCGTAGCAGACTGTATAAAGGTTTTTTTTTTTTTTTTGGTATGTAAGATCATTATAAATAATGATAATTCTAAAGTACAAGAATTTATTCGCATTATTTTCTAAACTTTATTATGTTGCAAAAATTCATATTATTCTAGATTTATTATTTTACAATTATTTAAAAATTTTAAAATTTAAATATTTTAATAAAATCATTTCACATTAATACAATTAAAATTTTACAAAAAATTTACATACAATTACAATTAAAATTAGAATTAGAATTAGAATTATAATTACAATTACAGTTTCAATTTTACAATTTCACACACAATTACGATTAGAATTAGAATTAGAATTTTAATTTTACATACAATTTCATTTACAATTAAAATTTTACAATTGCAATCATTTCACAGTAATACAATTAAAATTTTACAAATATTTTACATACAATTAGAATTAGAATTAGAATTACATTTACAACTACAATTACAATTTTACAAATATTTTACATACAATTAGAATTATAATTACATTTACAATTACAATTACAATTTTACAAATATTTTACATACAATTACAATTAAAATTACAATTTCAAATTAAAATTTCAAATACAATTACAATTTTAGAATTTTACATACAATTAGAATTACAATTACAATTTTACCATTTTTCATATATACAATAACAATTAAAATTACAATTACCATCATTTCACAATAAATTAAATATTACAATTACAATTAAAATTTTACATTAAATATTTTATATACAATTATAGTTAAAATTACAATTACAAATACAAATACAATTTTACAAAAAATTAAAATTAAAATTTTAGTTACAAGCACGACATAATATTTAATAAATATCATGGTCATTTAATATTAAGTTAATTAATAAACATCATGATCATGATAACCATCGTACAAACATCATATTCGACTAAAAAACACATTCAAAATCGCTAACATCATCGTGATCATGATCATCTAACAAAACATAATTAACATTATATATTAACATCATCACAACACAAACATCAAATATACATCTCATGTCAAATAACTCATGCTATCACATACACATCTATCTGCAAGCTGCACATTAAATGAACATATCTAACATGACCTAACAATATACACATCATGATGATCACTAACATGTAAATTTAGTACAATTGCAACATGAACATAAAATATGTGGACTATATATATATATATATATATATATATATATATATATATATAAAATGTTAAAAATATAAAACTATAATATAAATGTCATGGATCAGCTGGTGGTAGTACAACATCAATAGCAATACTAGTGGAGGCCTGCTCAGTCAATTGTGCAGCCTCGTCGGTCGATGGTCCAACCTCATCTCAATGATGACTGCTGCTAGATGCTAGTGGAGGTTCATTCTCATATGGCACAGCACGAGGTGAACGGTCATGAGATGATGAGTTGCTGCTCCCAGACTGTCCATCACGTGCTGCAGCTCGACCACGCCTATAACTTGCAACAGTCCTCCTCAGTCGCGTAACAGTTGTCGTAGCTCCTACGACATGCTGCATCAGGCTGTACGTGTCACGTGTAATGCCTCTCCACATCTGTAATAGCCTATCATCGACCTGCATGTCTCTATAATGAGCAGGCCTAATGCCCGCCTCAACAATCAATGCACTGAGTTGGTCACCCAACTCCATTCTGTATCTAGTATCAAGTCGACCACGCCTACAAAAAGGTGGTACCGACGCACCAGTAGGAGCAAGTCTCTCTACACTGGCCTCCTGATCATCCTCAGCATCTGGCATGCCTTGATCTTCATCAGGTTCCACACCTAGATCATGTGGTGGTGCCGGCATCTCCTCGCCATCAAAAGAGCCAATGTCTGCAAAATATATACAAGTACACAAAAATAATTAGACAACTTCATTACACAATTTAATAAAAACAAGTTAAAGAACATGTTACAATAAATTTAAATAAAACAATAATATTACCTCTATCATCTGGCGGCTCATCATATGTAAAGAGGATGTTGGCACACCTTGGACAATCCAATCCAGCATAAGGACAGGGGATCATAATGAAGGGATGCAGCTTGTCAACACTGGCTAGAAATTCTAGTGCATCATGCAATATCCTGGCTGGAAACATAGTCTCGCCCCTCTTGGGCATCATCTACCCCCACATGTGCATCAGTGCCTCCAACATCGACCTACGAGGCTTCCAAAAAAAGGTAGGCCTCATCTATGGAAACCTCTCAAAAAATAAACAAAAAAACGTTAAAGAAAAAGGGAAGTTGACCCTCCCTTGTGCATGAGCACGACATCTATTTAAGGCTGTACAAAACTGTTGCAAAAAAATGGCAGACCACCTGACAAGTCGTGGCTCCTGTACTAAAGAATCAACATAATATAGAAGCGAGCAACTAATGCATTGCCCGTCACTGGTGTTGTGTGAAATGGTCGAAATGAGAAGTGAGAGGCACTGCACATCCTCACTACCAAATACACCAATATGTAATTGACCTCTAGTGACTTGAAAATCTGCAGGAGACAGTACTGATGCTCCAATGTATCTCTGGGAGTAAAATAACAGGATCCCTACTACACAACTAGAACCTCTGGGAACAAGGGAAAATACACCCATATCCTCGATAGCCCTATAATGAAATATATATCCTCCTCAGTGGGTGTGTACCACTGGTCAGGACCAACCTGGAAAGCCTATCGGTGGGCATTCTACCTGCGGATAAGATGTCTCAAAAACACACTATGGGCCTTTAGGGAAGTAGCCTCCTCATAGAACTTGAGGAGGCTTACCTGCCTTAGGAGCCCCTGGGTATCTGTTGTAATAGGGCGAGGGTACGCATCTCTCTCCCTCTCTCGTGCCTCCAATAGGTGCACCATATCATACTGCTCCACCTATTGTTGTTGTTGTTGCCACTTTTCTCTTTGAATCATTGACATATTAAATAAATTTTTTTATTAAATGAGACATGTATTTAGAAATATACATATATAATTTTTTTTGGAAAAAAAAACAGACCAGTCAGTGCGTCACAAAAAACAGTCATGCACCGGTTCCAGTGCGTTGTTTGTTTGTTGCACGCCGGGGGTGGTGCCCCAGATGACATTCAATGCATCGTATGCGGTGCACCTAAAAATTTAAGCACCGTTGACTATGTATGGTATCAGAAGAGAGGTGCGCTGACTAAAATATGCCCCAACGCATATAGTTATGTCAGTGCACCGAATTCATAAAAAATTACATAGTAAAAGGTGCGGTCTTTTACCAGGTCACATCGTTGACCCTGTCGAAACGCTGAATGCGGTGCGCTAACAGATACCGGGGTGGATATTTCTATCAATGCACCGCGTTGCTCTTCCCAGGGTCAACAGTGCGACTAGCTAAATGACTGCACTGCACTTTCTTTAAAATTTTAAAATAACATGGTGCGCCTTTTTGTACCGCCCTGGACATGGTGCGGATACCATTAGCACTGGTTATGGTGCGGCTTGTAAATTTTACAGGCATCACCGCTTACCGGTGTGAGCTGAACGGCTCATGTGCACCCCATGAAAATTTTTCTTTTCTTTTCTTTTAAATGGTTAATTTTAAGGTTATTTGAAATTATAATCCGTTAAAAAGATTAATTATGGAAAAACAAGAAAAATACCTGTACATTTCACCGTTGAGGAGGCATATTGGCTGTAGAATTTGCAAAATAAAATTTTCCCACCGCTTTGCAAAACGCAAGTTGGAGGGCATCTCAGACAAGGATAAATTGCATCAGTGCTTGAGAGCTCTAGAGCACTGAGAAAAGTGAAAAATATGCTTTTTTGGCCGTATTTTTTTTTATTTAACCCTGTTCTGGTGTGCGGGGTTTTATAGGTGCACCGGTGCAGTTGCTTAAAACCGCAATGATGATTTTAGTTTTGTTGCGGCGTTTTATGATGCACCAATGCAGTTTCTTAACATCGCATTGGACAATTTATGTTTTGGCGCGATGTTTTATGATGCACTGGGGTGGAATAGTTGTGAAGCACCGGTGCTCTACAGTAATAGGACATACTGGGCGGGTGTGTACGAAGCGCACAGTGTCTGGTGTGCCAATATTTTGTGTGCACCGACGCTTTCTCTTGTAGAGTGCACCGGTGATTGAGAGCTCTCGAGCACTGAGAAAAGTGAAAAATTTAGTTTTTTTGCCGTAATTTTTTTTCTTTATTTTCCAGGGAAAAATGACAATGACATTGTTGATGTCGAGGTATATGTTGTTTAAATTCTTTAGAGTATACTTTAGTTTATATTTCAACATTCATCATCTTTCATTTCATATACTCTGCATTGTATATTCTTTCATTTTCAAAAGAAGAACTCAACGTTGACGGTACAAAGAAAGAATTGATGAAAGAGGAGAAAATAACACTGGAGCCACAAATACAAAAAAAGAGAGAGATAAGAGAACCGATTTAGTGATACCCTTAAAGCTAATATCCTGTATGAGACGCACATATAAAACCAATGGCCAATTCTTTACAGTTGGTGAATTTACCTACATTACCTTGGAAACACAATGATAATGTTTTGAAGTGATGAAACACTATTTCATGTGTAAATTGTAGCTCAACCAATATTAAGTTGGAAACTCATATTGTAATAATTGACATTTTATATAATATAATTTGTGGTTGAAGTTATTTATAGTTTCACTTGATATTATTTAGTATTATAATTAATATATGTAACTTTGTGTTTTCATATTAGATGAACATGCACATTGTATGACATATATATATTTTAATTTAGTTGGAAAAGCATAGTAATTAATTCATGTTTATTAATAATGAACACATAAAATCAATTTAAAAGTACTAAATTAGTAGTTTATATTGATTGATGATGAACAAAAATAAAATGAATATACAATTAAATTAGTTTATTATAACGAATATTAATGAAAGTAATTAAAATGAATTTATTAACTACTAAATTAGTCATTTAAATATTGAATATGAAACTACCAAAAAAAGTTAAATGACTACTATAAATGAAAAATTTGTGATTACAAATGATGACTAAATTTTGCATATATATGACTACTAATAACTAATCTACAATATCTTATAACATGATTGAAATTAAGTCATATTTCTTTGGTCATTAATTGGTTTCAAATGATGACTAGAATCTGCATATATATGACTATTAGTAGCTAATTTACAGTATCTTATAACACGACCAACATTTTGGTCATATTTCTTTGGTTATTAATTAGTTTGCTCGGGTGATCATATAGTTATATATTTTGTTGTATATCTGGTCATTAATTGTGGTAATTAATGACTAAATTAATGACCAAATTTATGACTAAATATACTAGTAGATAATAAAATTTAGACAACCAATTAATGACTAAACTAAAAATTACTAAAAGTTGGTCACGTTATAAGATACTGTAAATTAGATACTATTGATCACGTACTGAAAAATAGTCTTTTATATGCAAATCTTAGTCGCTTTTTTAGTAACTAATTAGCCATTTTCTAGTAGTGTGAGAAACCATGACCCAAGGGCATATGAGCTGTCAAATTCCCTTGGAGATCACACTCGGCTTAGGCCATAGTAGCCCTTTACATGACTGGATTTTTTCCCACAAAGATTCGAACGAGTGACCTTCACATCACAAAGTGACTTAATAGTATACCCCATCATTGTCTATTCTATGACATGTTGGTTCTTTATAATTATTTTTAAATTATATTGTTCATCTTTCTTTATTTTGATTTGGTGGTTTCTTTGAATATTTGTATCAAATAGGTAATGATTATCAGAGAAATGGTTTTAAAAGATCATAATTTTAACTCTTAGAATGAGTGATTCTAGGAGTTTGACTTCTTGAATTGGAGGTTGATTTTAGGGTTTTGGTTTGTAAATGTATGAGGTGTGAAGGAGAAAATTTCAAATACGTTGTAATTTTAATTCTAAAAAAAAGGGTGATGATTCTAGAAGCTCAAGAATTTGATTTTATAATTCATTTTGTTGCTTTTGACATACAAATATGGATTATTAGAGGTGAATTTCTATTTATGAGGTCATGTTTCCCATAAATTCAATAAATATCTTTGTACAACATTCTTTGATGTCAACCAACTTTAGATGATTTTATCTTTTTAGGGTCCACCCTTAGCCATTGTCATAAATATGTGTCTGAGGAATTGAATTATCTCCTAATGAATTCACATTACCTAACCTAGAATATAAATGATGTTTTAAAATCCTCTACAGAAATAATTGTTGGTGCTCCTAATGTTATGTGGCATTATTTGAATAAAGTAATATGTTGAAAATAAACTCTAGTATAAATTTGTTAAAGAAAACTCTATAGTGTGTTTTTCATAATTTTCGTGAATACAACTAAGAAATTCTTAACACAACAGATAGAACTAACAAATTCTCATTTATATAGAGTTATAGATGTAGTACATTGGTATATCAAGTTCATGAATCTAATATTATGATAGATTGATCTGAAATCCAACTTAGAAAACACTTTATCCTCTCTAATGTTAGTTTTTATATAATCAAATAGGTGTTCTAGTCTTGACCTTGGCTAGAGAGGCTAAGGAACACAATATCTATACAACCTAGAGAATGTTTTAGGTGAGAACACTTAGAGACAACTCAATTAAGCTAAGTGATCAATAATTAAATATTTCCTAGGTCTAACTTAGGAAAAGTTATTAATTGACAACAATTAATTGAGAAAGGTGAGAATTCTCTATAAACTCACATGGATTTATTTTGAGATTATCGTAGTCATTCATGGGGATCTAATTATGGTCGTTAGTACACCAATGAGAGATTATAAGAGACAACTCAATTAAGCTAAGTGATCAATAATTAAATATTTCCTAGGTCTAACTTAGGAAAATTTATTAATTGACAACAATTAATTGAGAAAGGTGAGAATTCTCTATAAACTCACATGGATTTATTTTGAGATTATCGTAGTCATTCATGGGGATCTAATTATGGTCGTTAGTACACCAATGAGAGATTATAATCGAAACTTTATGGGAATGGAGATGATACACTTGGGGGATTGAGTACCTTGGAAGATCGAACAACCGAGTTACAGAGAACAAGCAAGGCAGAGAATTTCAAGCCGGGATGGATCCATAATCAGAGAGGGAGTAGAGAAATTTATTCCAGATGAGTTTCCATTTGCAGCAAGGCAACAACAGAGAGGTTGAGTTTCCACTCAGAGGGTATGCAGGGGTTTCTTAGAAGCCTCAATGAGTCAAAACAATTCAACTAGGAGAGAGTTGATTCAGTTGTTATAAGTCATGATTTTCATTAGAAGGTTTAGTGAATCACTTATAGAGGCAGAGTCAACCAAGATGTTATATTATGATAATTTTTAGAGGCAGAGTGAGTAGAGCCTACAAAAGCACTGCGTAGAGGTTCACATAGGGGCAGTTTGAGAAGTCAGTTTTGCCATATTTTTTAAGCGAGATCAAGTGTGTGGTTGATGTATTTTTCTCACAAATATTTGTAAAAATATTTACTAATATATTGTCACTTTGGCATCTATATTGTAATCATAAATTTCACTACTTCATAGTAATAATAAAATCCTCATCTCCTACACTGGTTTTCCCACATTGGGTTTTTCCAAGGACATTTGTCCAAAAATAACGGTGTCGGTTTTAGTATGTGTGTGCATAAATTTTCTAGGTTTAAATTTATTTTCCACAACAAAAATTTTTTGTGAGTTATTATAGTGTGATTTATTCATTATTTACCATAGGAAATAATCTGCATAATTAATGAGTCAGAAGAATAATTTCTAGTTGTTGCACTTCAAGGAAAAAATTACATTGTATTAGAGGAGTTTGTGAAGAGGGATAAATTTCATAGTTCACAAGGATTTTGAGCAAATTTATTCCAGATATGCGTAGAGGGCCATCCAAGTAGTGAAAATTGGTGGGGGAGGGTTTCATTTCCAGTTGCAGGTGTATGAAAATTTCGAACAATCAGTTGTTGCAAATTAACGTTGGGTGGAGGAGAAAAGCACACTGAAGAGGAATTTATATAATTTTTCAGAGCGTTTATAGATCCATTTTTAAGAGGAAATATAGTATTTCCAATAGTAGTAGGACATAATAGTTTTTCGAGTCATCCAGTGTGAGCTTCAAGATTAGTATATCATTTTCCATATTCCAAAGAAGGACTTCTGGAAGGCTGAGTGATTTTTATAGTTTAGGTAGGAGGCATTATGATTACCACAAAATGACTTCTAGAGGAAAACAAGAGTAGATATGTGCAATCCAAAAGGGAGGGTGAGTAGCAAAAGGAAGGTCCAACATGAAAGAGAATGATATTTCCATATATAGTCTACAGTTATTTGAGTTTCACTGGTTTTGTAGATTTCTAAAGATAGATGTATTATATTGTAAGAGGAGGTCATACGAGCTAGCTAGAAAGTAGATCTAGGTAACAGATCGAATTCCAATTGTCAAAGATAAGCATCAGAGGAAGTGTGGGTTACAAAGTGAAGCAGTTTACCACTAAGGGATAAGGCTCAAAATGAGATAGTGGGTCACCAAATCCAAGTGGAGGAGGAGAATAAGAATCTAATGTGTCAGATGGGTAATTTCCAATGAAATTGCACCAAGAATATTGGTCAAATCAGTTCCAGTTTGTTGCATAGAGACCATCACATTTACTACAAGAGGCCACATTGTCACAGTCGTATGATTTACTATCAGCAGAGCTAATTGCAACTAGTAAATGTGACATAGTTGCAGAGCTAGTTGCAGTGACACAAGAATTGTGAATTAATTAGTCACGCAATTTTGTAGGTGCAATTCTAACATGAAGATTCCTAGCACAAAGATACACAGTCTAGTTTCCTATATAGGAGGACAATGCGAGTTTCCAAGAGGGAGAAAAGAGATTACCCATAGTGACTTGAAGAATTAGAGGGAGTCTATATTAAAAGTTATAAAACCTATGGAATTTATCACTTCAGGGTCTGGGGAGATGAGACTCATTATTGTAGTAGTTACAACAACAATGTAGAGATAACAATAGATTAGTAGAAACAACAATATGAGTAGATAATAGTTCGATGTTGCAGATATTTGGGAATGATCCATGGAGTATATCATCATACATATGTTTCCTCACGAAACATTACCCTTTCTATAGGTGCCCAAAGTATTCAATAGAAGATGGGTTAGTGTTCAGGATGGTGCAATCAATTCTTGAGGGACACTTTCAGTACTAGTTGTATTTAGATGTTGAGGGGGGAAAATTAGTAGCAAAAAAAAATCTTACTCAATGGACAGTGGAGAGGCTAGATGCAATCAGAGACTCAAGAGACAAATGCAGAGCCAATAGTGGGACATAGTTGATTCATAGTTTATTTCTCAGTAGTTGTAGCAATAACAGTTGCATGAGATGAGCGGAAACACATAATAGATTTGGAAATAGTATATTTGGTAGAGTGTAGTTCCAGTAGTAGTGCAGATGCAGGATAGTTCAACAAAAAATTGGAAGATGATCTATAGTATGCATAGTATTTGGTGGGAAGTCGTAGGTTGTCACAGTAGTCAGACAACAACAGTGTATGGGAATATTTTATGAGACAACAAAACACCTTCCTCGCTAAGAGGGATTTAGTTTTGATAGCATGAGACAGGTATTATAGTCTCAAAATTGCTCAAAGAGGCTAAGGAACACAAGATTTCTAGAACCCATGAACATTTTCCGGAGAAAAAACCTAGAGATAACTTAATTAATTCAATTGATCAATAATTAAATATTTCCTAAGTATAACTTAGGAAAAGTGATTAATTAACACAAATTAATTAAAAAAAGGTGAGAGTGCTCTAGAAACTCACACAAACTAAGTTTTAGATGATTTAATTCCTCTCATAGACGAGCGATCTCCCTAGATTTACTACAAAACCTAGCAACAACCAAACAATTGAGCTACTCTTTTCCTTAATCTACCTTTTCTTGAATAATAAACTAGAAAGGAGGGAAACGAAACAAATACCTTTTTACAACATACTTGATGAATATCCTTGCTATTCTTCAATGCATCTCCTCAATGGTTGAAACAAAATTTCAAACATAGAAACCAAAGCATTAAAGGCATATACATCATAAATGATGCAATAACTCAAACTAATTATCAAGGAGATTAGTAACTAAAATAATTTCAATGGAAAATTATAAATAGCATAAACCATTCACCAATTTCGTAAAAAAATTCAGTGGGAAAAAGAGCTCATTTGTATTAACTCAGAAATATTGAAGAGTTTTACAACCTTTTACTTGATGAAGTGAAATGTATCCCACAAGTATATAATGATTTCCTTGGATGATAATATTTCCAACCTAATTTGAATAGCATAATTCAAACTTCAATGATCATCTTTCACCCTCTAGCCTGTAGTTCATTTATAGGCCAAAAGGAGGAAGTTTTAGAGCCATATCTCAAGGATGAGATCCACTAAAGGAGGGATTATGGTTCCTTGAAGAATGGGAATTAGCTCCATGATGAGAGGGGTTAGACTTGAATAAGCATGACCTCTAAGATTTCAGTTGGATATATTCACCCAAAAAAGCTTCTAGAATTAAATTTTTATTTTTACTTTTTGTTGAGTCACGTGCACAGTCTATAGTGGAAGATGGAGCGCAATTCTGGATAGAAAATAATGGTAACAAATTTGAATGTACATGGACTGGCTAGGAAAGCGTGCAGGTAGGTAAAAGTAGGTTTTTTGCCTTATTACCCAGAATTGTTGTTTTCTTCAAGTTATTTAAGTTGTTTACTTGCAAGGGAGTAATTTGGAACATATTGATGGATAGTGCAAGATCCATTTTAACGGTCAGTTGTCATGGTGAATTTTTTTTTGTAAGATATTTCCCCCTAAAGTGCGATTTCAAAAAGGATATTTGAGGACTAAAGTGCTTTATCATGCAAAAAAATGGATTGGAGACCATGGTGGGAGATCTCCAACAATTAATCAAGGGTTATAATGCAATATATAATCATCACTGAGGTAGGAATTCCCATACTGAGAGTAAATATATCTCAATGAACTAGTAGGGAAATACACTAAGAATCATGTCAATAGTAGACACAATATGGATGTAGGCATAAAACATGACTCTATCTGTACAATTATGAATACATATATATCTCCTTTCATACTGGATGGATGAAACTAGATTTAGGTCTTTATCTCAATCTCTATTGATCCATAATACAAACCTTACAATGCGAATAAATTTCTCGAAGTCAAACATGGTAGAAACCAATCGAATACCATTCAATCATGTGAACCATTAACAAGTGTGAGAGAAACCACCATTAATGTTAATGATTCTCAAGGTAATCCAGGTAAAATATATGGAGTGTAAAAATATGTCATGAAGTTGGATGCTCATAGAATCCTTTGATCAAAGGTCAATGATGAGAACCTATCATCGAAGGCAAGAACCTACCCTTAAGGCATGCAATATTCAAGGAACTAAAAAGGGTTTCTAGATTAGCTTCCTAGATAATGAGTTGAATTTGATAGGAATTGATGCATTGCAAGAAAGCCTGCGACACAAAACTCATGTCAAGTTTTGAATAGGAATTTGATAGGATTGACTCAAGGATGGCTGATGTGATTGAAGGCTAGAAATTGCAAGGTAATTTGGACTGAGTTTGGACTTCTCTTGAACATATCGGTGACACGACACTGAATTTTTGGCATTTGACTCAGTGATATACCCAAAAATAGTTGAAGACTTTCAATGAGGTTCAAATAACTATGAGACAAATAGATTTTGTAACCTAGACACACATGTCACAGACTGTCATGTTCGAGAGCGACATACTTCCATTACTGAAATACAAAAATGAATGCTTATTCTGAATGCCCCCCCCCCCCCACTAGTACTCATAAGTACCTCTTTATTTTAGCTCAAGCTTGAGGAAGATAACATTTTATTGTCATGTAAGCTCATCCTTCAGATGAGTCCTCTGAAGTATTTTTAACAAACACAAGTAAGGAGTGGTTTAGTCTCATCATGTTTGATGATTCCTACACTATTTATATTTTATGAGTCCAGTGAAGGAATAAATCAATGTCGTTTTCATATTTTAAAGAGTTTGAAAATATACAAAATGAAAACTTGTTCATCTATTTCAATTAAGTTTTAACAAGCCTCAAGAAATTAAATCTTGGCGTTTTTTAGTTTTAGGGAATCAGGAGAAAAACATAACTAACTCCATAATGTTCTTTTTTGTAAATTTAGTTCCATGAGCCCAAAAAAGGATAAAATAATGTAGGTGGGACATCTATTGACCATGATTACTTAACGTATACCTTTTTTGTAAATAGCCTAGTTCAGTCTGGAAAAGGGGTAAACTTATACTGAATAGACAACTGTTCATTTAATTTTTCACATTTGAATAGTCAAGTGCTCGACGATATTTTCATGTTTAGAGAGTCTAAAAGGGCTTAAAAGAGAACTTCAAGGTTTCACTTTTTTTCTTATTTTCAAGATCCTGAAAAGTGATAAAAGTTCTCTCAACATCAAAACGATCCATTTCTATGTTATAATATGTGTTTTGCACATTAAACTCAAAAAATATTCCAACTTCTCAAAAACCATATGAAAAACATAAAATTTTTAAAATTTTAAGGGCGAAAGGCATACAAATAATATTTTAATGGTTGAAAAAATTATAAAAGTTAAAAAAGTAAAATCGTTTTTACCATTTCAATTTTTAACCAATTGAGAGAAAAAAAGAGGGTTTTCTTACCACAAACTTCAGAGGTTGATAATGAGAAAACTAATGGAAGTAATTGCAAACTGTTTTATCTAGATAAGAGATATATTAATTATATTTATTTTTAGTGCATTTATTTTGCATTTAGCTAATTATTTCGGTTTTTTAGGGATTTTTTTCTTTTTAAAATGCACCCTTGGGTGTCACCGGTTACCATTCATCAAGACTGCACACACCAACTATTTTTTACACACAAAAAGTAGTGATTTACGTGATTTTTTGCTTGAGAAACCACGAAAATGGAATCTATTTTCCAAAAGTGGTCATGCAAGCATCGAGGGTTTTTGAGAAAATAATAAATAAACCCTATTTTTTTGAAAAATCACGCACATTATTTTGTAATCCTCAACAATTTGTTTTCAATATTTTTGACAAGTTTTAATGGAGTGGAGAGAGAGAGAGAGAGAGAGAGAGAGAGAGCATGAAAACCATGATGTTGAAGCTCTTCATGATCTAGTAACAATGTAGGCCCTAACAGAATATGGCCTATACAAATATTGGGTAATCCCAGGGTTGACAGCTCAACTAGATCTCATGACATGGGTTGTGAGGGAATGAGATGTCCAAGATCATTGTTTTGTGATAGGAAATCAACTCCTCACTATAGATGCTAATGAAATCTAATTTTTGACTGGGATCTCCTGCAGAGGGATGGATATATCTTTATACAGACATAGGCTAGGTGTAGAAAACACTGCCACTTATTTGAGGGAACGTTATGTTGAAGGGGATCATCTCAAGGATGGAATAATTGACATTAAGAAAATTGAGTGGATTCCCTTGAGAACCATTTCCTTTATAGTTTCTAGATTGTGTGGAAGCGAAACGCTTCACTTGGATACTAAGGCTCAGATGAAGATCACCGTGGAGTGTTCACAAACCACTATATTTAACTGGTGCAAAGGGGTAGTTGCCAACGTGAAAGAAAAACTGACTATAGTGAAAGCATGCAAACTAAGGAAATTTTTTGATGGCCTGCCATGGAGGCGATGGCCCAATAGTGAAATATACTCTTGAGTTCATTGGGTGGTTGGAATGTCAGATCATCATGATAAAATACCTTCCTTATGCAAGAATTGATTACAAAGGTGACCCAAATATCCCACTCCCAACACGAATGCAGTGGGGTGACCTAGATAAAAACTTCTCATTTTGATGGTTTTTATGTTTTAAAATTTTTTGTTTGATTTTTGACGTTCAAAGCTAATTATCCGAAATGATCATGAAAATATTGGCTCGGTTAGACCAACAAGACTACAACATTTTAACAAGTAGGGATACCGTCCAATAGATGTTGTGGTTCCTAACCCTAATGCAGTAGAGGCCTTGACTGAGCTAGAGCATAACCTAGAGAGGTTGGCTCTAGACATACCAGAGACTGGGATTGATGATTTGCCTCTCTGGTAATAGAGGCACGTAGTAGGAGTTCCAAGACCGATGAGCCGCTTACTACAACAAATAACACATCCTATAGTCTGCTATCATTATCACCATCATGCATAGTTTCTAGTCTTTAGGGGTAGATTTTGATTTCTTCATATTAACATGTTCAAATAATAAAAGCCATGGGGCCTCATGTCTTTGGATGAAATTTTTGTAACACAATTTTTATAGACATTTTAACTAATGGAGACTAGTACTTATTGTCTTAGTTTATCTTGTTAAATATGTGGATGAATATTTTTTTTGTTTACAGGTGTTGCAAATGTATATTTAAAAAATGATTTGCTAATGCATAAGTTAATGTGTTTAAATTTCTTGGAATCAGGGGAAATTTTAAGGATAGAAAATTATCTTGAAGTTTAAAAAATTGGCGAATCTCTTTAGTCCATATTCCTAAACTAGTACCATGCTAATGGTGGAATCAGATGTAGCCAAATAAAAAAGTAGTCCCGATGATAATCAGGTGGATGCAACAATGGTATATGGTTAACATGTTTTTGAGTGCATCAAAATATTTTTGAGCAATATCGTCTCATATAAATGGGATGCCCTTTTCCAATTGTTGAGAAGATCCTTTAGTTAGCTCGGCATAGTTAGGTATGAATCTATGTAAAAATTTCACTTTCCCTTGCAAACTTTGGAGTTGGCGGAGATTGGAAGGAGGAGGAAAAATGAAAATAGCCTTTGCATTGAGCAGATTGACATGAATGCCTTCCTTTAACAGGAAAAAAACCCAACAATTGACCATATTGTACACAAAAAATGAATTTGTGAGGATTGAGGTGAATATTGTAATGCCTACATATAATGAAAATTTCTCTCAAATGCATCAGATGGTCTTTTTGTCTCAATGCTTGCATTTATAAGTCATCCAAGTAGGGTTTTACAATATGCTTGCTATCGAGAAATGCGTAATATATTTCCCGTTGAAAGGTTACGCCAACATTCTTTAATCCAAATGGAAGTTATTTCTAATAAAAGGACACCATGGAAAAATGAATGAAGTTTTATGTTGATCAATAGGGAGTACATTTATTTGAATGTATCTGGAAAATATGTCCATGAAAGATAAAATCTCTTTTAGAGCACAATCATCAATGATTTGATCGATATAAGGTGTAGGATTGTTTTCCTTAGGAAAGGTTTTGCTAATATCCCTATAATCGATGCATACTCTAATGGTACCTTTCTTCTTGTTAACTGGAACGATATTGGGTACCCAAAGAGTCAAAGGAATATGATAAATGAAAACTAATTTAAGTAGTTTTTCAACCTCAACTTTTATAGCAACAACTTTTCAAGGATGCACTAGACATAATCTTTATCTAATAGGTTTGGCATCCGGGTAAGTCTTGAATTTGTGAATTACAATGTTAGGGTTAATTCCAAGAATTTCCTCATAGTACTAGGTAAAAATTTCTTAGAATTCCTAAAATAGCGCTTTATACATCTCAATTTCTTCAAGGGTGTAGAAAGCACCTATGTGAGTGTTCTCAGTAATTCCAGGTTTGAATGAGATGTTGATTGGTATAGTTGTTGATATGTTTCCTAAATTATTTTTAGATTTAGAATGAAGGATTGACATAGGAAATTTGGGACTATTCACAATCTTAGATGAAAACATATATAAAAAAACCATTCTTGATTTCATTAAGGCTAGGTACAAAATATGAACGATGATGATAATTGCCCCATGGAATTTCATCGAAAGTCATTATATCCATGATACTTTCACCAGTTGGAAACTCGTTATTGAAGGGATCAAGAAATGATATTGGTACTAGTAGTGACAAATGAGAATAATCATTAATGATCACATTCACTCTATAAATTTCGGAGGATGATGGATTGGAAAACATTTGAGCTTCCTGATAAGTCGATGAAAAAAGGAATCTCACTGCCATATGAGGTCAATTCAGACTCTAAAGGAACAATCCAAGGATCAAAATATTCCATTGTGCTTGATGTAATCATATTAACTTGGGCAACATTATGAGCAAAGTTTCGAGGATGGAGTGCAAAATTTCCCATAGGTGATGAATCTTTCATATGGAGATCGCTTTTTCTAATAAAAGGTACATTACCTATAGAATTAGGGTTTGAAGTGGAGTAAGACAACCAGTCTAATTTCACGATTTTTTCTTTATGGGGAAACATCATCATATGAAAAAATGATGATACCACTGCTAACATGGCCTAAGTACAACTGAGACCCAATAACAGGTTATAATCAAGTTGAGCATCAACAACTTCAATTTCAATTTCAACCATATTTCCTTCGAATTCTATGGGTAGGCCATTCAAAATTCCATAGGGAATAAAACATCTTCCATGAAAGGATTTAAAAGTTGTGGGATACTTATTGATGGTTTGAGAACCCAAGGCTTTCCAACAAGTAATAGACATGATACATGTAGAAGCTCCTTCATTAATTACTGTGTGGAACACTCATTTAGTTTTGATGAAAACTGGTATTTTAAATGGTAGTTGATGCAGGATTCTAGGTACATGTATCTCGAGATCAAAGAAAATAAGATTAAAATGATGGGGATCAATTGCTCCAATTGCTGACAATAGAAATTTCCTTTGTGCTAAGAAATTCTGCAACACTTCAAGAGCCATCATCGTTGAAGCAGACATTGCCAGATATTCAACAATGTTGTAATTCTTAGTAGCTCTTGCATGAGGATTAAAATATGATTTCCAAAGAACACCCTTAGGTGGTGGTTTAATTACCATGTCATAATTTTGTTATTCAATATATAATGGTTCAGAAGAAGGAGAAATTGATGTGGAAGATTGACTAGGAAATATAACATAGTTTTCATCT
Organism: Pinus albicaulis; assembly: GCA_034641835.2. NCBI lineage: Eukaryota > Viridiplantae > Streptophyta > Pinopsida > Pinales > Pinaceae > Pinus > Pinus albicaulis. The sequence continues at coordinate 429,128 of JAXQQM020061121.1, read as the reverse complement.
ACAACAAGAACCTTATATCCGTAATATTTAGATCTTATGGATACCATAACTTGTGATGATATCAACATGATATCCGTCAATGTGGAAGAATAATATGGGTTATATGAAACCATATTACTGTCTTGAGAAGGAAATGGATATTTCAAAACAGTAGGAGTGGGATAACCTTTAATGAATTTAGTAACCTCAGTGCAATGAGGAAATTCCTTGGTGTAATGATATTCATCACAAATAAGAAAAGCATAACAAGGATTTTTATTTTCATTAGATTGTACTTTTTTGTCCAATTTCTCTTTTGGAGAAGAATTTTACTTCTCTTTACCTTTTCCTTTATTTTTACCTCCATATGCTTTGTTCTTGTCAGTAGATGAGTCTACAACATCAATCTTAAAAGTAAATTTTGGAGAATGATTTTCGTTGGGTGAATCTCGTAAAGCCAAAATCTGAGTTTTTTTGGAATTTTTCTTTTTACTCTTAGAATCATGGCTAAAAAAATCAATAACACCATTAGCAACGTGAGATGCTGTGGGAGTTGAGGTTGTTTGACCTAGGCGAGGAAGGTCTAAGATTTTATCATACAAAGTGCTAGACTGTGTATAAAAAATGCCTAGTTACTAAGAACGAGCAATTACCTACTCTTCAGTGACAACACCTCCTTTCGCTACATCTTCAGTAATGACTGGAAGCAACGATTTTGTGAACCATTAAGCCAAAATTTGATTTGGAATAAAAAATTTAACTAAACGAAATCTATGTCTCCATTAATGTATATGATTAGAAATGTAAAGTAGACGAAGATTGTTTCAAAGAAGCCAAAAGTTCAATACCAATATCATATCGTATCGGTAACTGAAAATGTGTCAAGAACACAGTTGTTAAGGCGATGAAGTTATGAAAAGAGGCTAGTGATAATTTGATGTACTATTTTTTTCTTGAACTAGTTAACATTCGTTGAAAAGGCATAATCTAATGGAATCATCGATCAATGAATTCAACGCACACCAAATATGATATGTCATAACATGGTTTTATGGGTCCTCTCCTAATTTTCCTTCAAAATTTGGAATGTGACTGGGAAACTTAGTAGGAATTACCTCCCAAAATGGGTAATAATAAATAGGAGAATTCGTTAATCGAGACAAATATGTTAAATCTAAAGTTGAAATAAATAGTAACTGGCAGTTGGGATCCTATTGTGAATATTGATAACCTGAGGGTTAAGTCCAGTACCTGGAGGAGGATATCCAGGATATCCTGCAATAGCCTGTGTGGTTGGGGTTTGCATTCCTCGAGGGTAACTAGGGAGAGCCATACCAATTTGCGGTTGAGATGAAATTTTATAAGTATGACGAGGGTATGGTTGACTATGGAAAGGCTGATTCTGACCCAGTTTCCCCAAGTTATATTTCTCCTGGAATGGTTGAATTTAAGGTTGCTCTTGAAAGAATTCACTCTGAAAAGGCGTGCCTTGTAAAGCTTGGCCTTGAAATAATTGACTCTAAAAATGTTGGCCTTGAAAAGATTATCCTTGATACAGTGTTTTCATTTCTCCCATACTAATTTTTCCCATAGGAATATGAAGTATAGATTGGATCATAGGACCAGTTTGATAAGCGAATACCTAGGGGATACCCTGAGTAGTTTGTTGTACCAATATTTGAGGGGTAATTCGAACAATGGTTTGTGATACTCTTGGGATGGTGGTTTGAGGTGAACTTAGAACCAGTTGTTGAACAATCATTTGTATAGTAGATTGGATAGGTTTGTGGACTACTATAAAAATGTTGTTGAAATGGTTTTTGAATATAGGTGTTTGTGGATTCACTTGGATATATGCTTGAGGAATCCCATGGATAGGTTGTCAGACTTGTATTGGAATACCTTGGATGGGTATTTGCTAAATAAGTTGTATAGCAGGCTGAATAGGTTGGTAAATTGGAACCTCTCGAGCAAATTGCATAGGTTTTTGAACAAATAAAGGGTTCTAAATGGTACTCATCCTTGGGTAAGTAACACCAACTAAAGGTTGAGACACAATGGGTTGACCTAAACCATCTTGAGGTATCTAACCATAGTTTGGATAATTTCCTGCAAAATTTTTTCCTCCAACTGTAGGATATGATCTAGTAAAATGTTTTCATCCATATGTAGGATAAGGTGGTTTCCCCCAAGGCGGATAATAACCACCTATTGGGTTAACTTGAAGATTACCTACATTATCGGAAACCATATGAATATATTGGTCTGATGTCAAACCTTGGATAGTAGAAGTAGATATACCAACTGAAAAAGTAGAAGTTTGAGATGAAGGAGAAGCTCCAGAAAAATTCCCATAAAGTGATTGATATATAGGAGGGACTGACAGACCACCATATAATAATGATTATGGAGAGCTTGAAAACATAGACTATATGTAGGAATACTTACAGAAATATTTCTTGACATATTTAATCGAGGCACAAAGTAATCAAGAGTGAGGTAACGTGGAATAAATTGAACTAAGAATTTCAAAGGTGTTAAATACCAAGGATTTAGTGGAAAAGGAGAAAAAGGAAGTTCCAGAAAAACTGTTTTTTCACCGGTAAAAACTGGACTACACAGATATTATTCTTCCTTGTTTGCAGTAATATCTTCAATACTAATGAGACCAGGAGGTAGATTATATGTAATAATAAGTTTTTACTCAAGGTTAAGGTGGAGAAGGAGTAGGGGCTATAACATTTGAAGGAGACTCAGGTTCATAAATATCAGATTCAAATTCAAAAATTTCTGGCTCAGAAATTTCTGGTTCAGTTAGTTGTGTATCTGAAAAAATCTCTAGTATCAGATTATGGTCGAACGAATTTGGTAAATACTGGTTAATATTCAACTAAGTCTGATTATAATATTTGAGTTGATTCACTTCAGTTTCTTTTGTCTCATATTCTACAATGATAGATGTTTCAATTTGATCTGAGGTCCTAGATCCTATTGATTTTGACATTTCAGATTTAATTTTTTCCAATTGAAATAGTCTATATTGAGGGGGTTTACCCTTCATTCTATGTGAATATATAGGTAAGTCAGCCATGATGAAATTTAATTAAGAATCCAAATAACATCACAAATCACACCTAGGGCCTTTAAAAATTAAAAAAAAATTAAAAATAAAACATGCTAGCAAATCTAAGAGTCAAACCACACAAACAACCTTTTCACAATGAAATCACTAGTACATGATGAAATCCAACGTCATAGAAATAAAGGTGAAATGTATATATATATAGAGTGAGTGGAACCAATTACACTAACAACCTACTTAATGAACACGACTAGTGCAAGTAACTCCACTTATGCCATCTTGAGTGAATATTACCCTCCAAAAAGGTCTAAGTGAGTCTATCCAACATATGTTACAAGTACAACAAAGAATTCCCCTCTGCCGTCACCTCATGTAATATCCCTAATATTATGGTCTCTAAGGTCACAAAATACAAAAATTGAACATGGGGGAATAGTTGTAGATTAGACGTACATGTAAGGGCAAAGTAACAAAGCTCAATCTCATTGAAAGTTCCTCAACATGGTTAATCTGAAGTTTACTTCCAAGTGAATCCCAAGTACCTTTCAGTGCCATGCGTGAAAATAAATGTACTGTAACCAATGAAATTGGGTCGATCACTCCACGAGGTACGATATGATCTCGTGCTTGACTCCGTTGTTAGAGGATATTGCTAGAGAAAAAATAGACTAAATAGATTTACTCCCTACTGAAAGATTCTAATGTTTTTTTTAGTTTTGGAAAGTTAACTCGCTTCCCTATTCCAAAGCCCTACAACCCGATCTAATGTAGGTGGAAAGAGCCCTAAAAATGTAAAAATTCTAATTGATTTTATGAACATTGTGTTATTAAGCTATTATTTACTTAGTATGTAAATGGATGTGAAAATGATGATATTATGACCTAACTAAAAAAATCTAATGCAATCGAATATGAAATTGTAATATTTTCATTTAATGAATGCCTAATTACAGGAAAGTACGAGTCTTTTTTATTTTTCAAATAAAATGCAAAAGCTCAAATTTCACAATATCATTTTCCCTAAAATTCCAATTTTCACTTTGAGATAATCCAAATTCAGAAATTAAATTAAGATTTAAGTTCGTAACAATTCAAACAACCATGAAAATTTACTTTCACAAGAAATCACTCATACCTTTCAAAACGCATGGCAAAACCAATCAAAATTTGAAAATCAATTTGTTCTAACGAATTCTATGAATTCAAAGAAGTCTAAAGTGTAACTATTAAAAAATTTAGAAGTGAAAAATAAATGATTTTCACTTTGAATTTAGCAAAGGAAGAAAATATAGACAAAAACACTTAACCTTGAGAAAGCCTTACTTTTCATGAAATCAAAATATCTTTCACAAATAAGAAAAGTAATCATTGAACCTAGTATGTTTGAAAGAAAAAATATAGGGATACAGTAAGCCAACAAAAACTAATCTCTTTTTTATAAATCCACGGGAAACTAGACGAAACCCTACCAATATTTGTGAAAATGAGTAATTTCCAGGAATACTTCTTTATGATACCCAAACAAACTCACAAAGACTAATTGAAGGAAAAAAAAAAGTATAATGAAGCTTTAAAAAGAAAAATTTTAGACTTTGATCAAAGGAAAACCTATTTTTTCAAAAATTCTCAGGATGTGCCTAGGTAAAACGTTAATTTTAGTGCACATACACATTGTTGTTAAAGAAAAACAACACAAATATGTGCTTTATTTCTGAAAAGAAACCGCATAGATCGACAAAGTTTAAATATAAATAAAATCTAGGCAAACAAATCAAAAAATATAAAATATCACTAACTTGTCAAAACTAAGATAAATTTATCACAAAAGGATGAGAAATCAAAATAAATAAAAAGGAAGAGAACAGGATGTTCCTCAGTATGGTTTTCAGTTTGTTATATTGTAATAATCCCTCTTGCAGAGAAGAGCAATCTCCCTAAATTTCCAACAAAACCTAGTAACAAGTTTACAATTGAGCTACTCTTTCCCTGAATATATCTTTTCTTTAATCATAAAATAGAAAGAAAATAAATTAAATCCATACCCTTTTACGACATGCTTGATGAATATCCTTGCTCTGCTTCAATGTAACTCCTGAATTCTTGAAATAAACATGAAAACATAGAAAGAAAAGGATAAAAGATACATGCAACATAAATTATTTAGTAACTCAAACTAATCATCAAGGAGATTATTAAGTAACATAATTTCAATGGAAAAATAGAAATAACATAAACCATTCACCAATTCCATAAAACAATGCAGTGGGAAAAAGAGCTCATTTGTCTTAATTCATAAATAAAGAAGAGTTTCACAACCTTTGCCTTGATGAAGTGAAGCTCCACCCATAGGTATACAATCCTTTCCTTGGATGATAATCTTTCCAAACTAATTTGAACAACATAAGTCTACCTTTAGTGATCCTCTTTCATGATGTAGCCTGTAGTTGATATGATAGGCCAAGAGGAGGAAGTTTCAGATCCATATCTCAAGGATGAGATCCACTAAAGGTTGGATTAGGGTTCCTTGAAGAATGGAAATTATCTCCATGATGATAGGGGTTACTCTCGAATAAGCATGAACTCGAATATTTTAGTTGGAATATATTCGCGCAACAAAGATTCTAGAATTCAATTTTTATTTTTACTTTTTTTTGAGTCATCCGTGCAGTATATAGTGGAAGACATAGCACAATTCTACATAGGGAGAAATGGTAAGAACTATGAATGTGTGGGAACTGGATAGGAAATCCCATAGGTAACTAAAATTATATTCTTGACCTAATTACCCATAATTCCCATTTTCTTCAAGGTGTTTAAGTTGTTGACTTTCACAAGAGTACTTTGGAGCATATTGATGGATAAAGAAAGATCCATTTTAATGGTATGTTGTCATGGTGAAAAAATTACCTGTAACAAGATAGCATCAGACATATGTTTCCTCATGGATCATTACCATTTCTATAGGGGCCCAAAGTATTCAGTAGAAAATCGGTTGTTCTTCAGGATGGCCTAGTTGGATCTTGAGGGATAGTTGCAATATTAGTCGTATTCAGATGTTAGGGGCGCAAAGCAATTGTAACACAAAAATTTACTCAATGGATAGTGGAGAGGTTAGTTGCAATCAAAGACTTCAGAGACAAATGAAGATCCAATACTAAAACATAGTTGATTTAGAGTTTATTTCTCTGTAGTTATAGCAATAAAAATTTCATTATATGAGCGAAAACACATAATATAGTTGGCAGTAGTATAGGTGGTACAATGAAGTGTCAGTAGTAGCACATATGTATAATGGTTCAACTATAGAGTAGAAGCTGAATTAGATTATGTGTAGTAGTTGGTGGGAAGTGGCAGGTTGTCATAGTTTTTAGATAACAACAATGTATGGGAAGATGTTATGACAGAACAAAACACCTTCCTCTCTAAGACAGTGTTAGTTTTTAAAGCATCAGATAAGTGTTCTAGTCTCAACTTTGGTCAAAGAGGCTAAGGAATACAAGATGTCTAGAACCCATAAATATTTTCTGGAGAAAAAACCTATATATAACTCAATTAAGTTAATTGATGAATAACTAAATATTTCCTAAGTCTAACTTCGAAAAAGTGATTAATTAACATCAGTTAATTGAGTAAGGTGAGAGTGCTCTAGAAACTCACACAAATTGAGATTTAGATGATATTAGTTGTTGATGGTGATATAATCATGGTCTTTGGTTCACCAACGAGAGATTATAAGAGAAAATCTATGGGGCTGGAGATTATACACTAGGGAGGTCGAGTTCCTTGGTAGATTGTGCTACCTAGTTGCATAGATAAATCAAGGGAGAGAATTTCATGCGAGAAGGGATGCATAGATAAAGAGGGAGAATAGGTAGTGATTTTGGAGGATTTTATAGTTCCAAAGAGGTTAGGTTATTCCACTCATAGGTTGCATAAGAGTTGCACAAAAGACTTAAGGAGGAAGAACAATTGAGTTAAGGAAATGGTTTATTCAATTGTTGTATGTCAGGATTTTAATTAGAAGGGAAAACAAATCACTTCCAGACGTAGATTCATCCATGACTTCAAATTCTGAGCAGTTTTAGAGGTAGATCAAGTAGATCCCATGAAATCACTACACAAAGGCTCACATAGGGGAAGTTCAAGTAGTAATTTTGCTAGATTTTGAAGCCTGGATTAAGTGTGGAATTGGGGTATTTTCCTGACATAAATTATGGTGAGATATTTGTTGTTGTATTTCTAGTTTGGCATCCATATTGTACTTATAGATTTCATTTCTACATAACAAAAATAAAACCCTCATATGCTACACCAATTTTTCCACATTGCGTTTTACAAGGGACATTTGTCCAAAATAATGGTGTCATTGTTATTGTGTGTGTGCATATATTTTATCAATTCCATTTTACTTTCTTTAGCGTAATTTTATTATGAATAATTTCGATTTCATTTATTTATTTTTTTCGTAGAAAATAAAATCCATAATTAATCAATTACAAGAATAAATTCCAGCTCCTACATTTCAAGGAAAATTTCACATATAAGTTGGTAAAATCAAACATCTATCAGAGGTAGAAGATACTTATTCTTAATAACTAATTTATTTAACATTATATGTTAAATGTATGCCTAACTTTCTAATTTATTTTCTTGAAAGATAACATGAGCATTCCTAATGATGAGGCATTTCATCATATCAAGCCTTCTTTTAATAATTCCTATATTTGAAACTTTATGTTACCCCAATTTGTTTATTCTAAATTGATAATATTCTATTGATACAAGGGTGAATCTATACATTAATTATATTTTACAATTTACTTATCTCATTGGTAATAACTCTCTCTCTCTCTCTCTCTCTCTCTCTCTCTCTCTCTCTCTCTCTCTCTATATATATATATATATATATATATATATATATTTAATGAACTCATCCAACTATTCAAACCTCCCAATTCTATCGTGCATGCATTAGATTCTTGTTTGACCCACTTCTTAGCAATATTTTGTAAATGTATCTTCCAAGGATACTAGGACTTTTAAATTCTTAGAATAAACTTGGGAACCATAGAGAGGGATATAATTTTGTGGTTAAATCTTATATTAATCAAGAAAATTAATGGTAGGTTAGGAATGATACATGTTTTCTGAATGATGGAAATCAAATACTCTAGCTCCTATTTTTCCACTACTATGAAGACTCTTCATTGAACTACATATCCAACTGTCTCATCATGCATTAATTGGTTCACAAGATCTCATTTGTTTCTTTTTTTTGTACACTAGTAGGGCTTGTGTCCTTATCCTCTACACTCATATTAAATCTTTAATTAAATAGGATTTTCATCATCTTAAGTCCTCTCCTCCTTCCTTTATTCAATTAGTCACGCGATATTGAATGTCGCTTTGGACTATATTCTTAAAATAAATAGATTCAATGGTATGTTTAGATTGGGCGCTCAAGGCATATGACAAGAAATTAGGGTAAATTTCTTACTCTAAAAGAATAAAAAGGAGGTAGTGTGATTTTTGAAAATAATGCATCAACAAGGATATCAAAAAATGGAACCATCATTCTTGATAATGGAAGGAATAAACAAAAAATGTATTTTTTGTTGAATTCTTAAAACATAATCTTTTGAGTTAGTCAAATGCCCGATGAAGGATATGATCTCTCATTTCATCTTTAAGGATCTTAAATAAGGAATGAAGTATTGGGAATATTATGGAAAATACAACTAGATCCTGAAGAAATGTATATGTCATAGAAGAAATAAAGAGAGAAGAAAGGTGTATGGGTTAATTGGATGAAATATGGTAAATATTTCTGACACCTTTTGGAGATAAACAATTAATACAATAGTGTACATTTTGGATAGAGCTCAAATCAAAGTGAATAACAATAAGTCTCCCTATGAATTATGGAAAGTATATTTCCTATACTCAAGTAATTTAGAGTGTTTGGAAGAATTTATTACCTGAATATAAATGCTGACAATTTGGGGAACTTTTATTCTAGGACATATGGAGGAATATTTTTAGGTTATTTCATTTATAATCAAGGGATATTAAATTTACAACGACAAAATAGTGTGAAAGGTATTATAAAGAATTGATGTAAGAGTAGATGAAGCATCCCCAAAAGGAGAGGCCATAAGGAAATAAATATTTAAAGGATATAATTAGCATGCAACATGAAAAGGAAGAAGTAAAAGAATAAAATGAACAAAAGAGGAAGAGGAAAAGGAGATAAAGCATAAACCTCCAAAGACTCCATCCATGTTTATTTAGAAAAATCATCTAGAAAATAACTTTAGACCATCGGGAGATTGATAACCTCACCAAATAATGAAAATTTTTCCTTGTTATCCAAAATAGAACCCAATAAATTTGCACAGACCAATGAAGATGAGCATTGGATCAATGTTATGGAACAAGAGCTAAATCATATTAAAAAAAATGAGACATGGGAGATTCTACCTAGACCAAAGAATAGGAATGTAATTGGAATCAATTTTATATCTATGAATATATTGAATAAGGATAAATAGGTAGAAAGAAATAAGGATAGATTGGTTTGAAAAGGATATGCATAAGTTGAAAGTTGTTGATATTGAAGAAACTTTTTCTGCAATTTCTAGACTTTAAGAAATCATATTCTTCTCTTCATTTGCATGTTTTTGAAAGTTCAAAGTTTATCAAATTTATGCCAACTTATATTTTTTAGTGTATACCGAGAAGAAGGGGTATATATTGAACAACCAAAAAAATTTCAACCATCAGAAAATTAAGACCTGTTATAGGTAGATTGAAGACATATCAATACAGACTAAAGTATCAACCTAGGGCCTTACTAAATACTTGGAAAAGGTTTACAAAAACATGGATTCATAAGGGAATGGTAGATAACAATCATTATCAAAATTGATAATGAAAATATGTTCATCATTGTTGTCTATATGGATGATATCATTTTTGGAAGTGAGTTTATAATGAATCAAAGTTTTTCTATTGCAATGAAAAAAGAGTTGGAAATGACCATGCTATGATATTTTTCATTATTCCTAGGATTAAAGGTTGTTCAATCAAGTAAAGGTATATTCATATATAAAAAAAACATGTTAAATACATATTGAAAATGTTTGGAATGGAAAATTATGCACCTGTTAGCACTTCCATGGTCAAAATATGAAAATTAAGAAAAGATGATGAATCTATAGATGTGAATCAAACCTTGCAAAAATAAATCATTGGATTATTATTATATTTCATGGTATCGAGACCTGATAGCATGAAAGTAGTATGGGTGGTTTTAAGGTTTCAATATGCATCGAAGGAGACTCAAATGCAAGTAGTAAAATAATCTTTAGATATTTGAAAGGGACTATGGATTTTTCCTTATGGTGCTCAAGAAGCACAAATTTCACTGTAACATCATATATAGATGAATATTGGTTGGGAAGTGTTGATGACAAGAAAAGAACCAATGGTGGAGCATTATTTTTGGAATTTTTTTAGGTAATGTGGTTGATAAATAAATGAACCTCTATATATATTTCCACAATTAACGCTAAATATATTGTAGGAGCAAGATGTTTCACTTAGGTATAAACGAAATATAATATAAAAGATATCAATATAGTGTTTCCCATATATTCGCATTAATGTCAATTGAAATTTTATCATTAATTTCAAAGATGGTTTTAAATTTCAAGCAGAAAAGGTAGCAGATGGACAAGTAGACTACTCGAGGAACAAATGATGTTAAATGAATTTATACAACAAAGGTTTGAGTATAAAACTAAAAGTTAAATGTGGAAAAGGACATGAAGACAACTTGGATAAACACATCAATGAAGCTTGGATGAGATCAATGGCTCTTCTCCACTTCAGGGGATCCCAATATGCTTGAAACTTAACTAAAAGAGAGGTCTGAGATACCACCCACATAAAAAAATTCCAAGATGTATGGTAGTAGTCTAGGCATATTGAGGACCCCATAACATATTTCTAAAATTTCCATTGAATCCCTCTCCCTGAAATATTACTAATAGACATGGTAGTGGGTTTCAATTATTGTTAATGTATATTGGGTACCAAGTTACTATTTTATTCTTTAAACTAAAATGGGTGGTTATAGTTATTGAAATAGATTAATCACTAATCATATTTAAACCATGGTTAAATATATTTAAGGAATGGAGATCAAGAGAGGCTAAGTATATTTAGAACTAGGTGCATAGTATAAACATAAAAAATGGACAGTTCAATAGTTGGTGTGATGTAGCAAACACGATATGGGACGCCAGGTGGTAATTTACGCCACTTGGCATATCATGAATAGGAAACATGTCAACCATTTTTTGTTTATTTAGGTGGGTGACTATATAATAAATAAGTGACACGTGGAAGGTACATGTCAACACTTAGACATATGGTAGGCATTGATTATTCATATAATATGCATGGAAGGTGAACTAGTAGGTGAATTTGTGGGTGATGTAGTAATAGTGGGTATCATACTAAGGTAATGTTGAGGCCTCAGAATTTCGCTACCAAAACATGGGGGAAACCCACCCAGTTCGGACCTTAAAGCAACTCCTTTTCTGTTTGGTGTAGTGGCTCCGACATGAGATAATGGGACTAGTTTCCCAATAAGGAATGATTTTTGGGTGTTTTTTGACTATACAACATGAAATGGAAAATTATTATAATCTATCACATGCATATATCTAATACTATCTATTCTACTATATACCTGAGGTGTTTCTTCCTTTATGTGATCTAAAAATATATCTTTCAACTATTAGTAATGTAGATTATTAAACAGTTGAAAGAGATGAAAATTATGAAAGATTATTCTTCTAAAAAAATAGTTTGATTAGAAGAATTATGAAAATTATATCACATTCATATGTGTGATTATATATTCAATAGGAAATCACTGAAAAATATTAGTATAGAAGTGCATTTAACATTCATCTATAATGACGTTTCAAATATATAATGCAATAAAGAGATGATTGTCAATATAGAAAGCAAGACTTAATACAAGTGAATATAATCACCATATGTATGAAGTTATATTCATGTAAACTGACTGATAGATATCTGCTCCTCTTCACTTTAAATAAATTTAAAGAGTATAGTAGTGCAACATCATTTAAACAACTTCAAATATCAAAAGATAACAGAATATGTTCCATTAATTCATCAAAGGATTCACAAACTTACAATAGTGCATTCTTTGCAAATGTTTTTGACAAATTTCTGGACCCTTCTCTAAATTCATGAGAGGGGTTTAAATACTAAACTAACTATGTTTTAAAAATATATTATTACATAAAAATAGAGGAGGTTTCAAACAACTATCCTTGTAAGACAAATTTTAACTACAATCTAGGAAAATAAAGTAACAATATGGCTTATGAATTCCGATCTTTCTTTTGGATTTGATCCCGAAGTTGAAAAATATCTAGCATGGGCTTGAGATGAGTTGGCTGTGAAATCCTTGATCTCACCTATACCTTGAATACTTCATTTGAGAGCATTGGATGTGATCTTCTTGTCGAATCTGTTAAAGAATGCATGGTCTGGTACTGATGATAAGGTTTGATCATAAAATTCCAATAAATTTCTTGATCAAGCTTGTTTACTTTTTAATCATTTCATCCTATGTTTCTGCCTTTTTTTTCCACTATGTTTCACCCTGTTTGACTTCTGAGAGCATTTCAGATGTGCACTCTTTGACAAGTTCTGCTTTCACAAGCTGTTCACACATGGATTCAGTAATTTCCTTTGATAATCTTGATGCTTTTGTTGCTACTTTCTATGCTTGCTTTATCTGTGCTTCCCAATCTTTGAATAGTATTTCCTTGTGGAAATTATCTACTTGGAGTAGGTTAGCTTCATTTCCTAAGTCTGATGCTTTCCATTGAATGTGTTCATTGATTTTCTTCTCAATCTTCTCACATTCAAGTTTCTGGATAGCTACTTGCTGGATAAATATTTCACTTGAGTCATAATAAGAACCAGTAAAAGAAGCTTGTTGGAAAAATACTTCTTGTTGTTTCTTTAACTTAGCATTCACATCCGATTCTTCCTTCATGAACTGCTCTAACTATGGTTTCCTTTGTAATCTGTTCATTGTTGCCTCCAGTTGTGTTTGCTTCTCAGTGAATTGTACTTGATGCTACAAATTAAGATTTTCAAAATCCTTTTGAAATCAGCACATCTTCAATTCTAGTTGCTCGCTGGAGTTAGATTTTTCTTGGTGTAACAACCTCTATAATTCTTGTATTCTGTCTTCTTTCTTCTTCATTAAAATTTTAACCTTAGTAGATTTATCAACAATGCCAGTAGCATATGCCCCTGCAAACTATGATAGTTTGATTAAATGTTCAGTAGGATTAGCTAAAGGATCCTTCCATACAACATCAACAGATTCATTTGTGAGGTTTGTGACTATATCATCAATTCTTCTCATTTTTATTCTCTTGAATACAGCCTTATGACTAGGAATGTAGAAGACATCCAACGAAGGAATTTCCTCAACTTGTAACACTATCTGTTCTGTGGGATAAGTCAGAATGATCTCTCGATCATGAGCTTCAGGAACTTGTTGTTGTGGAGTAACAATTTCCACTAACTTTTGGGAATGTTCAGGTGTCTGAAAACTAGCAGATTGATTAGTATTGAGATTTGTTTTAGGAGTTTTTATTGCTTTAGAAAACTCATCCCATTCACTATTCAAATTTTTTGGTTGGGAATTTTCTGACTGATCAAGTGTATCTTAACTGTGGTGAACTTCCTCAGAAGTTGACTCTGTTCCATTGCTTCCTCTTTTCTCCTACATCTCAATCTCTTATATTACTTGATGAATTATCTTTTCTTGGTTTTCCTTTCTGTTTTTGGATTCATTTTCAGAATGATCCAAATTGTGAGATTGATGCTTTCATTGTCCTAACTCATCTTTAGACATGTATTCCACTTCATCATCCAAGCTAATAGTTGGATTAGGTCTGTTGACATCTTCAATAGCCAATAAATCCAGAGGAATATTTTCAAATCTCTTACTTCTATATGCTTTGAAGGCTTCCAAGTCATCATGATTGAGTTTATTGGATTCAAACTTAAGTATATCTGAAAAATTTTCAATGCCTTGAAAGAAATCATCAAATCTATTTATCTCTTTCACAAAAGGTTTTACTTTGAGCTTTGTGATGTAAATTTTAATCACATCATTCAGATCCTATGGTCTTCTTGGAATTATGGCCAAATTCAATATATTAACCTTTGAAACTTCCTTGTAAGCATGACCAATATGAAAAAGTGCAAAAGTACCGCACTGTAAAGGGAAATTAGGCCAAATGGCTTTCTTAGCATCTTTAAGTTGTTTAGAAATACCATTTACAACAAGTTGGTAGGCTATCTCTCGTGTAAGTAACTTATTAGGAACATAATATGGTAGGACATGAGGAGAAGCATAACTCCCAAATACTATGATATATGTGAAAATCTCCTTTGCAAACTATCTAGCAACATACATAATGTCTGTACTAGCCTCTTTGGAAACCCTAGGGGCTTTCTCATTGAATATCATCTGGTGCATAGGCAACATGACTCTATGGAAAATTTTGTAAAAATTCAAATGGAAGTCTGAATCACAAAGGGCTCTATGGTAAATGTGGATTGGGGTAGGGTCTTGGGCTATCCATTTCCATCCCATGGTAAGAAAACTTGAATAAAATAAAATTGTGTCTATGGCATAGGCACTCATATAAAAGGGGGGTATTTCTCTAGATGAAACACTTATTTTATTCCTATACTCCATGATGTGTTTAGTTAAATTATCAGATAGGATATTTTCCAAATTTAGAATTAAGGAATTGACGATTGCGTCAATTAATGGGACCCAATCTACAGAAAACCTAGTGGTATCAGGTTTTGCATATAATGTACACAACATATCGGGAACATAAAAATAAAGGGAAGGACTTTGTGCTATTGGGTATGTACCGAGTTTATCTCGTTTAAGCTCGCCTTGGTCTTCCTTCCATTCCTTTATGACTTTCATTAGGTTTGGATGTTTTTCTCTAAACCTTTAAAAAAAAGCTTTGTCATAGTTCTGTTGTGGGACGAGTACGTGTTACATTATTGTTAAATATTCTACCTTGAATGACCCAATATTTTCACCTTTTGAATCTTTGAATGTTTTGTCTTCTATTTTTAAGTGGTCAATAACCCACTTTACCATATCTGTATGAGGGAGAATTTTTGGCCTTGTTTCTACCTTATGGATGAATGAACATGCAACATTGAAGTAGGTTGGGTTTGAAGAAACAAATGTGCCTTTTGAAGCAAATTTGACTATTACCTTTGGCTTTTCATCCTTGAAAATCTTATACATTGCTCTCATTAAGAACTTCCACAATCCTTGTTGCAGGTAGTGTCTGAGAACATGGGAGACATTTGTGAGTCTTCGGTAAATGATGCTTTGGCAATTTCTTTGCCTTTCTTATTCATTTCAATTTTCCTCACTCCGTTAAGTGGTTTATTGATTCAAGTGAACATAGAAAACATTAAAAATATAGAGAATAGAGAGGCGGATAGAATTAAAAAAAATACAACATTCAATCACTTCAACACATGCTCGAAGTAGATATGAATCTATCAAAACCGTACTTCTATTAAATGTTATTAATCACCAATAATCTTTTTAAATCAAATGTCTTACACCTTCACGTGAAATGTCTATCGATCAATTTAAAGAGTTGGATCTCATGTTCAGTTTGATTTGACATCAATCATTTCGCATCACATATATAAACTTATAACTATTTCCATTTATGATGTTACCCATAAATTTTGCGAAATGCGATCTGCGCAAATCACACATCGCAACTTTTATGCAGTATTGAGTTGTATTTTAGTTATATGCTGCGAAATGCGAAGTGAAATTTCATGAAATCATGCTGCTACGCTCTATCGGACCTTGGAGCTTTATGTTTATTTCTTTATTGGCTCGTCAGGTCTACGTAATCGCAAGTTTCACCGAATTGCATATAATTTTTTATCGTTAAATGAGGCACGATGTGAATTTGGTTTATAACAGTGATTAGAGTGTTTGCAATAAGATTTTGATATGACTTTGGAAAGATCTTAACACATATCACATCCCACATGACTTAGCGGATTTTAAGTCAGTTAATTTTGTAAGAAATGTGAATTGTGATGCACACTAAGGAATAAAAGCAGAAAAGAAAAAGAAACTTTATTTCCTAAAGTTTTTTTACTTAAAGCTAAAATTTAAATAAAATAAATCTCCTATTTATTTCTAAAGGGTCCCCATTTAGTAAAATTAAATGGGGACTGTTGTATAGCACAAAAAATTGGCGATTCAATTGCGAAAACCAACTATCTCTGACTAACTTTTTGAAATTTCTAATTTTTTTTGAAATAAAAATAGTTGTGGGAATGAATTTCAAACAAATAATATCTTACTAAGGAAAAAAAATTCTCTTAATTAAAATTCATAAGAATTCCTCTTTTAAAAATATAATTATGAAAGTCTCTATTAGTCTTTACTCAGTTCAAAAAGATAAAGTAGGTGGCTCTTCCAGATTAGCTTTATAAGTATTTAATCTTTTATGACACATAGAGCCTCTAATCCAATAGGAAATTTAAGCTCTTGGCAGGGTTACATTTTATCCAACAATGATTCATTGTCCCATCCAATATTTCTTAAAATTTCCAAAAATAAATTCCAAACTTATACAATTGATCCTTTTTGAAACCTTTTTTCTTTTTGTATCATATTTTTATTTAGTTAAAAGCCATTGTCTTGGCTTGGTAACCAACTAATGACAATGCCATTCACTAGTTGTAATTAAACTGATCAAGTTGGCTCTTCATGAGACCCTTTGTCCTCTTGATATAATCTCAAGTCATTATATTGTTTTGGTAGGCAGTATTGGTAATGTCAGTTCAATTATTTCCCTATGAACATGGTAAACAAGCTTGTGATGAGACTTATCATCTTTTAATATTTTCTAGTATAATATTTTTTTGAATTTGAATTTCTTTCAAAAATTGATAAGTTTTATGGGATGGGGTGAATCATTGGTCCTTTTCAGGATTCTGGATATTAATTTTGAGTTTTAGATTGCTTCTTTGTAAAAGAGTCTTTACTATGTTAAGGATTCTTTTCTGGACTGATAACAAAATAGTCATGCTTTATAAAGATGAGAATTCATCAGAGAATAAATAACTTCAGTGAAATTGCATCTTTTAGTGAAAATAAAATCTATTTGTCTTTCAAATATTTCGATTGTTTCCTTAAATTTTCTTATATCTATAAGTGATAAATCAAAAAGGTGATCTGAGATGTTTATTTGAAAAGCCAAAAATTTATACTAAGAAACTTTTGTTTTCCTAAGGAAAAGAAAAAGACACTAGTATACAGGGAATAGAAGGGGTTACCTCCTATAAAAAGTATTTTTTCAAAATCTGCTCATTAACAGGCAAAGAATCTCTTTTTCCTGGCAGATCTTGCAATAAGAATGTAGATGGGCCTATTTATTAAATTATTTATAATGGACCTAGCCATATTTTTTGAAACTTCGTGTGTTTACCTTTTTCCTCATGCGCTTTGTCCCATTTCAATACTAGATCACCAATTTGAAATATTTTTGGGGTAACAAAAGTTGAATCAAATGGGGCTTTTACTATTTGTTGATGATGTGCATGAGTATGCTTAGCTTTTTATCTTTCTTCTTCTAGCTTAAGAATTTTAAATTGTCTTAGTTGTAGTGAAGAAGAAGGAGATTCATCAATGAATTGAACTAAGGTGAGAGAGGGAGTAACTACATTCATAGGAAGCACAACTTCTTTTCCATGTACAATATTGAATGGAGAAGTGACAATAGAAGCTATCTGAGTTATTCGGTCTGCCCAAAGAGAAAATATTAATGACCTATGCCAATCTCATTTGTTTTGATCAACAGTTCTTTTGATTTTTCTAATCAATTTTTTTTCGCAGATTTTGCTAAACCATTTCCTTGCGGATAATAATTTGCAGAATACTAAAGTTTAAAACCTATTTTGATTGCAAATTCCATCATAGCAGTTCTTGAGAAGTAAGATGCATTATCAAACATTAAAGTAGTAGGTAAACCAAACCTAGTTATGATATATTGGTCGATGAAATCAATGATATTCTCAAAATTGGCTACCTTTAATGGAATTTATTGCACCCATTTAGTGAAATAATCTATAGCTGTGAGAATATATCTATGTTTTTTGGAAGCTTTAGGAACAATCCCACCAATTATATCTAGTCCCCATTGTTCAAATGGTTGTTCGATATTAATTGGCTGTAATGGGAAGGCTAGATTCCTCTGTCTTCCAGATGCACTTTGACACACTTTTCATTTCCTTGCATATTCGTGAGCATATTTGAAAAGTGTGGGGCAATAGTAGCCTGCATGCAGGATCTTGTCTGCTGTCGTATTTCCTCTAAAATGTCCTCGAGCTGGTCCATCATGGAGTTCTTGCAAGACTCTTTCTGCTTCAGATTTTTTTAAGCATATTAATAGTACATAATCAAAATTTCTTCTAAACAATACATCATTGGTTAATTCATATTACTTGGCCTTTAATCTCAAAGCACGTTTCTCTTTGTAACTGAGTTGGGGTGGAGCATATCCATTTTTCAAATAGAATATGAGATCGACGTATTGAGATTGTGCATCATTGAAACTTACCTCTGATATTTTCACATTATTACCTGAATCTTCTTCTGATTATAGATGGGATGTTCATGTAAGCATTCTACAAAAACCTTGAACTCTAACAATTTTAGAGGGTCTAATTTCTACATTATATTCTTGTAAAGCGGTAACCCAGTTAGCCCTTTTCTCTCCTAATTCTCTTTGCATTAATATTTGTCTCACTCCAGAGAATTGAACTATGATTTTGATGTGAGTTTTTAGGAGAAATGGCCTGAAATTCTTTATAGCCTTAAAGATAGAAAATTCTTGTTTCTCGAGAGATGAATAATTTAGTTCTGCACCTTGCAAATTGGAACTCAAAAATGATATTGGTGCTTCAATTTATTGGTCATTAATTTGTGTTAAAACAATAGCATATTATGTATCTGATGAAAAGGTATATAAAGTAAAAGGATTAATAAAATTGGGGTTATTCAAGAATGGAGCATTGATAATAGATTGTTTAAGGAAATCAAATGCTTCTCTCTTATTATGTCCCCATTTAAAGTCTGATTTTTTCTCAATTATGTTTTGTAATGGTAAAACTATTTGTGACAAGTCAGGGACAAACCTTTTTAAAAAAATAATTTTTCCAAGAAACGACTGCATGGCTTTCTTCTTATGAGGGAAAGGAATTATTTTAATCTCTTCAATTATTTCAGGATCAATATAGATACCTCTTTTTGGCACAATAAATCCTAAAAATTTTCCTTCATCTAATGCAAAAACGGATTTATTTGGGGTTAATGAGATGCCATACCTTTTACTTCGCTTGAAGACTTGCTTTAGGTCATTCACATGATTGGTTAGTTGTTTAGAAAAGACTGTAATTTCATATAAATAAATAACCACTAATTTATTTATGAGCCCCCTAAAAGTTGTGTCCATAGCTCTCTGAAAAGTGGCACCTGCATTAACCAATCCAAATGGAATCTTTTGATAGGCGTAAGTTCCCCACTTTGTCCCGAATGTAATTTTCAATCTGTCATATGGATGTATGAGAATTTGGTTATATCCCGAGAATCCATCTAATAAAGGCATTAGTTTAGAACCAGCTTTTGTTTGCAGTAATTGTTCCATGGTTGGAAATGGAAAGTTGTCCTTTTGACATGCTTTGTTTAAATTCCTAAAATCAATACAAATTCTAATATCGTCATTTTTCTTCCTGATGGGTACCAAATTTGATAATCATTTAGAATGCTTGATTGGAAAGATGATTTTTTCCTTGAGGAGTTTGTTCAGTTATGTTTTGATTTGATTTTTGAGATTGGGGTGAATCTTCCTTAATTTTTGTTGTATAGGTTTCTCATCTAAAATCATAGGAATTGTGTGTTGAATCAGAGAAGTATCATATGTTTTGAGATCAGTATAATCCCAAGAAAAATTACTTTTTTACATTCTAAACAATTTAATAAATGATAATATTTCTTTGGAAGATAGACCAAGACCTAGATTGACATTTTTGGGTTCTTCGTCAGTTCCTAGATTTACTAACTCAAATATTAAGGTGGAGCTTTGATTTTTTGAGTTACTAACTATTTTAAACCTATCTTTCAGATCATATAGGTCTTATAACTTAACAAAAGACTTAGGAAATGTATTTTCATCTTTTTCTTCCTTAATCTGAATGTCATGTTCATTTTCATCAAAAATTTGACTATCATAAGATCCTTCAGATATTAAGAAATCTATGATATCTAAATCATTATTGAATATTATCCAATTGGTAATATTGTCAGGAACAGATGGTCTAAAAATTAATTCAATAGAAAATCTATCGGGAATAAAATCTTCAGATGGAATTAACTTTGATGCTACATTAGCTAGTAGGTCTGCACTAGCATTCTGCATTCTAGGCATGGAAGAAATATTGAAGGCTAAAAAATGAATGGTCAATTCTTGGACTAATGATTGGTAATGCTTTAAGTGTCCAAAATTACAATGAATGGTATTTCTTACCTATCTAACAATGATTTCTGAATCTCCTAGGACTTTAAGATATTTGATATTGAGATCAATGGCTTTGTACAAACCTTGGACTAATGCTTCGTATTCAGCTATATTGTTCGTGCAATTGATTTTGAGTTTACAGGCTAACATGGTTTTTTCTCCTTCCCGGCTTATTAAAATATAGCCAGTGCCTGCACCATCTTCAGATTTAGAACCGTAAAAATAAAGAGTCCAAAATAAAGAATTAACTACTGCTCTATCTACAAAATTTTTACACTTGGAATGATCTGTCTGGGACAAATTATCAATTTGAGAAACCACTGCATTATCGAAAAAAAGTGATGGTTGAGCGTTGAAATTTCCCAAAAATGATTATGTTGAATAGTTTCCAATAATGTTATTATTGAATGCTACTGGCTCATTTATTCCTTAAATATTAGTGACTGTATGTTTCATGAACTTTTCACGGTCTATCCGAATTTGATTTGGATTTCCATTGTATGGTAGCCACATATACGACCATTTTGTTGCAAAATATCCATGAAGTTTTTTAGACCAGTCTTGGCTTAAAACTAAACCATAAAATTCAGGAATATCAGCCACCAATATATTGATTATTTGAGCGACCTTAGGATTTGATGACAATATGATAGAAACATAATTTATTTCTTCTACAACCTCTACCCTAGTTCTATCAAGTTGTATTATATGAACAGGAATACTCTAAGGAGTTATGTTCAACTTAGCACAAACTAATTTTGGCATGATATTAGAGGAAGCCCCTGAGTCTATTAAAAAATTATGAGAGTTTTATTATATATCTCATAGGTTAAGATAAATGGAGGAGTATGATAGATAGATCGATCACCTATCATAATCAAGTTTGTAGCATCTATTTTAGTTGAAGGATAAGGTGGATTACCCATTTCATTAGCAACTTGCACTACTATTGGAGTAGGTAAGGCGGAAGCAGGAACCGGATTTAAGTCTCTTGATAAGATTTTTGTGGATGCTTTAATTTAGTAAGCTCATGAATTGAAATGTTTGCCATGGTTTTCTTCATATCTTCGACTACATTATACTCAATAGTGTCTAAGACTACCATTGTCTTAGATGTAGGTGGAGTATCTGAAGTAACAAGACTTGTTTGTGTAGCCTTTGAAGTATACTTTTTACTTACTATTTTATCCTTAGTAGGCATTGAAATCTTTTGTTGTTGATTTGGTTGCATTTAATTTGTAGTAATTTTGCTACTTGTACTCACAGGTAATGCTTCATGTTGTTATTCATTTAGTAAGATGAAATCCCACATTCCATTTAGTTCAAATTCTTCTTCTTCATGATCTTCTTCTTACTCTGTTTACTCTTCATCTGTATCTTGATCAGACTCAACGTTAGGTATGATATTTGGTGGTTGATTATTAGAGGACTGACCTTTCTTGAAGTTTCTGAAAGTCTTCTTTGAGCTATAATTTTCAGCGACTTGTTTCTTGATATCTGCCATCTCATTTGCCATAGTCTTCAAAAATTTCTGAAGACCTTCTACATCAAACAGGTATTTAAATGGCTTCTTTTTTTAATCATCTTTGAAGGATACCTTCTTTGATTTCCTGTCTTCTTGATAATTATTCTTCTCAAGAGTGGTTATGCATTTCTCCATAGATATAGATTCGTTCATGTTTTCTGCAAGTGTTGGCAGTTTTTCTCTATCAACAAAAATAGCTATATTGGATGGAAGAGATGAAATATACCACTCAATTTGAAATTTTGCACCAGGAACTGATGTAGTAGGAACTTTATTGAGTAATTTATTAAATCTTAAATTAAAATATTTTATCTTCTCAACTAATTTAGATTTTAGATTTGATAAATCATTGATGAGTGTAGCAGTGGTCCTATCATCCCCAAACTTAGCTAGATTTTGTTCTTCAAACATATTCCAACTAGTTATAGAGAGGGTAGGCAATGAAAAATAACAGGATCCTACCGATCCTATGAGAGTGTATGGAAATAATCGTACGACACAATCCTCTTCAACTAATTCTTTTAAATTGATGGATTACATAAAATTATGATTGTGTTCTTATGCTAGAAGACCATCATCAGGATTAAATTTACGTAACAACCTTTCAAGATATTTTGGAAGAGCATGAAGAGGAGCGGGCATATTTATAGTCCCTGGATTGTTCCATGGGTGGCCTGCCATTGGAGCTTGAGTGAATGTGATGGATTGAGTTTTAGTTGAAGAAGAGGCATGCTGAGTGTTACAACTAGTTGAATGGATAATAGTTTGAGTACTAGAACTAGTCAAAGTAACACCAATTGTTGGAATAGAAGTTGTGGAAGTGAGCAGAGGTAATGATGGTGAATGGGGTGGATAATTGGATAAGATATTGCTAGCGATTGACTTTGGTTGAGTCCTCTTTATTCTATTTCAAGTACTATCGATGGGAAATTCAAAAGGAAGAATTCTTATCTTTTGAATGTCTAATTGAGTTAATATTCTTCTAGGTTGTAAAGAAGACGAAATATTGATATCCAATATTTGAGAAGATTCGGAATTTTCAGCAAAAATGGATACTCTCTCTAAATTTTCTATCAAAGAATAAACTTCTAGGGAGTTTTGATGAGAATCATGAGATAGTATGGGTTGAGTATCACTAGGAGACTTAGGAGAAGGATGATCAACTTCAGATTTTAAAGATGAGGATCTAGATAATTTTCTGGAAGTTGATGGGGATTTAGAGGGAGAGAGACTTTTAGATCGAACTTTAGATTGATCAGACCTTCTTTCCTTTCACAAGGCCCTCCTTCTAGCACCAAAATGTTTAGGCCTTGGAATTCCGCTGCCAAAACTTGGGGGAAAATCACCCTGTCCGGACCTAAATGCAACTCCTTTTCCATTTGGTGTAGTGGCTCCGACTGGGGATAATGGGACCAGTTTCCCAATAAGGAATCATTTTGGGGTGTTTTTTGATTATAAAACATGCAATGGAAAATGATTATAATATATCACATGCATCTATCTAACAATAACTATTCTATTATATACCTGGGGTGTTTCTTCCTTTATGCGATCTAAAAAGATATCTTTCAACTATTAGTAATGTAGATTATTTAACAGTTGAAAGAAATGAAAATTAGGAAAGATGATTCTTCTAAAAAAATAGTTTTATTATAAGAATTATGAAAAGTATATCACATTCATATGTGTGATTATATATTCAATAAGAAATCACAGAAAAATAGTAGTACAAAAGTGCATTTAACATTCATCTATAATGACATTTCAAATATATAATGCAATAAAGAGATGACTGTCAATCTAGAAAGTAAGAATTAATACAAGTGAATAGAATTACCATATGTACACAGTTATACTCACGTAAATTGACATTAGATATCTTCTCCTCTTCACTTTAAAGCAATTTAAAGAGTACAGTAGTGCAACATCAGTTAAAAAGCTTCAAATTTCAAAAGATAACAGACTGTGTTCCATTAATTCATCAAAGCATTCACAAACTTACAATAGTGCATTCTTTGCGAATGCTTTTGAAAATTTTCTGGACCCTTCTCTAAATGCATGAGAGGGGTTTAAATAATAAACTAACTATGTTTTAAAAATAGATTATTACATAAAAATATAGGAGGTTTCAAACAACCATCCTCGTAAGAAAAAAATTAACTACAATTAAGGAAAATAAAGTAACAATATGGCTTATGAATTCCGATCTTTCTTTTGGATTTGATCCCGAAGTCGAAAAATATCTAGCATGGGATTGAGTTGAGCTGGCTGCAAAATCCTCAATCTGACCTATCCCTTGAATACCACATTTGAGAGTGTTGGATTCAATCTTCTTGTCGAATCCATTAAAGACTGTAGGGTCTGGTACTGATGATAAGGTTTGATCAGAAAATTCCAATAATTTTCTTGATCAAACTTGTTTACTTTTTTAATCGTTTCATCATATGTTTTTTCCTTTTGTTTCCACTGTGTTTCCAACTGTTTGACTTCCGAGAGAACTTCAGATGTGCACTCTTTGATAACTTCTGCTTTCAGAAGCTATTCACACACAGATTCAATAATTTCCTTTGATAATCTTGATGCTTTTGTTGTTGCTTTCTCTGCTTTATTTATCTGTGCTTCCCAATATTTGAATAATATTTCCTTGTGGAAATTACCTACCTAGGGTAAACTAGCTTCCTTGTCTAAGTCTGATTCTTGCCATGGAATGTGTTCATTGATTTTCTTCTCGATCTTCTCACATTCAAGTTTCTGGATAGCTACTTGTTGGATAGATATTTTAGTTGAGTCACAATAAGAGCTAGTAATAGAAGCTTGTTGGAAAAATACTTCTTGTTGTTGCTTTAACTTAGCATTCATATCCAATGATTCCTTTATGAACTTCTCTAATTGTGGTTGGTTTTGTAATCTGTTCATTGTTGCCTCTAGTTGTGTTTGCTTCTTAATGAGTTGTACTTGATGCTGCAAATTAAGACTTTCAAAATCCTTTTGAAATTGGGACATCTTCAGCTCTATTTGCTCGCTGGAGTTAGATTTTTCTTGGTGTAACAACCTCTTTAATTCTTGTATTTTGTCTTCTTTCGACTTCAGTAACATTTTAATCTCAGTAGCTTTATCAACAGTGGCAGTAGCATATGCCCCTGCAAACTGTGATAGTTTGGTTAAATGTTCAGTAGGATCAACTACAGGATCCTTCCATAAAACATCAACAGATTCATATGTGAGGTTTGTGACTGTATCATCAATTATTCTCCTTTTTCTTCTCTTGACTACAACCTTATGACTAGGACTGAAGAAGACATCCAACGAAGGAATTTCCTCAACTTGTAATAGTATCTGTTCTGTGGGATAAGCCGGAATGATATCTCAATCATGAGCTTCAGGAATTTGTTGTAGTGGAGTAATAGTTTCCACTAACTTCTGGGAATGTTAATGTGTCTTAAAACTAGCGGCTTGATCATTATTAGGATTTGTTTTAGGAGTTTTTATTGATTTAGAAAACTCATCCCATTCACTATTCAAATTCTTTGGTTGGGAATTTTTTGATTGATCAAGTGTATCCTGACTGTGCTAAAATTCTTGAGAAGTTGATTCTGTTCCATTACTTCCTCTTTTCTCCTGCATCTAAATCTCTTGGATTACTTGATCAATTATCTTTGCTGGGTTTTCCTTTTAGTTTTTGGATTCATTTTTAGAATGATCCAAATTGTGAGATCGATGCTCTGATTTTCCTGACTCATCTTCAGACATGACTTTCACTTCATTATCCAAGCTAATACTTGGAGTAGGTTTGTTGACATCTTCAATAGTCAATAAATCTAGAGGAATATTTTCCAATATCTACTATATGATTCGAAGGCTTCCAAGTCATCATGATTGAATTGATTGGATGCAAACTTAAGTATATCTAAAAAAAATTCAATGCCTTGAAAAAAATCATCAAATCTATCTATATCTTTCACAAAAGGTTTTACTTTGAGCTCTGTGATGTAATTTTTAATCACATCATTCGGATCCTATGGCCGTCTTGGAATTAGGGCCAAATTCAATAGATTAACCTTTGAAACTTTCTTGTAGGCATGACCAATATCAAAAAGTGAAAAAATGTTGCACTGTAAAACGAAATTAGGCCAAACGACATTCTTAGCATCTTTAAGCTGTTTAGAAATACCATTTACAACAAGATGGTAGGCTATCTCTCGTGCAAGTAACTTATTAGGAACATAATATGGTAGGACATGATGAGAAGTATAACTCCAAAATAATCTGATATATGTGAAACGTTCCTCTAGAAACCATCTAGCAATAGACATAATGTATGTACTAGCCTCTTTGGAAACCCTAGGGGCTTTCTCATTGAATATCATCTGGTGCATAGGCAACATGACTCTATGGAAAATTTTGTAAAAATTTAAATTGGAAGTCTGAATCCCAAAGGGATCTATGGTAAATGTGGATTGGGGTAGAGTCTTGGGTTTTCCATTTCCATCCCATGGTAGGAAAACTATAAGAAAATCAAATTGCATCCATGACATAGGCACTTATATAAAAGGGGAGTATTTCTCTAGATTAAACACTTCTTTTATTCCTATACTCCATGATGTGTTTAGTTAAATGACTAGATAGGATATTTTCCCAATTCAGAATTAAGGAATTGACGATTTCATCAATTAATGGGACCCAATCTACATAAAACCTAGTGGTATCATGTTTTTCATATAGTCTACACAACATACCAGAAACATAACAATAAGGGGAATGAATTTGTGCTATTGGGTATGTACCAAGTTTGTCTCGTTTAAGCTTGCCCTGGTCTTCCTTCCAATCCTTTATGACTTTCATTAGGTGTGGATGTTTTTCTCTAAAGATTTGAAGAAAATCTTTGTCATAGTTCTGTTGTGGGACGGGTAAGTGGTACATTATCTTTAAATATTCTGCCTTGAATGACCCAATATTCTCGCCTTTTGAATATTTGAATTTTCTATATTCTATGTTCAAGTGGTCAATTACCCACTTAAACATACCTGTATAAGGGAGAATTTTTGGCCTTGTTGCTACAGGCTTATGGATGAATGAAAATGCAACGTCGAAGTAGGTCATGTCTGAAGAAACTGGCATGCCTGCTAAAGAAACTTTGATTATTACCCTTGGATTTTCATCCTCGAAGAGCTTATACATTGCCTCCCATGAAGAACTTCCACAATCCTTGTTTCAGGTAGTGTCTGAGAATAGGGGAGAAATTTCTGAGTCTTCGGTAGATGATGATTTGGCAATTTCTTTGTCTTTATTGTTCATTTCAATTTTCCTCACTCCGTTAAGTGTTTTCCTTATTTCAAGAGAATGGAGAAACATTAAAAATATAGAGAATATAGAGGTGGATATAATTAAAAAAAATGTGGCATTCAATCACTTCAACACATGCTTGCAGTAGATATGAATCTATCAAAACCTTACTTTTATTAAATGTTATTAATCACCAATAATATTTTTAAATCAAATCTCTTACACCTTCACGTGAAATGTCTATCAATCAATTTAGAGCATTGGATCTTGTATTCAGTTTGATTTGACATGATTCATTTCGCATCGCATATTGCAACTTATAAATATTTCCATTTATGATGTTATACATAAATTCTGTGAAATGCGATCTGCGCAAATCGTACATCGCAAATTTTATGCGATATTGAGTTTTCTTTTAGTTATATCTTGCGAAATGCGAAGTGTGCTTTCAAGAAATCATGCCGCTGCACTCTATCAGACCTTGTAGCTTTATGTTTATTTCTTTATTGGCTCGTTGGGTCCACGTAATCACAAGTTTCACCGAATTTCATATAAGTTTTGATCGTTAAATAAGGTGTGCTGCTATTTTGGTTTATAACTGTGATTAGAGTGTTTGAAATAATATTTTGTTATGACTTTGGAAAGAGCTTAGTGCATATCGCAACCCGCGTGACTTAGTGGATTTTAAGTCATTTAAGTTTTTAAGCTATGCGAATTGCGATGCGCACTAAGGAATAAAAGCGGAGAAGAAAAATAAACTTTATTTCCTAAATATTTTTTACTTAAAGCTAAAATTTAAATAAAATAAATCTCCTATTTATTTCTAAAGGGTCCCCATTTAGTAAAACTAAATGGGGGGTGCTATATAGCACAACAGGTACCAAAGTATGTCCATTGGGAGGTATATATTATAAAAATAGATTGGTATCTAATATGACATGGAAGTTCTATTGTGTGGTAGATGTTTCGGGGAAAATCACCCTAGAGGTTCGTTGGGTTACAACCTCCACAGAGCAGGGGCATGCTACTTAAGAAGGACTCACACAACCATACATGTTCATGAAAACTAAATAGAGTAGATCGAGGAAGTTACCCGTAGGTCCTACGGTTGAAGCAGATCCCTCGGGGTCCAAACCCCCAGCAACCATCCTTCCTTCTTAACCTGAAAGACAAGAAGAAACAAGCACGAAGAACTGGTTGTACATCATATATCTACTCTAAATGTTAGTGAAATCCATAAGAAACATTAGATAAACCATCATTAATTCTTAAATAACAATATTCTCATATATGCAAGCAGACACTAACACGTATATTTCGGGAACAAGATGGTACTTCTGTATTATAAATAGCATGTACAAAAATAACGAGTGGAGAGATCACCTGAATCCTTCCACGATCTTCGAGCAGACCGTCGTCCAGATCCGTCCCGCCCTTGCCTCGCTAAGATTCCTTCCAAACTGGTGCATACGAGATGACATATAGGAAGATGAGCATCTCCAGGAAACAAGGGTTTCCTGTAATGAACTGGGAAAGTGCAGGAGGCACGGGGAATCAGACTTGGATAGGGAATACCAACAGAGTATAATATCAATAAATTCTCTCTCCCTTAGGCCATACACATGAGGGGTTTTTATACTCCCTCCAAGTAGTTTCAACAGTTGGAAACAGTTGGCCACGTGCTGGGGTGGTTGAACTACCTGAGTAACCATCAACCCAGCCCGAAAATATGGAATTTTTATATATTTTTTAATCATTTTAATGGCATACGCGGAAAAGTGCAGGTAGACTCGCGTATACACGCGAAAAAGTACAGGCATAGTCGCGTATGGGGATTTTTACATTGTTTTTAAGTGAATTTGTCCAAGTCTGTAGGAATGGGTGCCCAAAGCCACAAAAGAAATCATGAATCATATGAAGGTGAGAAATGATGCTATAAAAGATGCCCCCTAATATATGAGGTCAGAAGGGGTACATGATGGCCGAAATGTATTATGCACATAGAAAGAACTTCGCAAGGACAAGAGAGGACTTCACCAGATTTCAGCCTACCAAAAACCAATGAAAGAAAATAGAGAGTCAACTCATGCTGAGGCGGGCATACCCATGCTCAGTAAAAAATACATCATATAGAAAGTACTGAATAGATCCAACATGTATACAAGTATAGCTGAACTGAAAGTACACAATGAATCATCTGAGCATGGCCCGGAAATATAATTCTAAATCAATGTCCAAGTATCACATATAGAAAGCTGATCAAAGATGGTGCAACTGGATGTCTGATCATATAAGTAACTGAATCTCCAAGTACCGAATCATAAGAGGTCGAACAAACGGTACAATCACGCAACTCGGGAGCCAACATATAAGATGCTGCTGTACTGAACTACAACATATAAGGGTGGACGGCATCACTGACAGAAACTGAATGAACTATCAAAAGTGAACCGAGAAATGCTGGTGCAACCCGAGGTCTTCACCGATCACTATGGCACAATTCTACACAATGGGAATGAATGAGCTGAAGTCGACCTGTGAGAAATCGTTGGATTACCGGTCAATGATGTATACCGTTAACCAACACGAGACAACTCACCAATAATGAAAATGAGCGTCAAGGTGCCCCAGTACAATCTAACAAGTGCGAATGAATGAGTTGAAGTCGAACACTTGAAAGAATCTACCAATCAGGAGGCAATGATGAATCCCCACTGTCGATAGCGAAGAGTCTGCCACTGATGACTGCAAACCCTAAGGTACCGACAAAAAGACTCTAGACCTTATTCCCAGAGCAATGAGTCGGAGTCGATGGGAAAAGATCTGCTGGAAGGAAGGCATTAAGGCATCCCACATCAGTCCAGCGCGAGTGTAACCCGCAGGCCAAGATTTGGAAGGAATCAGACGAAGTAGAGTGATGGAACCAAAACCGAAGTACGTTTCCGACATGCACAAGATGAAGCTGGCGCACGGAAGAAACCCTCTGAACCAACCAATAATGAAAGCTGACACAGAGGCGAGAAATCCACCGATAGGGTCAAATGGAAATCAAGGTAATGCACGAATCCCAAGTGTGATAATGTGTGCTGACGTCGAACACAGGGGAAACCACTCAGTCAAAGACCCATGATGATGATCAAATGCTGAGCACAAGGTCACCTATCAATGATGGAAATAGGCCCAGGGTGCAGCTCTAGGTTTTCTCTCAGAGCAATGTGTCGTAGTCGATAAGAGACAAACCCGCTGGCAAGAATTCAATGAGGACCTTCTCAAACCAGCACGAGCAGAATACCAAAACATTTGATGTGATAGAACATGATACTGACCAGACTGGGAAGGCCGACTGAATAATGAGTCAAGAGACACCGCATAATGGCCGACTCTGGTTAGACTTCCCTTGAACAAAAGCACGACTCATGATGACCATGGCAGTAAAAAGTGACACTGTATAAGTCTGTTATGCAGGAGGCAGAACAAACTCTCCATATGATTGGAAGAGATAACCAACCGGGGGAGAACTGACAAGTGAGACATGGTAAAGGCTGAACCTAGGTCAAAACTAAAACCATCCCAAATGTAGGAGATATATATAAGTAAATGTGCTTTGTTCAAGGGCGACAAACTGACTCTGTACTGCCATCAAAACAACGAAGATACATCCCGTTCCTGCTCTTTTTGTTATATTTGATTTTTTTGTCTTTTTCATATAATAAGCCTGAAAAAGAATAAAAGAATGCTATGGTACAATGGATAGAACGAGTATCAAAAATCAGATGCACTAGTTCCTGGGATTGGAACAATCCTATGCTCAATGCAAGGTGGCAGAAACTGGTAAGCGATACTCAAAGGAATGTTCCATCCATGGGTAAAAGGTGTCAAGTCGTGATAGCTAAGTGCATGCAATGGTTAACTTGTACAGAGAGTCAAGGTCAAAATTTGGCTTAAACATCGAGTCCAAATGAAGCCGGCTAAAGGCCAGGATAAACAAGCAGCCAATATGCAATGCAGTAATACAACTTTAATGACACCAGGGAGCCTTTAAGGTAAAAGCCAGAAAAAATGATAGTGATGAAGAAGAAGAATGAAGCTTCAACACATAAGACATGGCGGGACTAAAGAGGACTACTGAGCCTACATAAAACGCAGCATGGGCAACAAGTGATAGCGAGGAACTAACTAGGAAGCCCATGTAAAGGAAGGCTCTACCATCAAGTCATGATTAAATAATCAGCGAGTGAAATGGGTGTAATACTCATGACCTGATGGGATCGACCCTAAGGCAAGTGATCAGTATGGAGGCTAGTATGCAAGATGCAACGGAGAGTGATTTCCCTAACCTATATGCCAGTAAAGATCCTATACCTGCCGTGACGAGTCGGTAATCATGGATCAAAAACCGGGAAAAATATCAAAATCGTCAAAATGTACCTGAAAACATACCAAACTGGGCACTTCCAAGCATCCGGGTTATGCAGCTTAAGATAGATCAAAAAATTAAGCATAACAAATTTTTGCGAAAATTTTCAACTTTTTAGCCATAAATAGACAAGTTACCTCATATTTGGTTCATTATTGCATTGTTGATTTGGAAAAAGTGCTCTGGAGCAAAAAACTTCTTTCATCAAATCAGGAACAACCGACCGTCGAATCGCACCGAATTTTCAGGTAGGCTCCTCAATCATCCTTGAAAATCATTTTGTCCGTTTAGAATTTAAAATTTAGTGAATTTTACCATTAAAACCCTTGCTAAAAAATGCGGACTTGCGCATACGCGGGTTCATAACAGGCAAGTCGCGTATACACGCGACTGTGCAAAGAAAAAGTCGCGTATGCGCAGGTCCGAAACTTAAAATGTGTGGCTAATGCATGATTTAATGAAATTTGACAGGATGAAAATCTCATGGAGAGAACATGAGCATAGCACAATTGATCAAGAGGTCATGCAAGATCGAGCAGCGCAAAATATCCTTCGGAATTGCGGATTGTTCAAATTCTTCAAAATTCCAAATATGAAAAGCAATCCTCGATTGCTAGAAATGCTCGTCAATTACTGGGAACCAGACCAAGATTGTTTCATGATAGATCAGATGCCAGTACGCATTGAAGTGGAAGACATATACTTTATTACTGGACTCTCCCGGAGGGGAGAACCAGTAGACTTGCATGGGAAGCCCCTGGGAGGGCTAACCGTGGAAGACTATGTCCACGTGTATTGCGTATAGGGTTCCAAAAAGGTTGGAACTCAGATTGCAATTAAAGATTTACGGGATTTGCACATGAAAATCCTCCTTTTCACCATCGGCAGAGTGGCAGGATCTGCCTCCCTACATCAGGCGTCTAGGACGCAAATGAGCATAGCAGTAGAATGTTTGAATCATGTGTATGATTGGTGCACAGCCCTTTTACTGAACATGAAACAATAGTTGACCTCAATCCGCCAAGCAAAGACCAAACACTTTGGCTACGGTACAATTTTGACAACATTCTTCTTTGAGAAGATACCAGCATTGAGACCCAGAGTTATCTCTACCATCAGTAGCCCGCGGGACCCAAGAATTGCCCGTTGGGCAGACATGATGAAGAGATTGGGGGGTAGTGAAGTACCCCAGACCACATGGGACGATGAGTTTTTCCGTTGGTGGGGAGGAAAAATCATTGCGGTGGACGACTATCCCTATGCCGGGATGGACTTTCGTGGAGATCCAGATCTAGTTCTTCCACCAGGCACAGCATGGGGCGCAGTCAGTAAGTTTGCAAAAAAATTTTGACTTATATAATTTTTTGGATTTTTTCAATTTATGTATGAAAAAATGAAAATAAACATTTTTTTGATTGGATTCATAATGACTGAAAATTTAAAATGATCATGATTCAGATGTTGGACTAGTGCGACCTGAGGGTCTCCCGCGCCACAAGCGCCGCAGGGGCGAAGCAGAGACAGTGGATTCAGACAGGACTCTCCAGGCCGTGCAGAGGAACTTGGAGGGACTAACCTGCCAAATACCTATGGTTTTCGTGGAGGACCTGCCGGAAGCCATCCAGAGACGGGTGGTAGGAGTGCCCCGAGACTGGGTACGATTATTCCGCCGAGTTGCTACCGCGGTCACGTTCTATAGGAACACGACTTCTGGGCAGGGACCTCAGGAGTAGACAGATATTATGTATTAGATGACTGTATATTCTTTTTTTGAGACTGAACATGATCGGGGCATAAGCCCAAGTTTTGTATGACCTTATGGATCCAAATTTTGTAAAGTTTTTGAACACTCTGATGATATATATACAGCGATATTTGATGTGATGTGATAAATGTATCAAAATGTATGATGTTTTTGATGATTAAAAATTTATTGTATGGAATGATTAATATGCCAATCTAATGTTTGATTAGCTAATGAGTCAGCAAACCAATTGTCAGCTCGAGGAATATGAATGAAAGTTAAAAATTGAAATGACCTTTGTAACAAACGTACCCTCAAGAACAATCGTAATAAAAATGGATCTCGTACCCGATAAGTATTGTTCAACTGCGACACCACTAGCTGAGAGTCCAAGAAAACTACCAACAAATCAACACCCAAAGATATTGCCTCCGAGAGTAGATGAAAAACTGCAATGTATTCTGCTATATTATTGGAAGCAAGACCAATGAAGACCCCTCTTGATACTAACAGCTGACCAGATGGATAATGAAGCACCCAAGCCGCGGAAGCTAAGTTCCGGGTGTGTCTACTAGCACCATCGGCGAAACCAAAATGACTCATGACATCCAACACAACCTGCCAAAGCAGATCAAAAACATCACCAACTAATCAAAGATCGAAAATCAACCAGATATGTACAAAGCAAAAAACTACTATATACAAAAGCAACATGCCAGGCCGAAGCCTAGGCATAATATTTCTTCAAATAGAGCCCATTTCAGGGCTCCGGCAACTCGTTCCCTTCGAAATCAACCAAGGTATATGCTCCTTTCTTAAGGACTTTTTTAACGATATAGGGGCCATACCACATAGACTTAAACTTCCCTGCCCCCAGGGCATCTTTTTCTTGGGCATAGACCAAAACAAGGTCACCTTCCGAAAAGACCCTAGGCTTGACCGCCTTATCATACTGAACTTTTACTCGGTTTTTATGCGCTTCATTCATCGTGGCAGCATCTCGACGCTGCTCATCGAGATGTTCCAGATGAAGAAGCCGTTCTGCCAGACTAGAAGTGTCAGGAAGAAGTTCAACAACTAATTTAAGAGAAGGAATCTCGCATTCAATAGGAAATACGGATTCTACCCCATGCACTAGCTGAAACGGAGTAAAGCCAGTTGCAGTTTTCACTGACGTCCTGTATGCCCAAAGTGCAGGATATAGCATAATATGCCAGTTGGATCTAGCTTTATCAATTGTCCTTTGAAGAATTGTCTTCAAGGATTTATTCACGGCTTCCACTTGCCCATTAGCTTGAGGATAATATGGAGATGAATGCTCCTGCCAGAAACCCAATTTGAGAGCCAACTCAGCCATCATACTATTCTGAAAATGACTGCCATGGTCAGTGACAATCTCTCTAGGAATACCAAAAAGAGCAATAACCTGGTTGAAAAGGAAAAGAGCTGCAGTCTCACCATCATTCCCAAAAGTAGGCATAGCCTCGACCCACTTCGTAAAGTAGTCTACTGCTACAATAATGTACTTGTGACCTTTAGCCGAAGGCGGGTTGCAAGTAGTATAATCAATACCCCACTTTGTAAAGGGACCGACAGTAATGACTGGAAAAAGCAGAGCTAGATGAGCACGTATTTTTCGAGTATAAACCTGACACGGATGACACTTTTTGACCGATTCAATACAATCTTTGAAAATCGAGGGCCAAAAGTATCCAGAACGCAAAATCTTTTGGGCTGTAGCAAGCCCAGATAAATGACCCCCACAAGCTCCACTGTGAGAATCATTCAACACAGCCTCAGCTTCTTCGAGAGTTAAGCAGCGTCTTAGGATTGAATCAACCCCTCGACGGTACAAAGCATCACCAATAATCAAATAATTCTTGGCCAAGTGACGCAGTTTACGACGCTCATCTTTCGAAAAAGTAGAGGGAAACTTCGCAGTCTGGAGATATACAATGATATCCCCGTACCAAGGATCCTGTGAAGAGATAAGAAACAAGTGTTCGTCCGGAAAGGACTCATCATAGATCATCTCTTCTCCACAGGGCAACTCGGAGATCAATTCCGCGAAAACTAATGATTTCTTGGATTTGGCAGACATGAACTCAAGATCAAATTCCTGTAAAATCACAATCCATCTATTGTATTTGCCCCCAATCACTCGCCTGCTAAGGACAAACTGAAATGGATTAGCAGCTGCCAAAACATAAGTTTTGCGAAGAATAATGTAATGTCAGAGTCGCTGCACAACATGAACTGTTGCTAAAGCTAATTTTTCTATCGGAGTGTACCGGAGTTCAGGTCCTACCAGTCCTCGACTAAGGTAGTAAATAACATGCTCTGAAAGAGCATCATCTTCCTGAACTAGAACCATACCTATGGTAGATTCTGTTGCTGCCAGATACAAGAGGAAATCCCTGCTATAATCAGGTGGACTCAATAAAGGAGCAGAGGTCAATGCTTTTTTCAAAGCATCGAATGAGCGTTGAGCGTAGTCGTCCCAAAGAAAAAGAACTCCTTTCTTCAATAATCTCATAAATCCCTTTGTAACTTCAGCATAATTGACGATAAACCTCCGAAGAAAATTAGACTTTCCTTGAAGACTTTGAAGCTGACGGATGGAGGACGGGGGAGGCAACCGAAGTATTGCCTCAACCTTGAAGGGATCTAACCTTATCCCTTCCCTAGACACAATGAATCCCAATAGCCGACCGGATGTAACCGCGAAAACGCACTTGTTCGGATTCAATCGAATCTTATAAAAACGACATCTCTCAAATATTTGCCGGAGGTGACCAGGATGATCCATCCTCTTTCGAGAATGAGCAGCTAGATCATCTAAGTATGCCTCGATAATCTTCTTGATGTCGTGGAAGGCGTAAGACATGGCCCGCTGAAAGGTAGCCCTAGCATTTTTAAGACCAAAAGGCATCTTCTTGTATGCAAACGTACCCCAGGGACAAATAAATGCAGTCTTATGTTGATCTTCAGGACGGATAGTAATTTGATTATATCCGGAGAAACCGTCCATGAAGGAGAAAATATCATTACCGGCACACTCGTCAATGATCTGATCGATAAATGGTGTGGGGTAATTATCTTTAGGACATGCTTTATTTAGGTCTCTGAAATCAATGCACACTCGAATCGTTCCTTGCTTTTTATCTACGGGAACAGGATTTGAAACCCATTCAGTCAAAGGAATAGGGAAAATGAATCCCGCCTTAAGCAGCTTCTCAACTTCAGCTTTGATAGCTGCTGCCTTCCTAGGATTGACTGGACGAAGTTTTTGCCTCACCGGCTTAGCGTTTTCATACGTCTTGATCTCATGCTGGACAATAGATGGGTCTATTCCAGGCATTTCCTCATAAGACCAAGTGAATACATCCCTATACTCTTTAAAGAGCTCGGTGTAAATTTGAACCTCTTCATGGGAACACTCAGCTCCAATGAAGACATTCTCAATAATACTGGGATCCCTGGAAATGTTCACCGGGATAGTAGGAGAAATCACAGCCATGTTCCCTTCAGCATAAACCTGTGTTGGTGCCAAAGGGTTCAAGACTGGGTGAACAGGACCAGGAGACGGAGGACTCGGAAAACTTGTTTCAACTTCGCTCAAATCAAGTAAGAAGTAAGACCGATGATGCAAATCATCCCACGGTCTATCTATACCTGTCATGGCTTCCAGGATGGCCTCTTCAGATGGAAGAGTGGTATCAAGGCAATCCTGGGCCGAAGAAGAACTAAGCGTCCAAGCCGGAGCCACATCACCATCCAACTCTTCCGGTGAAAGAGGAGCCGGGATGGTTTCTGCAGAGTCAACAATAGACTGATATGAAATCTCAGCTGCAGAAATAGGAAATTCCATTCCACCCACTTGACCTTCCGCAAATGTGGCAGTAGGGGAAGGTAAGGTCCAAGGGTCCGAAAAATAATGAGTTCTGAAGAACTCTCTTCGAAGGGGAGCCTTGGAGGATGAAATAGCATTAATATGCACCGTAGGAGGAGGAAGATCGAAAGTACCCATCAAGGAAGAATACATTCCAACTCCTAAATTATCAACAGGCGCCTTAGTATTATCCAACTTCGGAATAGATGAGTCAGAAGGTGCATTCAGGTCTATAGGAGGACAGTCCAGTTGATCCACTGTAACGATCCTCCCTTCGTGGGGGAAACATACAATCCGAAATAATGAGGATGCAATGGCATCCATCTCATAAATCCAGTTCCTCCCCAACAGAAGGTTGTAGTCCAAGGCTGCGTCCACTACCTCAACCTCTATATTGACGGTTTTTCCCCCAACATAGATGGGCAAAGCCGGGACAATACCATGGGGTCTGTGAGAATGACCATCGAACGCAGTAAGAACAGTGCTAGATGGAACAGCTTTGGGAGATCCAAGTGTCTTCCAGCATGCGAGAGACATCACGCATGTGGAAGCACCCTCATCGACAACCGTTCGAAAGATATTGCACTTCCGATACGACGATTTAATATGAAAAGCCATGTGATGAGGAAGTCTCTTCTTAAAATTAGTCATATCAAAAGTAATCAGAAGAGAATTTTTTGGATCAATAGCCCCAATGGCAGTGAGAAAAGCAGTGCGTTGAGCCGGACTAGACTGGAGTACCTCTAAATCTGACATAGCACAAGGACTCTGCGCTAGATCTTCCACAATCGAGTAGTTCTGGGCAACCCTAGCATTTGGATTAATCGTTGATCGCTTAGAAGATGCTTTGGGCATCTGAGGCATAGACTCAATAGTAGGCTTCGTAATGTGAAGCGGCTCAGCAGCATCAAGAACTTCCTTAGCTTTCAAAGACTCTTCTCCGCCATAATCATGGGATCTCGTAGCGATATCCGCGTGAGCACTCATCATAAAAATGTTCGATGGAATTTCCCCTTCCTGGGTGCTCCCAGAAGAAGCCCCAGGATTTTGGTTCGTGCCAACAACTAATTGCTGCCCTTGGGGAAAAGGGTTTGTTAACACAGCCTAGGAACTAGAAGAACCCTGTTGGGCTAACAAGCGCCGTGCATCCTGAATTTTAGGGCAAAGGTGTGTGAGATGGTCACCAGCACACAACTTGCATGGAAACTTCACTTTATTCTTCTCCTTTTGACCCTCACCAACACGCTCGTTGGTTTTATTTGCATTACCCTTCCCGTTCTTGCCCTTCTTCTTGTTATTTCGTCCCTTCTTCTTCCCATCGGATTCTTGATTTCCTTTGGGATCAGAAGCTTGGACATCATTTATGGAAAAAGACTGGGAAGGCGATGACTCAGCAGGCACAGCCTGACTAGAAGAAGCAGATTGCAAAGACAACTGCTGCAGTTGAGTAAGCAGGCTGGCTGCACCACTATTGATCGATCCGACAAGCCCATCACCATGCGGACCGGGCTTAGTTTTCGATAAATCTAATTTGGAGCACTCACGGCAGAAGCCGCGTTCCCAGTCGTGGCCATCAAAAGGTAAGAATGATATGGAAGATATTCCGGTCTCTCTGACTCAGGTCCGATGTATTGAACAACGAACGGATAATTAGGAGGAAGAGGAGATGGACCTGTCGCAGGAGGCTCAGGTACGTCTTCAATTTGAAAATCTTCTTCCTGAGGAAACAAAACTCGCGAGGTGAGCGGAACGCTCCTCTCGGAACCGACACCAGAATCAGCTATGAAACCTTCAGACCTTTGTGGAGGATCTCTCTCCACCGCGTCAGACACCACAAGGTGGTAACCACCTGCTAAAACACTCCTACGCCTTCTCGAAGAAGGCTCTGGACTCTCGGGAGATAACCCCCGGATTCTCCTCGATCGACAAGGCGCTTGATCAGCCACTTTTATAGATTTTAAATTAGACTCAAAAAAGTGAAAAGCTAGGCAAGCTAGGAGCAAAGAGCACTCACTAAAAGAAAAATCCCTGAGATACAATCAAGCAAACAACCTCCAAGTATTTCCGCTCCGGGTGATGAGGACCGGACACCAAAATACAGGAAAGCGAAATATAGGACCTCCCGAAAGCAGTCTGGGATGATTAGGGCCCATAACAACTAGCGAAGGTATCAGAAACAGTTACGCCGACCTCCTAACGACAGCCTTTGCCGGCTCAAGCACCCAAGCTTCGCAAGGGCACCCCCCAGAAGTACTGCTGAAAGTGATGCGACGTCTGCCTCAGGTACCACGGGTATTCCCCCCCGCAGTCACTTGTGTGGAACCTAGGAGTGGCAACTATGGGCACCAATCCGTGTCAGAAGCCGGCGGAACGGTCTTGAGGTCAGATTCAGCTAATCAGAGAGGGGGTATCCCTCTTCTCAGCCTTCACTTCCCCTCACGCTTGACTCTCTGGAGGAGAGCTTTCCCGGTCCACCTAACGGAGTTGGATTTCGCTCAATTAATCAACTTCTATGTTTTGTTTGAGTGGCCTTGGAGAGTTAACTCTCCACTCACCTAATCCAAGGCCCTACAACCTAGCTAGTTGGTGTATGACACTTAGAAAACTTGCTAGTTGATTTTAAATTATATCGCTTATTTTAATGGGCTGTTATGTTAAGTCACAAGGATATGGAGATGAAACTTATGATGTTTTTGACGCAGAAAGAAATTAATAAAAACTTAACTACATGCAAATGCAGTTCTTGTCTTTCGATGAAAAGCAACTTCTATACAGGTTCTACGAGGCTAAAAATTGTATTTTTCTTTTCAGATAGCAAACTCACACTCACAAAAATTATGAAAATGACTAAATGCTGGAGTGCACCTAATGCAAATCACTACAAGCATGCAAATCCTAAGATGCAAAATCTCCTAAAGTAGAGTGAAATTTCCCAAAACCTCCTTCAGTCTTAACTCTTTTTGGTTGCCCAGAAAGCTAGTTCCTGAAATCAAGAACTCTTAATATGAAGACACCAAAACGCTTAAAAACAAGAAGAAGAAATGAATGACAACTCCCTTCCAATTATCAAGCCAAAAACCAAAAGCAAGAAACCTCACAAAAGCTTCAAAAGATATAGCAAAACAAAAACGAAAATGCAACAACAAAAGCAAATAACAAGAAAAAATGTTTTTGAGCCTTTGAAATGCAAAAACAAAAAGCAAAGCAAATGTTTTTTGAGCTTTTTAGTTTTATAAAGAAAGAGCTCGAAAAGACCAAGAAAAACTATCAAAATCCAAACCAAACAAGACTGAATTTCAAGCACAAACTTCAACAATGCTCCAAACCTTATAAGGCTAACTAGTATCAAGATCAATAAGAGCAAAAGAAGACAAGAAAACTCAGCCGCTCAGCCTAGAAGAATAGTATAAACTTGCCGCAAACAAAAACTTCGAAGAAGCAAGAAAAACTCTTCAAAAGTTGCAACAAGACCTAGCCTGCTGAACTCAAGAAAACCAATCAAGAAATGAGCAAAAATCATAGTGCCAAGCAAAACACAAAGACAGGAAAGAGTAAATGAGCAGGAGCTCTCTATTCTGATAAAGAAGAACAGCCAAGAATGCCCAGAAAGCGATCTTGGTACTCAAACCAGAAGTGCCAGCACTAGAAACAACACTTTGCCAAAAAGACTAGTTTTCAATCAAACGAAAGAGAGAAAAAACAAAAGACCACCTTCTTCACAATCCAGAGAGTACAAAGACACTGTAGAAACAGGTCTCCACAGCCAGAAAGGACCAAAAAGTCAAGAAATCCAAAAATTCAAAATCTGCCTAGGTATACGCCACTTCACAGTTTAGCAACAAGCGTGCATACGCGACTGTGCTAAAGGAAACTCGCGTATACGTGACTCCCTTTAGACAAACTTGCGTGTATACGCGACTGTGTGCAGAAAAAAGTGCATATATCAAGGTAAATAATGAAAAAACAAAAAGGATCAAGCCTGGATAAGAAACCAGGACTTCAGACTGACTGAGAAAAAGTAAACTGGACTGCAAATGAAAGTTAAAACTGCTGGAAACCTACCAAACAGCTGAAACCACCCAACAGGGGAGTCACAAGAATGTGATCCCCAGTGGAGTCGCCAATTCTATTTCGGGGAAAATCACCCTAGAGGTTCGTTGGGTTACAACCTCCACAGAGCAGGGGCATGCTACTTAAGAAGGACTCACACAACCATACATGTTCATGAAAACTAAATAGAGTAGATCGAGGAAGTTACCCGTAGGTCCTACGGTTGAAGCAGATCCCGCGGGGTCCAAACCCCCAGCAACCGTCCTTCCTTCTTAACCTGAAATACAAGAAGAAACAAGCACGAAGAACTGGTTGTACAGCATATATCTACTCTAAATGTTAGTGAAATCCATATAAAACATCAGATAAACCATAATGAATGCTCAAATAACAATTTTCTCATATATGTAAGCAGACACTAACACGTATATTTCGGGAACAAGATGGTACTTCTGTATTATAAATAGCATGTACAGAAATAACAAGTGGAGAGATCACCTGAATCCTTCCACGATCTTCGAGCAGACCGTCGTCCGGATCCGTCCCGCCCTTGCCTCGCTAAGATTCTTTCCAAACTGGTGCATACGAGATGACATATAGGGAGATGAGCATCTCCAGGAAACAAGGGTTTCCTGTAATGAACTGGGAAAGTGCAGGAGGCACGGGGAATCAGACTTGGATAGGGAATACCAACAGAGTATAATATCAATAAATTCTCTCTCTCCCTTAGGCCATGCACATGAGGGATTTTTATACTCCCTCCAAGTAGTTTTAACAGTTGGAAACAGTTGGCCACGTGCTGGGGTGGTTGAACTACCTGAGTAACCATCAACCCAGCCCGAAAATAGGGAATTTTTATATATTTTTTCATAATTTTAATGGCATACGCGGAAAAGTGCATGTGAACTCGCGTATACACGCGGAAAAAGCTGGGCATAACCGCGTATGGGGATTTTTACATTGTTTTTAAGTGAATTTGTCCAAGTCTGTAGGAATGGGTGCCCAAAGCCATAAAAGCAATCATGAATCATATGAAGGTGAGAAATGATGCTATAACAGTAGATGACATGGTAGTACAACTATGTGGAACACAATTATTGGTCCATGGTGGTTTGATGTGGTACACCCAAGGACTTGGGACACATGAAAGGATTTTGTTTATCATGAAAAGTAAAAAAATTATGGTTATGGAACAAAATAATATAACTGAAAGATCAACACTTATGAGCCCTATATCAAGGAACCAATGTACTAGGGTATGTGGATGATCAACATGATAGAGATATCGGGTACGTGATGTCCCAATGTGATGGGGAAATTAGTTTCAGTTGTGAAATGATTATGAAGTTCAATGTTTCATCAGTATAAAAAGTTTTATGGTACTGAGAAACTTAACACTAGAGTACATTGAGTATTTAGTATCCAGTATGGAGACAATAATCTAGTATTCATACTTCCACATGGAGGACAAGTTCTAGTATTCATAGTTCCACATGAAGGAAAATTCACTAAAAATCTCAGAAGCATAAAGCCAAAAAAAAAAAAATCCTACAAAATTCCTTTCAATAAATCTAATTCTTAATTCTAGAACACTAGAAAAATGCATAAAACAACAAACACATACGACTAAAGCCCTGCAACAAAACTAGTAGAAAAACATTTCTACAAAAAAAGTCTTACTAAAAGCATTCAAAAAACATACTTCACTAAAATTCCTACAGGGAATTGGTATTCAACCAACATAATTTGATGTGACATCATGCCTGAGATGTCATGGTTTAATGCCAGAAAATAAAAGTGGGGATATTAGCACCATTAGTAGTTGTGTCACTTTCCACAAGATTTTTCCTTTGCTTATTTTCCCCACCTCGTGGTTCTTAGAGGTGACAAATCCCCCTATTTATATTTTTGGTCGGATCATACGACTTCTTGACACAAATTGATGCCTTCTTAAATTCTTGTATCTTTAAGCATCAAATCAAAATTATTCTCCACATATATCACCTTATTCACAAAAACATTGACGTAGGGCTTCACAAATTTTCTGATTCATTTGTTTTCATAGTAGTAGGGGAGCATAAAGTCAGTATTATCAAATAGGTAATAATGGAATTTCAAGGGATGCTTCGATTTATCTTGAAGACATG
This sequence comes from Pinus albicaulis, assembly GCA_034641835.2. Lineage (NCBI taxonomy): Eukaryota > Viridiplantae > Streptophyta > Pinopsida > Pinales > Pinaceae > Pinus > Pinus albicaulis. The sequence continues at coordinate 385,289 of JAXQQM020061121.1, read as the reverse complement.
GGCGACAATAGAAGCAACGATGACAAACTCCACATCGGCGTCATATCCATTGGAGATGAATAGATTTCTATTGAGTACATTGGGTCTCCTCAGCACGACATAGCACCATGAAAACTTTTCCCCTTTAAGGAATATATGAAAAACCATGTTGAAATGATACTTGGTCTGGTCTTCCCATTCTCTTTCATATTTCATGATCTGGTCCTCATCCAATTGCTCCACCTCAACCTCCACCCGCAATTCTTCCTCCTCTTAAACTAGTTTCTCATCTTCAAGCCTTTGTTTATGATTCCTTGGTCCTTCCATTTCTATATTTTTTTTTTAATTCTCTCAATGGCTTCCATTCTAAGGACCACCATGGTCACCAAATCCTATCATTTCTAATAATCTCTCATCCTCTAATAGGTTTTCATTGTGGACTCGTGATCCATATATTATTTTTGATAACTTGTTATATTCCTTATTTCCATGATTTTGAACCCTGCAACTACCTCTTGGTCCTGCCATTCCTATTTGAGTTTCAAGCTTCTTCTTTTTTTTATTTGAACAAGTACTAGTGACTCTCAATTCTTCTTACCAGGATTTTATATGTCATTACCTATATTGTAATCAAAGCATCCAAACATATCACAAAAAAATGAGTGAATTGGATTTTGTTATAAATTTTATTGTTTATATATAGTTTTCTATTGTGATAATTTGTAATTAAAATAATCTGGATTTTTGTTGGAGTCAAGATTTTCTTAGTGGGCCCATAGACGGGATCAATTTTTATGATTTAATACATATTAAACTTACAAAAAATTAACTCACAAGGGTGATCTTAATGGGTTAACTAATTTTATAGTATCATCTTTTTAGGGAAATGTATTTAAAATATATAATATAAGGCTTTTAGGATCAAAGTGTATTTTCGCATACAACATATCAAAGAGGACAAAGCAAAGGTTCAATCGACATCTCTCTTAATGGGAGGCACAACTCTTGTATGGTGCGAGAAAAAGCTCCAGAAAGGTATTCAACATAATGGTAAACTCATTTCTTCATGGTATGGGTTCGTTTCTGCATTAAGAGGGATTTTGTTTCTATTGGGTTACCAGAAAAAATCCATGATGGAATGGGAAAATCTAAGACAAGGAAAATGTCATAATGTTCAAAGTTTTACAGGAGTTTAGGAAGAAAGTATTTTCATTGAATGTTCCTTTGGACTCAAATGAAACTTTTATGAAACACATTGGTGATTTACATAGTTATCTCATCATCCACTATTATTATTTGATCCCACAAATCTATATGAAGCTAGTGTGAGAGAAATTGATCTTGAAAACAAGGGAAAGCATGGAGAAGAAGATCATTTAAGCCTTAAAAAAAAAAAAAAAGGAAATGCCAAAAAATAGAGAAGAATGGAAGCCATCTTGTGCTCATTTCAATAGAAAAGGGCATGGTGAGGAGAATTGTTGGAAGTTGCATCCATAACTGAATTCAAAGAGATTTGGTGGAAAAGGGAAGAAGGAGATGGTTGCTACAATGAACCAAGAACCTGGGTGTGATTTTGGTAATGAGATGAAAGTTACAGATGTTGGTATAAAATGTGAAACTTCCCTTCATGCTAATGCAATATTTTCAAATCATGCTAGCTCAAGTTTTGCAAACAAATCACAGGTTGATGAATGTGTAATTACCACCAAAATTTACCCACTTTTACAAGCTCTTCAGGGTAAACATGATTTGAGTGTCACTATGATATGACCTGACCTCCATGTTCCAGTTATGGAATTGGGGCTGAAAAATAGACAACAAACTGAGATCCCTTAGGAACTACAGACCACTCAAGGGCTTACAAACCCCTGCAGGTGTTCAATTCCTGAGTTGGAACTCTTTTTCACACTAGTTACCCCACTGCAACAACACCTTTGAAATTTTGTTCATGTGATTGGATGGCTATAACCGCACGCAAAAGCTTGGTTAGTTGCATTTATGACCCAAAAACTCCATTTTTCCACCAACAGTTCCGAGATCTAAGCCACTTTTCTAGGCTAGCCTCAAAACAACTGCCTAAAATTGCCTGTAATTTTCCAAAAACATAAACAAGATGATGACAATGCCAACTGATCAAAACGGAAGCAAGAAATTGACAGACATGCCTAATCCATGATATACATTTTTTCAAACATATGGTAAACATGTGAGATATAGGTCATGAATTCATACTTGATCATAGGAGTTTGCACTTCATTTGAGAATCACCAAGAAGGTCTAATTCCTCTCAATATAGTTGCAATAACACTTGTGAGGCCATGCATTCATCAACCATTCAATAAATTATCAAAACTTGTCAAGATCCATAAATAGAATACATCATATAACCAACATATAAGTTGTTGGATGGTGTTGTCATTGATTTCAACCCATGGAGTTGAATGTGTTTGAATTTTACTAAAAACACTAGTCATTGATGTCAAACGGTTAATGAAAACTTCTTAGTAATTGTTGGATTACATCAATATAGTAGCTATATTGTTGGATGGTTGAAAACCCAAGTCCAAGGGGTTTGGTTCCTTGGACTAAAGATGTACCCTGACATTGTTGAGGTTTTTTGGTAGGTCAAATAATTGAATTTGGGTCGGATATCTATGTCATTATATTATTCTCGAAAATATGTTTATATTTGTATGTGGTACACCTCGAAAGGCCTCATAATTTGAGAGTTATTTACAATTGAAGTTGGTGGCCCCTGTTTCTGGGCTAAAACCCCAACGGGTAGTGACATTACACCTTATCCTATGGTTGTAAACATATGACATTTTTTATCACCGCAATCTCGACCCATATAAGTTACATAAATTCAAAAACTAAAGACAATAAATAAATCATTGACGACACAACCTTGGTAGAACCATAATGCACTAAGCCAATCATTAATTTCAAATTGTATCATAATTAAAAATATTTCTTTGCATAATCTTATTAGTTGAAGACATAAAATATCAAAAATATAATTTACTTATCATATTTTGATGAAAGATCATATTTAAAATGATAATCATCACTATTATACCTCATGAAACATTCATTACACCCCTAAGACTAAAATCCCTCTCCATTAAGTTGGCTTAAGAAATAATTTAATTAATTATTAATTATTATTAAATAAATTAACCATTTTTAACGATGTCCAAGGCCCTAAAATCTATTCTAACGTTCACCCTACAAGACCATATAAACACTATAAAAATAAACCTATCCTAACCTCCAAAAGACATAATAAATCAACGACATCACCTCTGAAATTTCAGCTCACCTATGAAGAAAACGTCGATCTTTTTGAGGCATAGAATATCCTTGATTTACCTTTGAAGTTTTTGGCCTCAATAAGGAACAACATCTCATCCTATTCAAGGTACTAATAATCCTAATCCTTATCCAATGTATACCTATCTAAGGATCCCCTCTTATGCCCACACATAAGTCTATAAAAGAAGACCGTGTATACTCCTCCAAAATTATCATTTCAACGAACTACTCTTATGTCTCTTGGCTCTGAAATTTTCAGCTACCTAAGGCTAGGACAACGAATAATTATAAAACTATTGGGTTTTATTGGGTTTTATTTTAGTCTTAGATTTGAATTATTTTTGGGTTTTGGTTTTATCTTTTATCCTTAGAATGTTTCATGACAAGAACAAGCCTCATTAATGCCAAACCTGTGCAATTTACAAAAATTGGGGTTTCCATTTTGAGTCTCATTTTGTTATAATTTTTATTTTGGATTATGGGTAATTCATAGAATGTTGTAACATATTTTGGTACACTATAAAGTAAAAAAAATTCAGTGGGAAGTTTTTAATTTCATTTTTAGATAAATGTTCAAACATATGTTTATTTATGCTTTTGAATGGATTATTAATTTTTTTTTATATAATCATAATTTTAATTTTAAAATAATCATATAAAAATATAATGATATATTTTTATGAAAATATCTTTTTAAAGTTAAGGTTATGTTGTAAAGCATTATTAAATTTCAAAACCAAAGCCTATGGGCCACCCCACACTTAACTTTAAACTCCCCTATTTTTTCATGCCTCTAGATATGTGCACATTAAATCCAAGGATTACATTTAACCAAAAAAAGGGGTCATAAAATATGTTTTTTACCTTACTAATTTTTACACATGTCATTTCCGGATTTACTTCTCACCCCCCTCTTCCAAAACCACTTATTAAGCATTTTCCTTATTTCATTTATATATTATAATTATTGGCGGGAAGGTTAATGGTTCAATCTTATAATTATTGGCGGGAAGGTTAATGGTTCCTTTCGATTATCAATCGAACATTTAAGGAGTTATAGCTTGGGTTCTTCACAAGTTTGGATAATATATTTTGAAATGATTTTTGAGGTGAAATTCATTTGGTTCAATCTTATAATTATTGGCGGGAAGGTTAATGGTTCCTTTGGATTAATCAATTGAATATTTATGGAGTTGTAGCTTGGGTTCTTCATAAGCTTGGATAATATATTATGAAATTATTTTTTAGATGAAATTCATTTATAAGTTACAGGTGCACTTAAAATGAATTTACAGCTACCGGTGAAATGGATTTACTAGTGGAGGGGAAATAAATTTTAGAGGTGCATATGAAAATGAATTTACAGTGAGGTGAATTCACTCTAACTATAAAAGTAAATGGAGGATAAGTAAAAATTGAGATTTTTACAGAGAAGGAAAAAACAACACATGGTTTTGGGAATCCATGGGAAGGAAAAACAACAAATTTGAATTTACTAGTGAAGGTGAATTGAGGTTATAGATAAAAGTAAATGGAGGATAAGTAAAAATCGATTTATTTACATAGAAGGAAAAATAACACATGGTTTTGAATAAGTGGATGAATTTATTCAATAAAATTATTGGAGGAAATATATTCTAAATTTCATTTAGTAAATTCATGAAAATAGAAAAATAGAAAATGCATTTACATAATATTTGAAAACATTTATAAAATATTTCCTTCCAAATATTTTATGATATTGGTGAAGCATTATCAAAAAGTGACATAAAATCTTTCCAAGCAGATCTTCAACTACAACTTAAAAAATTATTAATTTAAAATAGCTACAACATTAAGTGACAGATCTTTTATTGGTATCCAAAGGACCATAGATGGCAGTCTAATGAACACTTGGCAGCCATAGATTCTCAAGATGATTTTAAACACTCCAACAATACCTACAGCTTGGAACACCTTGAAACAAATTTCCAGATTCTAGTGAAAATAATTTGTAAACAATTCCAAATTTCTTGTAGACTATTAGGAGATTGTTTTATTTTGAGTATATTATTCAGGATTTTTTTTCTAAAAGTTTGCAACTTTTTAGCAGTTTGTATTTCTATATATTTGATGAATTTTAATAAGAAAATCATTGGATTTTGATGCCAATACCTTCTAGATTTGTAAAAATTTTCTCCATAAATCATAATTTAAGTATTCAAGCTCTATCTCTAACAAAATTTGTGTTTCTTGTATGTTTTTCTAGTATTTTCATATTTTATTTCTGCACATGTTCAAGGTTGCATAGGGGATTATGGGTAAGAATAGATTGAGTTTAAATCTCTTTGAAATCCTCTGTAGTTTTATAAATTATTTAAAGAGATTAGTATATCAGAATGTCTGTCTGAGCTAGCTCCTCTTTGAACTGGTTATTGTTTTTCCTTCGATCTTCTCCTGAATGTGTTTTGTTTGGCTGTAGAAGTCTTCTACACGCATCCAATTTTTCCCGATCTATTAAGTATTTTGTTTGAATCCTTAATTATCATGAATCTCCTTACATTATTCTTTCAAATTATTTAAAAGGTTAAGCTCTTCTGTCAAGCTGGAAGCTGACACTTTGAGAAAGGACTCTGCAAGGTAGGGATTTATTCATGAATATCAATTTTGTAATCATTAGCAACCACCCAAATTAAATCATAAATCTAGCCATTGTGCTTCATCGATTGTTTTCGAGTGACAGTAAACATTGTTAAACAAGGCCTCATAAATATTGATGGAGCCTCATAAATATTGAGGGCCATCTTGAACCTAAAGACTAGTCGAGTTGGTTTCTCGGTTTAGTTCATACAACGAAGAACTGCCTATGAGAAACATGTACAACATTTGGTGCCATTTCCAGGGAGCGAAGTGACCAAGAAAATTTTCCCTCAATCACGATAACGACTAGATATATTCCTTGTTGGTGAACAAGGAGTAGGAAATTGTATTGGTTGAACTATTTTCACCTTGCAACTTCACTTTTTCATTGATTGATACTTGCAATCACCAGTATATATCTTTTCCTCCTATCCATGATTAGAAATCTTATATGTCCATAGAGGATGCAAGTGTTAAATTTCACCTATGCTTATAAGATTCTTATGATATTTTATGTTTATATTGTACATATATTTTAGATTTTCAGCTACTCACAATGTGGTTGGTCAAGAAACCACTCCTCACCTGGTTACATTGGAAAGAAGATTACACCTAACAATGTAAAGTTGTGAATTTTAGTTTGAAAGAGGTGTGTGGGATAGAGTGATGTGATTTAAACAGTATATTATAAATCAGATTATAGTTTCAATCTTTAGAAAATTTCATCTTAGATTTCAGTGTGAAAGATTATCCGAATTAGTGCAGGCATATGGTTGCATTTCATAGGGTATAGGTTTCCTCTAAGATGATTTTTTTTTAAAAATGCTACTACGGACTCCATGCCCAACAATTTGTAGCATAAGGATTGCTTCATTTTAAGTAGCTAGTAAGTTGTAAATGAGTAGTAATAAGTAAACGAGTAATTATTTTTAAAGCAACGGTGTTGGAGATTTTGGTGACATTTTCTTAACTATTTTAAGATTTGTATTATTTTTGTGGGAATAGTGAGCAATGGGAAAACATGAAATAATGTTTACATTGGTCATATGTTTGATGTCATACTTACATCAAATCTCACAGTTATTGGGAATGGAGAAATCTGTAAATAAATTTGATTTTCAAAATTTAGTTCATTTGAACTCTAAGTATGTAATAATGTGTTCAGAAAAGTATTTGGAATAGGTTGCAAGTTGTAGTGGTCAGATTATAAGTTGAGGTTACACTTAAATATTGGTGAGATTATAGCAGATGCAATTTAGTTGGGAGTATTAGTTTGATTATAGCAGGATTGACTCCATTGCCCAACAAAAAGGCACAAGTTCTATTAGTTCTCTGTGTCCCACAGGGGGAAGTCGTCCCCATTGGAGCCAACATTGTAACATATTTTAGTACACTCAAAATTAAAAAAATTCAGTAAGAATTTCAAATTTCCTTGTTGGATAAATGCTCAAATATTTGCTTATTTATGCTTTTGAATGACTTGTCAATTGTTTTTATAATCATAATTTTATTTTTAAAATAATCATATTTTTATAAAAATGTAATGATATATTTTTATGGAAATATCTTTTTTTAAATAAGATTATGTTATAAATAATTATTAAATTGAAAACCCCACTTAGCTTTAAACACCCCTATTTTCCTATACCTGGATAAATGGGAATATTAAATCCAAGGGTTATAAATATATTCTAGACCCATCCTTTTTGACATTTAAAAAAAGGGGGGCCAAAGGGGGGGCCAAAAAAGTGTTTTTTACCTTACTGCGTTTTACACTTTTCCTGACTCTTCCGAAACTACTTCCTACCTACTAGTTCCTTTGGATTAATCAACCGAATATTTATGGAGTTATATCTAGGGTTCTTCAAAAGCTTGTATAATATATTATGAAATGATTTTTCACATTTATAGTGCAAGTGAATTAAGGTTACCAATAAAAGTAAATGGAGGATAAGTAAAAATTGAGCTTTTTACATAGAAGGAAAAAAACATATAGTTGGGAATCCATGGGAAGAAAAAACAACACATTTGAACACATTTGAATTTACTAGTGCAGGTGGATTGAGGTTACCGATAAAAGTTAATGGAGGATAAGTAAAAATTGAGATTTTTACAGAGAAGGAAAAAACAACACATGGTTTTGAATAAGTGGATGAATTTATTAAAAAAATTATTCGAGGAAATACTTTCTAAATTTCATTTATTAAATTAAAAAAAAAATATATATATATATATATATATATATATATATATATATATATAATGCATTTACATAATATTTGAAAACATTTATCAAATATTTGCTTCCAAATATTTTATGACATTGGTGAAGCATTGTCAAAAAGTGACAAAATATTTCCAAGCATATCCTCAGCAACAACTTCAAAACCCTAGATTTTAAGGCACATAATTATTAATTGAAAATCAGCTACAACATTCAGTGGCAGATATTTTATTGGCATCCAAAGCACCATAGCTAGCACTCTAATGAACACTTGGTAGTCATAGATTCTGAAGATGATTTTAAACACTCCAACAATACCTACTACTTGGGACATGTTGGCTTGCAGGGTCCTGAACCAATTTCGGAGTTAAGGTTAACCAACAAAACCCTCTTACTATTGGCCCTTTCAGGAGTGACCTACTTGCCTAGGTCAAAGTCTCACCTGAAGCAGTATGGAGGGGCCTCGGAACCAGGTTTCCGCACCCTGAGAGAGATTTAAATGATGGAGGTGTCTTTAGATCTAAAGCAACTATGGTTTGACCTTCGCAACAAAAGCCCTAACTAGAAACCCTAACTAGGTAGATTTATGTCAGTTTACACTGGTTATCCTGCATGCGCACAAATAAAGGTCTCGTAAACCGTTCAATAGCCTCATAATATTCAGGTTCAATAGTAATAAATCTACTCATTTAACATTCATCTAAGGCAGAAGACACTTGTACAATCGATCCAAACACAAATAGCACAGTAAACAGAAATAACATACAAAAATAGATCATAAAGCAGAATACATATTCATTTGATACTCAAATTTCACCCAAAACATTCCTTTATTCATTCACAGTTCATATCATCTTAAATACAACAATTTCGTTCTACCAGCGCACATAGCCAACGAGGTCGACATAGAACAAGACTAAGGTCTCCTCACACACATCCACCAAGAGCCTTCTAAACCCAGCCAAGTTTGTTTTTCTAGCTCAGAACATCATATCAAACATATCCGCCTTCCAACTTATCTACTCGACTCGATCTAGACTCCTATTTATATCTTTAGCCTGCGCTCATCTAAGGTTTGAAAACTGTGGTTTGCGGCCCCTGGTTCTACCCTTTTATCCATTACAACTCATGGGGGACTTTGACCTGCCCCAAATCCCCTTGACTTGTTCTTTTCTTAGCGCGCATGAATTAACTTACAAAAAATTACTATATTTTTAGCCAAAATTGTGGTCCTAAAGGACCCCACTCCAACAGGCCCCCAACACAATCTTGTGACTTGTCCTGAGTCACAGGGATGTTGGATTCCTCATCTTGATCTTAAATTCTTCAATGGAAGCGACGAAGGGCACCAGGACGCCCTCACTTTGATCAGTTGCACTTTGTGTTGTGTCCACCAGATTTTGCGATGTCAACCCTTCTATGGCTAGGTTGATGCTTTGATAGGTTTGGTTTAAATTATTAATAACTGCATCCAAATCATGTGACAGCTTCATGGCCTCATCATCCCATGGCTTCATGTTCTCTATCATGATATGTGTCTTTCTCCGCAGCTCCTCTACTTTTTCATGCAAGATCTGGCTAGTCTGTAAGTGGGCCATGCGCTAATCAGGTACAAAAGTAGGTAGGGCCTCCTGAAGGTATTCGAATGCGTACTCCTTAGTGTGCAATTCTTATGAGATTTTCTTGACCAGTGGATCTATCTACACAATTTTCCACAATACCATAGCTATTTCTAGTAGCGCAGTGCCCTTGTTGATGCTGGTGGCGACACTTTCTTAGGCTTCCTTAACTAAGGCCGCCCACTACGTGTGCACTTCTGGGGGAGCTTTAGCCTGCAGCTTAGCTTGCAACATGGTGATCTGTTATTCAAACTCCACTTTTACTGGCTACACCTATGACTGGGAAGCCTTTAGTGCTGCGACCAAATTCTCAACTTTTACCTGTGGTGCGACGGATGCAGGGATGGCCACCATACAATTTGTCAATCATATGTTCTAGCTCTGCTCGTTAAGCTACAACCACCTGCTATGTTTTCTAAGCTTGGAATGATTTTTTGGGCTTCTCTGCAACCTTCTGCTTAGCTTCGCTCAGTTGCTGCTGTACGCGTGCCTCCCTACACTGCATCTCATCTATGATGATGGTTTGTATTGCGTGAAGCTTTCTGCTAGGAAAAATGGATAAGTCTATCCTGACCTCTAGGCAGGTCTACACCTGCGCATGAAATTTCGGCTGCTTTAGAGTGACTGTCGCGCTCAGGAAGGTGTAGATCCTATTGTATTTTGTGGTGATGATCATCGTTGTAGGTTGGCTCTCTTGAATCGGCCTTGCTTGATTCACGCTCGCCTGGATATTGTTAGTCTTTAACTGTAGTACCTCCAATCTCAATTGTGATGCTTCGACCGCAACCTTGTACTACTATTCTATTGCTGTCCATTGATCCTAAGAGGTAGATGTAACCACATCCACGATTTTTTCAAGGTCGTCTTCCATCAAAGTGACCTCCTCTGTTCCTCCAACCTTTGATCCCTTCCTCTTCTTTCTCGCGCCCTTGGAGGCTTTTGCGTCGCACTTTTTCCCTCTCGAAGAATCTCCACCAGTTCCATCCAGACCATCGAAGCCTCCAAGGTCCAAGTTGGCTTCTCCTCTAGGATCTTGCTCCGTGTATTTCTCTTCTTCCTGCTCATGATCCTTTTCAACATCCTTTTTTGCGCCCCCCTCTACATATTTTTTCGGTGCATTGCTCTGCTTTTTTTTCCTTGTCTCCTGGTGTTGTCTCTTTTCCAGAGGTGGATGTTGTGATGGGTTGGCTGGAGCCGAGCCCAACCTTCCACGTTGTTGGCCAGGTCACAATGACCTGATCGATCTATTCTTCGGTCACCATAAAGGTAAAATTATACCAGACAGGGTCATTGCGTGCCCTAATTTGCAGGTGGTGCATGGTAATCTGAAATTAAACAATGCTCTGATACTTTTCATATGATACTAGGGATAATATGGAGCATGAATGTATCATTGTTGCTAGCGTGCCTTCAAAGAGAACCCATCCAATATTTTTTTCCTTCACTCTTTTTGGATCGGTTCAAGCCCATAGATTGACGTAGCGCACCCCTTCACATATGCCAGGATCCACCTCTCGGAGGATTGTACCCTTTGGAGTCTCCCACGCTAATAGTGCAATAGAAAATAATATCCAAGAGTAGCATAATTTCTTTTGTTCATCTTGCGCCTCACGCACGTTGTCCAGAAACTCTTGGCAGAGGTATTGGGACCAATTGTAGTTGACCCCCTTCTCACATTGTCCTACCAATGTAATTACATGTGCAGGAACGTTCTTCGGGTGACACTTGCGCATGAATGTATAACCTAGAACTAACGTGCCTAGGCAGACACCCGAGTCTTCAATCTGCTGCACCAGGAATCCCCTGGCTTCTCATCTGACATGGTAGTCCTTTTTCACCTTCGCAGCAAACTTGAGCTCATTACTCTTCCTAAAGCTAGCCATGGGATCAGGCCCCTTCTTGGGCATGCAGGTGATCTAGTGGATTAACGTGGCTTCTATTTGAATTCGCCCATGGATCCACATGCATCCCTCATGCACTAATGCTAGAAGTTGGCGCACAGAAAAGGTGGTGATGGGGTACCTCCTGAAGTGAGGAATCCTCAACAGATTAAGGATCTTAGTGATGCTCAGCCCGCGCGCCCATGACATAGGCTCTACCTTCACCACATAATCATAAATCATGTGCTCTAGCTAATATTCAGGTGCTAACTGAAGGAATTTTTCCTCGTTCGCCAAATCATAATCATTGAATTTGAGAAGAGGGATATTGCCAAACATGTCTTCACTAACAGGGATGGTCTGTGGGATCAGCGATATCTGAAGGTAGTCACGCACCACATCTACATTCTTCAAAACGTGCACAGAGGGTTTGCGTGGCTTGACATATTGGGGTCGCCATGAGATTGACTCAGCGAGCACAGCCTCCTAAGCAACGCTCACCAGTCTCTTTGTAGGATCCCCTTTAGGCGACCTATCCTTTGTAACTTGGCGCAGGGATGTAACATTGCTAGGGGAGGTCCGTGACTTGGAGGATGACCCCTTGGTCATCTTAACCTTCCCCTTAGCCAGCATAGACATGAATTCTTGAACCTTGAACACTACTTCATCAACATCATCCAACCCTGGCTCTGTAGATGCGGTGAGCAACACTAAGTGCTCCTCAAATGGTGCACTCTCTGGATTAGTGATCATCATCCTTGGGCAAAAGATAAAAGTTGGGTTACTTATGATGGATTCGGGGGTCTCTCGGCTAGACATACAGTTCTCAAAGACAAATTTATAGTGCAATTCATAGATAATTTCAGGGCGCAATATAGACAGAAAGAAAAGGAACCAAATGTAACCCACGCCCTTCCTTTTATAGCCGATCCCAGTGGAAAATGGTCGTATCTCCATCAAAATGAAACTTACCTCCATAAAAACAGTAAAAAATACAATAAGATTGCCTCATTAAATGCGAAAAACCCACTCCATCCAATGGTAAAATCACTTTTTCACCCAGTTTTACTATTCCAATGGCTAGTTTCTCTTGTTGCGCACTACCCCTACGCTCCCGTTGCATATGTCAGCGCATTCCCTCTATTCCATGCACAAACAAATGGATTATTATGCTCTGGCCATATATTCATTTGGTTGGCACTGGGTTGTCCCTATACGGCTTTAGATGACTTCCATTGAAATACCCGAGAAGACTCTCACCGTGCAACATGGCCAAGCTCACCGCACCTCCATCAGTGATCTCCTTCATGATATATGGCCCCAGCCAATGTTTCTTGAACTTCCTTGGGTGGCGTGCAAACTGAATATCATATAACAAGACCAAGTATTCCTCCTTGAACACCTTTTGTCTGAGTGCCTATCATGTCAGGCCTTTTCACACACCTTCTACACTTACTGATGAAAGTTAGCAATGAACCGATATTCCTCTAAGGCAACCAGCTGCATAAGACATTTCTTCATGATATCAAGCTCAACCATATTAGTAAATGTTGTGATGTGCAGGCTTGGCACAATATATTACTTTGGCATGATTTCTTCTTGCCCGTAGACCATTCTGAATGGTGTTTTTCCTGTCAAATTCTTGCATGTGGTTCTGTAAGCCCATAACACAGAAAGGATGCACACATCCCAATTATTCTGATTTTCATTACAGATATTTGTGAGTGCATTCTCAAAAATTTTGTTGAAAGCTTCTACTGCACCATTTTCCTAAGGGTGATAAGGAGTACTCTTCTCGTGATGTATCTAAATTTCCTCCGTCAAAGCTTCAATCGTTTTATTAACAAAGTGTGTACCCCTATCACTCATCAATATCTTCAGACACCCAAACCTAGTCAAAATATGTTCAAAAATTAAATTCGCAACAACATATGCGGTACAATACTTGAATAGCTTAGCTTTTGCCCATGTGGTTTCATAATCTGTGGTAGTGATGATATAACACGCGCCAGTCTTCTTCCCTGGAGGATTGATAGGTCTAAAAAATATATATATCCCATTTATCAAAGGCTTGTAGGGATATTTGTGGCTATAGGGGAATTTCATATCTGCGTGAGGGCTTCCCCATTCTTTGGCATGCGTCACAAGCTCAACAGTAGGCATGTGCATCATTGTGCAATGTGGGCCACCATAAACCAACATGCAACCCCTTATACGAAGTAGCCTTCCTTGCAAAGTGGCCTCCTACCACCCCTCCATGAGCCTCAGCCAGGATATCTTGCCTCTCATGTTCTAAAACATACCTCCTTAATACTTCATCTACTCCTATCTTGTACAATTGACCAGCAATTCAGGGTAAAATCAGCTATGCCTGAAAACAACTCCTTTTTTTGCACCGAATATTCATCGGGTGCACTTCGAGCGGTCATAAAGTGAATAATATCAACAAAGTATTTGTCAACCACCTTGATAGCAAAGAGTTGCACATAAGTTAGTACCTCCTATGGACTAGTTGGTTCTTCCCCATTTTCAATTTGTGACAGATGATTTGGTCCATCATTCAATCTACCACGCTTCAAAAAGATTTTAAAGTCATATTACTAAAATAGAAGTAGCCATCTACAAATCTTCCCCCCAAACATAGGCTTATTGACCTGGTATTTCAAAGCAGAATGGTTAGTGAACATCTTGAAGTGCCCTCCTAACATATAGTGTCTATATTTTTGTAGAGAATAGACCATGTCCAACCCTTCCCTTTTTGTGGTTGAGAAGTTTTACTCTGCACTAGAGAGCTTCCTATTGGCAAAATCAACGAGGTGATCAATGTCTCCTTCTCATGGATGCGCTACAAAAACTCCAAGTGCTATACCAGATGCATCCACATGTACATGGAAAACCTTAGACCAGTCTGGGAATATTAAAATAGGTGCAGTAACCATCTTTTCCTTTAGCATCTCAAAGATGTTATGACATTCCTCATCCCAGAAAAATGACACATCCTTCTTCAGTAAATTCTCCATACGCGCAGTGATCAGAGCATAGCCCTAAATGAAATTTCTGTAATATTTGGTGTGTCCTTGGTATTAGAGCAGGTATTCTTGCTGATTGGATTGTAGGCGTTAACATTGGATGTTCGCTGAGTTGAGCCATGGAGAATGTCAAGGACATGTACGAAACCATGCTCAGGGTGTCCAAGAAAGCGGACATATTGTATGAGGCTTACGAAAAACAAGCAGTAGAGAATGAAGAATTTAAGACCCTCCTACACAAAGAGGAGGAAAAAAAATAGTTGCAGCTTCAGTTGCAAGCCACAACAGAAGCGTGGGATGATTTGAAACACAACAAAGAAACTCTTTAGAGAGATCATGATGCCTTAAAAGAATTCCTACAGAAAGAGAAGAGGAGACGCAGTAGTTGCAGCTTCAACTACAAGCCATATTAGAGGCATTGACGGAAGTGAAGCGCAACGAAGGCTTACAACAACTTTCTTCATATGTTTTACAATCAACACCTAAGGTAAACAGTGTTGTTTTTTCTTCAGTTTCATCACATGATGTCATTTCAGTTGGAAGTGTGGAGATACCCATCACAGGTACCTGCATGAGACTCCTCAGCAAGATGGGGTACAGAGGAGGAGGACTTGGCATTCGTGGCCAAGGCATAACTCAACCATTGGAGGTTGTGTAGCGACCTCGTTATGCAAGTTTGGGGTACACTGACGAAGGATGTTCGAAGGACATCAAAGGAAAACATATAATGATGAACTCTCCAAGGAAGAGGAATGATGGGGACACTTTTCCATTGTTCCATGGCAGTGCACATTGCAGTGAAGGAACTGAGGCAAGCTCCCATCATCATGTTCGCACCAGAGACCAGCCCAAAAGGTATACTAAGTCTCATTATTCCAGAGTGCATTTTGAATACAATAATTTTGATAACCATGGTCATAAAATATGGAATTGTAAAACTTGATTATTTTTTGGTTTAAATAACCATGTGATTTCTGAGTGCTGGAAGAGGATGGTAGCACAAAGGAGGAAGAGGCATGAAAATCCTTCTCCCCAATAGGAAAATAAATCAGTTAAGCAGGTTTAGAGGAAAAAGAAAATTTTCACCCATTGCGACCAAAGTGGCCACCAAAGAGCCACATGCTAGAAAATTCATCTAGAGCAGCGCCGTAAAGACAAAGCACCCGTGCATACACAAGTCGAAAGAGCCGATTGACAAGCAAGTTCGCCACATGGAAATGACCCACTCGCTTTAGTAAGTGAGAAGTGGTTCTTCTAGATTTTTTTTTATAGATATGTGAAGCTTTTCATGGTCATGTTTGTAAGTCATTTGTCACATTTTTATTATGAAAGTGATGATGTGTTTCCATCACTTCAAGATGTGATGATTATGTTTTGGTCATGTTCTATGAGTCGTCTGATGCATTTCTTTCATGTAAAAGTGATGAGGATTTTTTCTATCACTTCAAAATGTGACGATGAGGTCTGGTCTTGTAATTTTGTTGAGGTATGATTTCCATTTTTTTGTAAGCTTGACCACCAAGTACATGTTAAAAACTCGTGGCAAGTATGGAAATATTTGGGTCATTGTTGGTAACATTGAGAATGTAATCTTTATTGCAGCTTTAGGCAGGTGTTGGCATTCTGATTCCGAAGGATGGAAGTGAAGGAGTCTTCGAGGGATGTGTCCTCTCAGACTTGTGTTGCAACAAGTTGGAGGTGTTGGCTTTGCATCTTGATTCTGAAATACGATAGATAAAGGAATCTTCAAGAAATGTGCCTTTCACACATTCGTGCCACAATAGTTGCAGGTGTTGGCTTTGCATCTTGATTCTAAAGTACGAGAGGTGAAGGAGTCTTCAAGGGGTGTACCTTTTCAGACATTTTCATTTCTGCAGTTGCAGGTGTTGGCTTTGCATCTTGATTCTGAAGTACGAGAGGTGAAGGAGTCTTTAAGGGATGTGCCTTTTCAGACATCGCATTGCAGCAGTTGTAGATGATGGCTTTGCATCTTGATTCCAAAGTACGAGAGGTGAACGAGTCTTCAAGGGATGTGCCTTTTCAGACATCACATTGTAGCAGTTGTACATGATGGCTTTGCATCTTGATTCCGAAGTACGCTAGGTGAAGGAGTCATGTGTGGATGTGCCTTTCAACAACATTTGCAGATAGTTGATGATAGGTAAAGCTTGATGCTTTTGGAGGATAAAAAGCTCCTCAGTGGGGAGGAATGATCCAGGTGGATTAAACAGGTACAAGTACAAGTGGCTCAGCACAGAAGGCTCAAAAACTAAAGTGTTAGGGTTGTTCTTGAACTAGATTCAGGTTGTAGATCTTGTCTTTCTGATTCCAATGACACATATGGCACTCAATTCCGAGTTCGTATGAAGGAGTTAGGAGCAGTCAAAGTTTTGGGTTGACTTGGTGACTAGGCAACCTTAAGGAAGGCACAAATTCAATTTTTTCCGGCCACTGGATTCTAGCAAGCTTAGGTCAAATTCTGGGCGAATTTGTGGCCTCTTTAAAATGACTCCTATGGTTAAAAATCGTATTTTAAAAAATGCACAGTTTGTTTTATAAAAATAAAAATATATTAAAAAATGGGTCGGCATGCCATGACCCCCACCGGACACCACGCACCCAAGAAAACCATATTAAAGTTTGGGGGGCGGGCTGTCAACCCCGCCGTCCCCATAATTCTGTGGGGCCCAAAATAGTTACGACCACCCATTAAATGGGGCAGGGGTGGTGAACCCCACTGCCCTCACACCGCATATAGATGCTGGCAGAAGTATGGGGTGGGTTTCCCAATGCAGACCCAACCCCAACTCACCCCATGTTTCTCCATTTCAAATGGCATGGGTTTAAAAAAAAATTAATGCGGATGGTTTGAAATTTTAATGCGGAGCTTTTTAAAAAAAAAATAAAACAGTTTCTTCTTATTTAAAGAGGGGTTGGGGTTTGACCACCTGACCTCCACCCTTCCATTGAGGATCTCAACCAGTCGCCCAAACGGATTTTCTTGGGAAAGTTCGCCCAATTTTTATACTTAAACCCATCCTTCTCATATGTGCCCAGGACATGGAGGAGCGGAGCGCGCACAGATTTTGAGATTTTATTATTTTTTATTGCAGGTGTAGTGGAACCATGAGCCAGAAAAGAGGCAGGCAGAACCTTTATTGAGCCCAACTTTCAGGAGGGAGAAATTTTGAATTTGTCCAAACGGGACAAATTTTATATCGTTTTTGCACTACTCGATGCCACGAGTTTGATGGCGTGCTCAGTTTCTGCATCTGAGTTTTCAATTTTCAGCCACTTTTGGAAGTGGGTTATGCAGGTGTCAGATTTCCACAAGTGAGCAGTCGTTTTCACCTTTTTCGACGCCACAAGATTGATGATGTTTTCAGATTCAGTCGTAGAGCAGCTCAACCTTCAACAAATTGCAGCATGAGGTATATGATGTGGATTCCATGTACTTCTTCATTTATTTCTCTTTGAGATGCATTATGTC
Source organism: Pinus albicaulis (assembly GCA_034641835.2). Lineage (NCBI taxonomy): Eukaryota > Viridiplantae > Streptophyta > Pinopsida > Pinales > Pinaceae > Pinus > Pinus albicaulis. The sequence goes on along the minus strand of JAXQQM020061121.1, from coordinate 367,134 downwards.
TTGTTGATCACGGTTGATACATGAGTCGCGGGATCTTGCCTTGTGTTGTTATTGATGTATTTTCATATATGGATTTGTGTCATGTATGAGATCCCTTTTATGCCACATTGGCATGATGCTCATTTTCATATATGTATTGTTGAGATCCCTTGTTTTCCAGGATTGGCGGGATACTCTTATTTATTACATGTCAGCTATGGTCATACTGGTAGGAGTATTTCTTTATGTATGAGAGTTCCACAGTAGAACATCCCTTAAAGAAGTCAAGCCACTCCTGTGTGAGGGAAATTTTTCCTTGTATGTCATAGGGAAACACATCCCTGTACATCTTCTTCTTACAACACATAATGCAACGACCTACACCATCTTGACACCGAGGCCCGGAGATGTAGTCCCTCCTGAATGAACTCCATCATCAAACAATGTGTTCTTATGATTGTTGATCTTGTTCATTTATGTTCCTCTTATTTACAACTACAATTGTTAATTTATGTTCTTTAACGTCTTAATTAAATGCAATTCTAATTATTAGCTGAAGTAAAAGGTCTTGGTTAAGGGTATCAATATTTTACCCTGGATCAGTCCTAGGATGGAGCACAACTGTTTTTCATTAGTGGGGACTTCTAGGTTGATGATAACTGCTATCTTGGATGAATATACCATCAATCCTTCCTCACACACTATATGGCCCAAAAAAAATCAAAAAAGGCACGCAGAATACACATTTCTTCAAGTTAAGAGAAATCTGGTGCTTCATACAAGTGTCAAGGATCATGCACTGGTTGGACACATAATTCTTTACCAACCCATTCATAGTCTAGTCATCAAAATACACCTCCAAACAATTATTCATGAATCCTTTGAACACAAATAATACTACGCGCGAGAAGATCGCAAGTGCATTCTTCAATCCGAAAGGCATGACAGTATATTGGAAAGACCCACATTCTCTTGCAAAGGTGGTCTTGCTTAAATATTCCAACACAATTCTGGTCTAATTATACCCTGAAAATCCATCAGTAAAATAATAAGCCTCTTTTCCTCCCACATTATCCAATATCTCATCTGAAAATGGAGTAGGGAAGGGTTCATGCACACATGCAACATTTAGCTTGCGCAGATCTACACAAATTCTTATCTCTCCTTTGGTCTTCTTTTCTTGAACAACCATTGGGCTCACCCAATAATATTTTTGTACAGGTTCAATGATTCCTGCAACAACCATCTTCTCTAATTCCTCTTTTACTTTCTGATTATACTTGGGATTCAATCGATATGGTCGCTTCTTGACATGGCGTGCATTTGGTTTCAGGGTGATCTTCATAATGCCTAGGTCTCCTACAATTCCTTTAAGCTCAGAGAATTTTGTGGGAAACAATTCTGGATACTCTATCAACAGCTCCACAACCTTCCCTATTGTGTCATCATCCCAATAATCCCCGATTTTCACCAACTTGGGATTTTATTTTGTCCCAATGTTGAATTCCTTTAACTTTAGAGGCTTAGTCACATATACCATTCCCAATGAGGGTCCTGAAATTGCGTGCTCTGCCTCGGACTCAGGTATGTTGATATTTCTTAGATCATCCTCATTATATTCTACTAAAAGGTTCCTGCAATTTACAATACCTTGCATATGTGCTTCCCATGCTGACACAACACATTCTCTCTGAGGCTGGGAGTCATCGAAGACAAGGGATTCTATATCCTGAAGACCTTCATCCAATCCATCCAATCCCCTAACCAAGCCAAAGGTTGATAGGAAACTATCAGTCATTGTAATCCAAGGGTGAGTCCCTCGATGCAGCTCTGTTTCCAAGTACCATGTAGTAGGTATTGGTCCCAACGAGTGGAAAAAAATATGAACAAATTCATTCCAGGTCTTTTCATTTCAAACCTCCATCCACGTGGCCAGGTTCTTACGTGGGTCTCCCTGACCATAGAAAATCTCAGTTGGTGGGGTAGAGGGTGGCTTAAAGTGAAACTTCATCATTTTGCTGCATTCCCCCCAGTCCTTAAAACCTACCTTGTGTGTATCCCACCAACTTGCTAGGGTTGTGCACATGGCCAGATCGAGTGCCTAGAACCTCTGTTCTTCTGGGACACTCTTTTCCAGTTTTTCCAGAAATAATACAACACTACTAGAACCATCAAAATAGGGTAATTATCTTACTTGTGAGGAGATGCATCGGAAATTTTTAGTGATATTGAGGCAGCACAGCGCAGAAACATCATGCAACTAATTCTACCAGTTCTCCATCTCGCCATCGGAATTTGAGAAGCACAAGCTATCCTTCTCCCAATTTAGCATTCCATCAGCTCTAGGATTGATCCAATCCTCATCCCACATAGTCAGCTTGCAGATATGGTTGACATCATCTCCTTTGTGCACTGGCTCTGTATATATTTCTCCTTCTACCGGATCCAGTGGTACTATTAACCGAGTACCATCATTTTCAAAGATCATGCTTCTACACTTCAAGTTGATGATGCCTCACATATCAATGGCCTAGTCTAGCCCTAGAAGTTCAGGGTAGGTGTCTCCATCATCCCCAACTTGGATCACCTCAAAATCCATGCATACCTTTAAGCCAAAGATATCTACTAGAACTTGTGGGAGTCTTCCAAGTGGAATGATCTTCTTTTGATTGGACATGCGTAGATGAATGATGGACCATAACAAATTTGGTTCTCCCATATTCTTCCAGGTCTTCTTAGGTATAACATTCACAACAGATCCTAACTCTAGGATGACTTGATCCATCTCATACTCTCCAATTTTCAAGATCATGCGCCTCTCCCAACCAGTTCTCTTCTTATTATTATAGATCTTGTTCACAACCTTAGTATCAGTTTTATGAGACTCTTTTTCCGCACAACTATCTATTAGGGCCTAAATATTGCCTACTACCTTCTGGTTGCACAATAGCTTAATACAAGCTTGTAGGAATGGTTTGAATTAATCATCAATATTTGACTCCATGATATACTTCGATGTGGATGCCCCTGCAGCAACAAAATCCTTCCTGGCTTCAATAAAAGTATCCTTTTACTTCTGCAGGTTGAGTCCTTCCTTCTTGTCAAAGGCCTTTCTGATCAATGGCATTGCATCAACCTTCTTTCCCTCATCTCCTCTGGTGGTAGCACCACTACATGTAATTATGTTTACACTTGGGTCATCATCATGTGTCTCAGCTTTAACCATTTGTATGTTTTGTGTAGTTGTCTGTTGTCGCTTTTCTTGCATTCTAGCAATTAAAGCATGAAAATATTCAATTACATGATCAAATTTTCTACAGTACCTGCAATATTTTCATGCAGGTTTTGCGCATACTGTCCTGCGTCTCCGTAGTTATAGCAGATTAATTTTCCTCTTCCACGAATTGCGCCTCCACCTCTCCCTCCTCCCCTTCCTCTTGTCGGGGATCATCCTCATCCAAAGGGAGATGACGGTGAGGATGGGTTGGCCTACACTCTATAGAGGTTAGCACTTTCTATCATTAGGTCGAATGTGCGACAATGGTGCTCATCATGACCAACTAAAGAGAAAAAACTGCACCATTGTTGCTTTAGCTTTGGCACCTAGCTTCTCAATCAAGGGAAATGGTCTGTATCGTTCCATCTAGATACCCTACAATCAATGCACCATAGTGTGGGAGTACCACTTAGCCCATCAACATCCTTGGGGCGTAGTGGATTCGGCCCTCCCACTTGCATGTAATATGAGAACAAAGTACATTAATATTTACTGTGAATGGAACCCTTACAATGTATGCACCATACATCTGCGCCAACTTCCTTTTCTCGATCTCTGCCTAGGTTCTTAATCTCCAAGTGCATTGCCTCCAATTGATTTTGGATTTGTAGAGTTCTGAATTGATCATCTTCTCTGGGCACATCTTCTAGTTTCATAACAACTTCCATATCTTCGGCCTGAGAATCGATCTTCTGCTAATTCATAGGCCCTCACAGATGTGGTAAGACAATAGAAATAAACCATTTATTATGCTTCTTATCGTCATAAATAAATCCTCCCTCGCTGATGGTGTGCTTCAGCCATTGATCTGCCTCCCAAAAATATTCATTTCGCTCTTGTTTGATATCTTTTAATTCTGTCACACACTTTGAGTAGGACTTTGGCTTCCTGAATTTCTATTTCAAAGCATCCTTAATCTACGCAACAGTGGGATTAACATGCTGAGTCAAATATACGATAAGCCAATATAACGCACGACCTTCAAACGCCATAGCCAGTTGCGCTCTCTTGAAAACATCAGTGTTAACATTTTTCACAGTCCATACTTCATTGGAAACAAACTAAAACCTCTTCATATCCTCATCTTCCACACCCTTAGAGTTGGGTATCTTGATATGCGCAACCATATCTTCTTCTGGTGGTGGTGGTGGTGGGGTAGGATATATCTTACCCCTTCGCCAATTCGACGATGGGGCAGCAGGAGGGATACCTTCGACGCACATAACCTCAATGCTTTCTATATCACTTTCAGGTGATTTTATCAGAGGGATGTATATATAGTTGTCTCCTCTCTGATTAACCCGATAACATTTTCCATTGCGCGTAGTTCTTTCAAGCTTATCTGGGGTCATTCACTCAACGTGGCTTCACAAAACACCCTTTTCACACAATAACATCTTAATCAGTAAAGGCAGAGAGCATATGAATTTACCTCTCAGTCCCTTGAAGAGACTCCTTTTCGCTTTAGAATATGACACAAACTGATCTACTGCAAATTCTATCACAAACCCACCAAAGATGCTGTCAACCTAGTGATCTACAGTATGGGTGATGGAATCATCAGTTTGTTCTAATTGTTGGATTGATTTAGGTGTCCACTGAGTGACCTTATTGTCCTTCCAATGGGTTTGGAACTCATCTAATATTGACAACCACTCTTGTAATTCGTGTGCAAAGGTCACAAAGAATATCTTGTGAACCTCGGTGAAGATATACTTATGTTTCCAATCTTCAACAAATATTTTATTACTTCTGTTTTCCTTAAGGGAAAATTCTTAAATTTGTTTCTCAAACCATTCTTCTAATTCCATATTTGATGGCCGCCACATCACCCAATCTCTCTCAAAATGATCTCGGTGCCGACAACAGAACCATTTGTTGGCTTGAGGGGTCCTCACCCAAGTTTAGAGTTAAGGTTAACCAACAAAACCCTCTTTCTACTGGCCCTTTTGGCAGTAACCTACTTGCGCAGGTCAAAGTCTCATTCAAATCAGTATGGGGGGGGTGCTAGAACCAGGTTTCCACACTATGAGAGAGATTCAAATGATGGAGGTTTCTTCATATCTAAAACAATTGTGGTCTGACCTTCACAACAAAAGCCCTAACCAGAATCCCTAACTAGGAACATTTAGGTCAATTTACGCAGGTTATCCTATGCACACACAGATAAAGGTCTCGTAATCCCTTTAACAACCTTAATACATAATATTCAGGTTCAACAGTAATAGATATACTCATTTAACATTCATCTAAGGCAGAAGACAATTACACAACCGATCCAAACACATATAACAAAGTAAATGGAAATAACATACAAAAACATATCATAAAGCAGAATACAGATGCATTTGATACTAAGATTTATCCCAAAACATTCCTTTATTCATTCACAGTTCATATCATCCTTAAAATACTTTCATTCTACCCACGCACATAGTTAGCGAGGTCCGCACACAGCAGGACTAAGGTCTCTGCGCACACAGCCGACAAGAGCCTTCTAAACCCAGAGAAGTTTGCTTTTCCTGCTCAGAGCATCATATCAAAACGTATATGACTTCCAAATTATCTACTCGACTCAATATAGACTCCTATTTATATCTTTATCTTGCGCTCATCTAAGGTCCACAAACTGTGGTTTGCATTCCCTAGTTCTACCATTTTTCCCATTACAACTCATGAGGGTCTTTGACCCACCCCAAATCCCCTTGACCTATGCGTTTCTTTCCATGCATGACTTAACTTACAAAAAATCACTATATTTTTAGCCAAAATTACGGTCCTAAGGGACCTCACTCCAACATGACACCTTGCAACAACTTTCTAGATTCTAGGGCAGAGAATTTGTAAACAGTTCGAAATTTCTTGTAGGCTATTAGGAGGTTGTTTTATTCTGAGTATATTATTCAGGATTTTTTTTTACCTGAAAGCTTGCAACAGTTTAACAATTTGTATTTCTATATATTTGATGGATTGTAATAAGAAAAGGGTTGGAATTTGATGCCAAGACCTTTTATGTTTGTAAAAATTTTCTCAAAAAATTCTAATTGAAGTATTTCAAGCTCTCGCTTTGACAAAAGTTTTGTTTCTTGTATGTTTTTCCAGTATTTTCATATTCTATTTCTGCAAATGTTCATGGGTTCATAGGAGATTCTAGGTAAGAATATATTGAGTTTCAATCTCTCTAAAATCCCCTGCAAATTTATAAATTGTTTAAATATATTAGTATATCAGGCTGTCTGTTTGAGCTAGCTCCTCTTTGAACTAGTTATTGTTTGTCCTACTATCTTCTCCTGAATGTGTTTTTTTGGGCTATAGAAGTCTTCATCACACATCCAAATTTTCCTAATCTATTAAGTATTCTATTTGATTCCTTCATTATCATAAATCCCCTTACATTATTATTTCAAATTATTTAAAAATTTAAGTTCTTTTGTCAGGTTGGAAGCTGACACTTTGAGAAAGGACTCTACAAGGGAGGGATTTATTCATGAACATGAATTGTGTACTCATCAGCAACCACCCAAATTAAATAAAAAATCTAGCCATTGTGCTTCATAGGCTGATGTCCAATTAAAGTGAACAGTTTCAAACAAGGCCTCATAATTATTGAGGTATTCCCCTCTGGTTAAAGGACCAGCTTGAACCTAAAGTCTGGTGAAGTTGGTTTCTCAGCGTAATTTCTGCAGCCAAGAATTACCTATGAGAAACAGGTATAACGGGGCATAAAAATAAATTAAGTTCGGTGTTTTGAGACTCATTTGGATTGCAACCATCTTCTCCCAGGACAATGAAGGTACATTCCTCACCTTATATCTCTCAGTCTCCTACAATATCTTGTTCAAGATTCTTGGTATTATACGATAGTAGTTTCTTGTCATTGCAGGGTTATGAGATGTTTTTATTATGTTTTTATTTTGGATCATGAGATTCATTTGAGTTTTGTTTGCAGGAACATTAGATGCTTGGTTTAGTTAGAGTAGGCATAATTACAGTCATTAGAATAGAACTATGCCTTGTGACACTCACTGTGATGTACTGAAAATTGTGACAACAATCCTTATGTATAGCGAATTGATATATGGTTAGACTTGACATTGACATTGCATTGTCAATATATGACATTGACGCTTGCCATAAGATAGTAACATTAATCTCATTATAAATGAAAATTTTCATGAGTTAAAGAAAATAACCAATCATTGAGTTTGAATTTTATTATGTGCATCTTGTTGACAAGCCTCTCATTGCAATTCTGGAGCAAAAAAAAATGACATAATAAGAACAAATTGACATATTTACAGTGACCTAAGTTATTTTTATGTGTATTAAGCATTATATTTTGATGTGACTTGACATATAAATAATTACCCTATGATATTGTACAGTGACGTTAACAGTGAATTGAATTGGATTCTAGATCTTCATGGGACCTATTGACATGCCATAATAACTTACAATATACCTTGACATAACCTTAATTTCACATCTTAACCTTGACATAATTCCTTGAATAAGACTCACCTTTGACATATGTCTTAGGACAATGAGTTTACATCGAGTTGACAAGTCTTTGACTATACCTGACAAAGATATAATATAACATGTTGTGGTACTGTTGAAGGAATTGAAATATATTTGACACCTTAACTTTAGTATAAATGATTGAATTGACCTATACACTAAAGCACATAGACATATGAAAATATTGGTCTAGATTTTATTTTAGAGCATTACCTAGGGATTTGTGTGCATTGACACAATTTTAATCTTTCAAGATAGCAAATGTTGAAGGCATTTTCCATCCAGTTATGCAACATATTAATGTAAAGATGGATACTAGGGTTTGAATAGCTGAGTAGCGTTATTTAGACATATGTTAGCAGTTCTTCGTGGACAAAGATTGAGAGCATTGGTAGTCGGTCATAAGAATGACCTGAGACACCTTGGTTTTTGTCATTATTTGATATCAATACCAGATGTTTGTAGCATCAAGTGCAACCTGATATGATGATGACAGTGGATGTGAATTAATGACTATTCATTCATTAGAAGCGACATCTAGCGATAGCCAACAATTGTGCAATGATTTGTAGTGGCATTGATGTGCAGTTGAAGAGTCATATCTTGATGCGTAGCAATATGTAGGGATTAGTTTGTGGGAAAAATGATCAGCGACTACCAGGATTCGACATTTATTCTATATCTTTCTTACAAATATTCTACACAGTACATGGGATTAAGTGTGAAAATTGTGAAACATGATCTACTTTTGGTTATTATTTATGATCATCTGAAGAAGAAAAATAATAATAAGTGAAGATTAAATAATGCTCTGAAAAATATTAAAAAGTGCTAATTGCTAAGAAATATTGATTGGCCCCCCCCAACCCCACTCCCCCCTTGATTATTTCCAACAATTGGTATCATAGCTTGGTTCCTTCAGTAACAAATTTACCACTAGAAGGAAGTTTCATAGAATATAGATGTGAAATTCAAAGAAGCATGTTGTAAGGATTTAAAATAAAGGTACAGGTACAACAAAATCTTGAGAAAGTGATTATTGTGTACCAACCCCTCATTTTGATGCAGATAATTACTGGATATGGAAATCCTAGACAAAAGTACATTTGTAGGCACATGGAGTATGGGAATTGGTTGTTTCTAGAGACAGGTCTACTAACAAAGACAAAAGGTACAATTCAAAGGCCATGAATGTAATTTTAAATGTTTTGCAAAATTCTGTTAAGGAAAAAAATTGTTAATGCTCAACGGCTTAAGCTCTTTGGGAAAAGCTTGGTAATCTCTATTTAGCAAAGAAATCAGTTCAAGATGTTATTAAAAATTCGAATCCTTATGATTATGTTGAATAAATTGGATAAATGATTAAGACAAAGTTTCAAAATCAAGTGATCAAGGTGACAAAGGAACTCAAAATTCAAAAGGAAAATACATGACTTTTGGAAGCAGAAATAAAGACAACAAAAGAAATCATCAAGGAAAATGAAGAGACTGAGAAGATGATTAGCAGTCTTAGAACTCAACAAGAAGAAGTCAATAATAAAAATACAGAAGACCTCAAGAGAGAAATCCAACATTAGAAATAATAACTCAACACAACCATTAGGGTAATTTTGAGGTCTAAAATGGTCCTCCTAAGGAAATTATAAAATAATAGTGGAAATAATAAAACAAGATTTGATTACATCATCAAATTTTAGAGGGAAAAAAGGAAAAACTATTTTTTCAACTGGTATTTTCAACTTATCTCCCTATGGTTTTACTCAAATTTTTAGCGGAAACACTCGTTGGATGAAGAATTTGATTCCTCATCCAAGGAGTACCCATGTTGCATAATTTCAATGGAACCTTATACACTAAAAATGAGAAATACATGAAAAACATAATTGGAATCATGTTTTTTCATTTATTTCTCATTGTTCGTGTAGCAGAGTCCATAGAAAGTATCCAATATGAGTACGCCTTGGATGAGGAATTAAATTTTGCATCCAACAAGTACTCCCACCCGAAATTTGAGTAAACCCTTAGGGAGATAAGTTAAAAATATGAGTTGAAACAGTAGTCTTATTATTTTATTTTATTTTTATTATTTTTACCTTTTTACTTTAAAAATGGTGGATCATCCCCCATGGTTGACATCATCATATTGAATCATATTGGTTCTTATAAAGTTTATTTTGGTTGTAAATTTTTCTTAGAATGCCCATTTTAGACCTCAAAATTCCCATAATTCTTTGCAAAGATTAGAAGGCTCAAACAACAGATGCAGGGAGCAAAAATTGAAAGGAAGGAATATGATCAAAGATACATATCCGCAGTTGACCAAAAGAAAAATTAATTGGAAACATCTTTAGCTAAACTAAGAAGTATCATGATCGCAAATGAGAAGCATAAGGAACATATAGAGGTTCTCAATAGAGAAGTAGAGAAGACTTCTCTTCTCAAGCTATAGGTTGAGGAGTCCAAAAAACGAAGGGAGATCTTGAAAAAATGGTTTCAAGAAGATATTTCTCAAAAGGAAGAAGAAATTAATGCAATGCTTAATGATATCAACAAGATAAAATAAAAGGTCCATTTACAATTTATGGACAACACACATAAAGAATTTTCAAAAAGAATAGGTAAGGCTCTAATTAATGAGGGTACAAGCTCCACATCTTCGCATAGTAAGATTGATAAGATGATTGAACCAAAGAAAAAAGTTGTAACTCCAAAAAATGATGAAAAATGAGTCAAAGACAAAGGATGAAAATAGACCTCAACATCTCCTCCAAAGAAGAATGATACATATTCCACGTATGTCTGTTTATTTAATGGTTATTGTTTTCATGTGCTAACTTTGGACATATAGCTAGATATTTTAAAGTTGTTGGAAATTTCGATTTTCAAGGACCACACTCTCTGAATGAATTATTCATGTATGCACATTCATTTAATGGCTATTGTTTTTTATGTGCTAAATACGGACATATGGCTAGGGATTGTGAAGTTTTTGATAGGTACAATCACTGTTCGCAAAACCCTATAGGAATGTTTGCAAGATCACAAGATAGATACAAAAAAAACTTCTATGGATGACATTGAATGCTTCAAATGTCATAATTATTGACACATAGCTCAAGAATTCAGTTACAATCCTAATAATGAATGTTGCAAATGTCATAAATATGGACACATAGCTCGTTACTGCAAATACAAGATGAAATCAATCATGAATGAAAATATTTACGATGAGAATAAGAATGTTTGGAAAATAAAATATATACAATATGAAGAAGTACATGATGAGAAATAAAATCAGGAAGGATGGAAGATTTCAACGGTTATAATTTCATGGTTAGTAACAAGTCGTAAGGAATCAGTAGTTACCCGGCTTAATGACTCAATTAAAGATGGTTCCTTAGATTATACACTATTTTGAATAATCCGACTCATCAGATCACTTAAATTTGAACATGGGGAGTCTATTTAGTAGTATGTGGCACATGTCTACCATTGAAAAATAGACACCATGAACAAGATATAAAATTCAAAACAGTTGGGTCAAATTTATAACAGATTCGAGGGGGATCATAGGTAGGTTACAATTCCATAGTCATCGTCATTGGCATATTGTTAGAAGAAGGTTTCTCTTCATGGGGAGCATATGCAGAAAACAGGTCCACACGAGGTAAGAAAATTCTTAAGGAGAGTAGCCCTTTTCCATTGATGTCAAAGCAGGAGAGAAAAACCTAAGAAGGAGGTTGAAATATAGAGGAGGTGAAGCATATGTTAGGGGGATTTTTACTCCTAGGATCATTCCATGTGTTTCCATCAATGACAAAGTGGGAGATTTTTTGATGGTGTTGACAATAGTTGAATGGGTTTGACTTTGACTAAAAACACTAGTCATTGGTATCAAATGGTTAATGACCGCTTGTTATTAATTTTTGAATTAAATCAAGATAATAACTATACCATGGATGGCTAAAAACCCAAACCCTGAGGTTTGGGTCTCCTGGACTAAAGATGCACTCTGAATTTGTCAAGGGTTTTCTGTAGGTCAAATAATTGAGTTTGGGTCGTAGATATATGTCATTATATTATTCTTGAAAATATTTTTTTTTGATATGTGGTACGCCCAGAGAGTCCTCGTGATTTGAGAGATATTCACAATTGAAGTTGGTGACCCCAGTTTCTGGGCTAAAACCCCAAGGGGTAGTGACATGACACTTGCCCCTACGGTTTTCAACATATGACACTATTTATCACCATAATCTCACCCCATATAAGTTACATAACTTCAAAAACCAAAGACAAAAAATCAATCATTGACCTCACAACCTTGGTATAAACACAATGCACTAAGACAATCATTTATTTCAAATTATAATAGGATTAAAAATATTTCTTGGCGTAATATTATTAGTTGTAGAAATAAAATATCAAGAAGATATTTTACTTCTCATATTTTTAGGAGAGATCATATTTAAAATGATCATAATCACTATTATACCCTCATAAAACATGTGTTAAACCCCTACGACTAAAACCCCTCTTCATTAGGCTTTCTTAGGAAATACGGTAATTAATTATTAATCATCATTAAATCAGTTAACCATTTTTAATGATTTCCAAGGCCATAAAATATATTCCAACATTCACCCTACAATCCCCTCTAAACACTATAAAAATAAACCTATCCTAACCTCCAAAATATATAATGAATCAACAACATTAGCTCTGAAATTCCAGCCTACTTGTGACGAAAACTTCGATATTTTTGAGGAATAGAAAATCTAGGATTTACGTATGAATTTTGTTTCCTACCTAAGGAAGACCAGGTCATTCTATTCAAGGTACTAATAATCCTAATCCTTCTCCAAATTATACCTATCTAAGGAGCCCCTCTTGTGCCCACACATAAGCCTATAAAAGAAGATCATGTATACTCCTGCAAAATTATCATTTCAACGAACAATTCTTATGTATTTTGGCTCTAAACTTTTCGGCTACCTAAGGCTAGGAAAATGAAGGATTAGACAACTCTTGGGTTTGATTTTTGTCTTGGTTTTGAATTTTTTTGGTTTTTTGTCTTATATTTTTTCCTTGTAATGTTTCATTGTAGGAACCATCCTTATTAGTGCCACTATATTAACCCTCGTACCTGTGCAATTTTCAAAAATTAGGGTTTCCTTTTTGGGTCTCAATTTGTTATTTTTATAATTTTTTGTTATGTGTAATTTGGAATAAAAAGGAATTCATTTTGGTGTTTTGAAACTCTTTTGGATTGCAACCATCTTGTTTGAGAACAATGAAGGTACATTCCTCACCTTAAAGCTCTTGGTTCCCTACAATAGCTTGGTTCAGGATTCTTGGTCTTATATGGTAGTAATTTCTTCTCATTGTAGGGTTATGAGATATTTTTATTGTTTTTATTTTATTTTGGATCATGAGATTCATTTGAGTTTTGTTTGCAGGAACATTAGTTGTGTGGTTTAGTTAGAGTAGGCCTAATTACAGTCATTAGGATAAAACTGTGCATTGTGACACTCACTGTGATGTACTAAAAATTGTGACAATAGTCCTTAGGTATAGTGAATTGATATATAGTTAGACTTGAAATTGACATCCCATTGTCAATATATGACATTGAATCCAATCGTAAGACAATAGCGGTAATCTTATTATCAATGAACAATTTGAAGAAACAAATACAATAATCCAATGATTGAATTTGAATTTTATTTTGTACTTCTTGTTGACAAACCTCTCATTGCAATTCCGAACCAAAACATAGTGACATAAAGTGAAAAAAATGGCATATTGACAGTGACCTAAGGTATGTTGATGTGTATTAAACATTATATTTTGATGTGACTTGACATATAAATAATTTTTTACCCTTTGATAGTGTACAATGACCTTAATAGTGAATTGAATTGGATTCTACATCTTGATGGGACTTAGTGACATGACATAATAACTTAGCATATACCTTGACATAACCTTAAGTTTACATCTTAACCTTGACATAATTCCTTGAATAAGACTTAAACTTTGACATATGTCTTGGAATAGTGAGTTTGCATCTAATTGACAAATCTTTGACTATACTTGACCAAGATACAATATACTACATGTTTCAGTACTCCTGAAGGTATTGAAATAGAGTTAACACCTTAGATTTAGTATGACTGATTGACTTGGCCTATAAAATGAAGCACATATACATATGAAAATATTGAAATATTTCTCTAGAGTTTGTTTCATAGTATGACCTAGGGATTTGTGTGTAGTGACACAATTGTAATCTTGCAAGATAGATACTATTGAAGGCATGTTTAATCCTATTGTACAACATACTGAGGTAAATATGGATATTAGGGTTTGACCAACTGATCAATAGTGTTTATAAATATGTAGGTATCTCTTCATGGACATAGCTTGAGAGCAATGATAGCCGGTCATAAGGATGACCTGAGGCACCTTAGTTTGTGTCATTATTTGATAGAAGTACTAGATGGCTGTAGCATCAAGTGAAGCCTAATATGATGATGAAAATGGTTGTGAATTGATGAATAGTCATTCATGAGCAGTGACATGCAGTGATAGCCAATTGTTGTGGTTATTTGTAGTGATAGTGATACATAGTGTGGAGTGACAGTGATGCGAAGTTGAACAATGATAGCTTTATGCGTAGCATTGTGTGGTGATTAGCATGTGGGAACAATAATAAAAAACTACTAGGATTCAAAATGTATTCTACATATTTCTTACAATTATTATATAGAGTACAGGGGATCAAGTGTGAAAAATGTGAAATGTGATCTACTGAATTTTTTGAGCGATTATAGTCACCTTCAGGTTGTCGCCTGAGAACACTTTAGGGAAGTATGGAGGTCATAGGGAAATTTGTGGCTTGTATAGGGTGTTTTGGCATCCATTTAGTTGTGTCTAATAAAATAACATGGTAGTGAAGCATCCCTTCCGACATCAATTGGTAAATAGAGTGTTGGGGCACTCATCAGGTTGTGGCCTGATCTACAGGGCGTTGGTGCATCCTTCTAGTTGTACCAAGATATTAGGGTTTAGTAGTATCCTATATGTTGTGGCATGTGAATTAGGGGGTTGAAACCTCTCTTGGTTTCAGTTTAAATCTTGTTGTAATAAATTTTATTTTAACATGTAGAGGACAATTACTAAATAAGTGTTCGGTGGTTTTTTACTCGGAGGGGGTTTTCCACCTAAAACTATTTGTGTCCTTTGTTTTATATTTTTACATTTTTGTATGGTGTTTTCTACTATTGATTATTTTTTATGATCATCTAAAGAAGAAGAATAATAATAATAATAATAATAATAATAACTGAAGATTAACTAATGCTATGAAAATGATTAAAAAGTGCTAATTTCTAAGAAATAATGATTCACCCCCGTCTCAATATTTCCGACATAACCCACATATAAAAAAATAGAAATAATGGAGAATAAGCCATAAAATAAACAACATAATCACTAAAAATTCCCATATATCCCAATAGGAAAATATCTCATATTAACATATGAATATTCCAACCAAGTCAGGGATTTCCATGTACCACCCGAACATAGATTGGGCTAAACCAAATCTCTATTTAAACCAATCACCCCTATGCTATATTCCAAGCATTAGTATGGGATCATAAAGGTTAAGCCAAAATAAAACCAACTAAGGCTTCCAGAGGCTAAACCACCTCAAGCCTCAACCACAGTGATCTCATCTATACAATCCAAAAGTCACTAATATTAACCATATTGGTCTCTACCCAAGTTGTCCAATGCTCTAGGAACTAGTAAATCCATCCAAAACTAGCTAAGGATACAAAGTGTTTGTTCCAACCAATGGATCCAAGGACTAGTAACTCATCCCACAAACATTTGTCCCAACCTACAGACTCGAGGAGCTAGTAACTCAACTCAAGTTGCTTCAGGGCTCCAGAGAATTTGTGCTAACCTATGGCTCCAAGGAATAGTAACTCAACCCACAAGGCTCCATGGCATTTGTCCCAACCTGCAGGCTTGAGGAACTAGTAATTCAACTCAGGTTTTTTTCAGAGCTCTTGAACGTTTTTTCCAACCCACATCGATAGGGAACATAGGAACCAATCAGAAAAAAAAGTGGGAATACACTACACCAAGGATATCCAGGAAATGGAAAGGCAAGGTTGAAAACATTGTCAATCTAGGAAAATATCCATGCCAATAAAAAAACATAACGAGAGAATCACATGAATATACAATGCATCAAAAAACCAACAAGGAAATCACACATGCAACTTGTAACCTGAAAATGAAACCAACTGTAGTTGTTGATCCATATATCTCCTTGCTCTTCCTTGCTTTCCCTTTTCTTTACCTTTTCTTCCTTTCTTTTGTTCTTCCAAATCCAAGAGAACGCTAGAGTCCTCCAAGAATACTCTAAGTGTGCAAGAGTATGAGATAATGAGAGAATCAAAGGAATGAGCCAAAACTTAACTGACCAAATTTGTAATGACAAAAAGGTTGTGAAATTTTTATTTGATGCCTTTTTATTATTGATGTCTCCTTTTTTCTTCATTTTCCTTCATTTTTCCTCTATTTTTTCTTTCATGCAAATTTGTGTCTCTTCACCTTCCTTTTCTCTTATTTTCCTTTATTTTCAAAATTAAATTCCATTTCTTGCCTCTTTTCCCTTTCAAATTCCTTTGCCAATTTACATATACATTAATTAATCATAGCCGATGCCCACTATAATGTTTTCCCAACATTCAACTTGTTATCACTAAGTTGAAGTTGATGGGCTGCTTTTACAATCAACCTAGAGTAACTATTTCAAACCACTTTTAGTTGGAACTTAGCCTTTCCAACCTAAGAGGGCTCTAGGTAATGTATGATGATATTCAATAGACAATATTTGGAGACAAATATGGCTAACTCTAAATGTATTTTGAATGTTTTTATGTAGGTGAAGGATGTTAATAAGTAGCTACCATTGGGAATGGAGTTAGAGGGAACTCAATTACATGAAAAGATCTAACATGGAAGTTGAGGCATGTGTGTATTCCCATTAAAAACATAACTTGAAACAGTAAAACATATGCATACAAGAAGCTGGAGCATGATTAAACACAAATTACAAGTGATTATACCTAAATCAAACTGCATAAAGATAAAAATATAGGTAAAACAAACACATATGATAACACATAATGAATCTCAGGTTTGATAGAAGTCTTCTACAACTGTATATTACTGCCTTCAAAATATTACAAAAGTATTTGGTAACATAACATCAATCAACCTCTTCTCAACCTTCTAGCTGCCTATTTATAAAATTAGATATCTTTACATGAAGTCTGACAGCTGGATAGAGCTTTGAATGCTCTCAAAGAAACCTTATCCAAACAGGAAACAACTTACGAGAGAATCTAGAGATATTTTTGTTTCTAGGAGTTTAAAACCTATTAGGACTCAAACTCTATTCATTTCACTAAAAAAATTTACATAATATATTCATGATGACATTATCGAACATAACCACTTTGAGTGAGGTGGAAATTTCCATCACCAAATAATAAAACAACCCAACTGACATTAAGGGTCTACTCCTCGGATTTTGGGGATGTGCTAGCATAGTTGTTGATGTGTCCGGAATTGATGAGATGATTGCATAATCACACTCTTTGCTGAGTATTTTGGCCAAAAAAATATTCACTGATACTCTTTGACTATTCTAGATGAATGTTGTGCTTCAAAACTGTAATAAATGCTTGAAAAACTTAGGAATTCCTTTTCGATGCAAAAACCAAAGATTCTAGGCAAGTTCGTAGCAGCCTTCTTTTGACCTTTTCTGCAACCTGATTGGATTATTTTTTGATTTGAAGGTGTCTATTAAGATAAAATGCTTAAACAGATTCCTTTACCTACTCCTTTTGAGACAAAATTTGGATTTTATAGAAAAAAATCATCTTCAATGAGTTCGTAGCAAAAACTCGGCTTTAAGCCTAGAGTATGCTACAAACTTGCCTCATAACTACATATTTTTAAAATTCACTTCTTACCTCCCAAAACTTGTCCAAAACTGTGTGAAATGCTGGTATGAAATATGAAAAGTCAAAATTGATTGAAAATATATTTTACCCTCCTTAAGAAGCAGTAGCTTCACCTTCAACAGGTTCATCTACTAATATCATTTACATACCTTTCTTTTTTAATTCTGTTTGTATCATTCCCATTTGAATTTATATTTATTTCACCTAAATTAAACACCTTCTCCTCTCTGCCAACAACCATCTATTCCTCCTCATGGTATTATTCATCATCTTATGTAAAGGTAAAGTTATTTTTAGAATTTTCTTGGACCTCTTAGCCTCTTCATCATAGAAATTATTTTTTTACTGACCTCCTTCTTAAAATGTGCCAACTCTTTCCTTTCTTTCTTAAAATCTTCCATCTCCAACTTGGTCTCTATGACCTCATTTCTTGCCTCTTTAAGTTGCTATTTTAGGAAGTCTACTTCATATTTTTTTACCATTTTCTCTTTGCCTTTCCATTCTTTAGTGTTTTTTGTTTGTGTGGGAGATAATTCAATGATCTCCTCCACCATAGGCTGCTTATTTCTTTCTGCTTCCTTTTGATTTTTATCTGACTTGTCCCCTTTAGAAATTTGTGACCTAGTGAAAGGCTTCTAGGCTTGAAAACATAACCAGAGTCTTCACTGGAGAAATCCAACCTTTTTGCAGTTAGACCCTTCTTCATCTTTGTTCCCTTTATTTCCACTGGTTTGACTACATGGGTTTCTTCAATGTCAATAGCATGAAAAATATCTTCAATCTTACCCTTTCCTTCTATTTGATTCCTAGTGATCCTCCTTGAATTCCTTGTGTCAGAATTTGTATTGTTGCTAGTGGATGGTGTTTTAGGTGCCACTGTTTTTTCCTAATAATTTTCAACCTCCATCTCCATAGGTTCTTCGACAGGCTGCATATCATTTTCAAGTTTAGCTTCAACTCCAACTACATAACCTTTATCCTTTTTGGGAATATTTATTTTATACTTCGATGTCGTCTTCGAAGTAATCACATCCACATCATAACCACTCAAAAATAAAAATGTAGCCCAGGCTCTATTCAATCTTTGCAATTCCTCCATAACCAAAAAATTAATCAATCCATGATGAAAAACATATGTCTCACTACTTTTAGGTTTTCCTTGAAATTTATC
The DNA here is from genome assembly GCA_034641835.2 of Pinus albicaulis. Lineage (NCBI taxonomy): Eukaryota > Viridiplantae > Streptophyta > Pinopsida > Pinales > Pinaceae > Pinus > Pinus albicaulis. The sequence goes on along the minus strand of JAXQQM020061121.1, from coordinate 348,137 downwards.
AGACATCTTACCTAAACTTTTGAATAGGAAGAATGGGAGATCTAAGGGCTATTTACCTATAAAATGGAGTAAAAGTCTGAAATGATATACCATGTGACACATGTAAACTAATTATGTATTACTATCAAAATATTTGAATAGTTCTCCTTTAGACAACTCCTAGGTATACTAGATGTCATGTACACCTCTATGTGTTCTTTCTTCGAGAACTCATCACAATTCTACAACTTAAACTAAGTGGCCTTGAACCATTCTTCCCTTGATCTAGGAATATATGTTTCTTAAGAAATGGTTTAAGGGGATATTGTAAAATTCAATATGCCTACCTTTGAAGCATTACCCATGAAATTCACAGCAAAATATTTGGAAAATTGGGCATGATACCTGTGTAACTTCTGAAAAAATATCATGCAGTCAGTTTTGGTGAATGCCTTTGCAAGACTCGGATATTCCATGACCAATTTGAGGTCCATAGGTTCATACCTGGCCACTAAGCCTCCCTTTTTGGTATTATTATGTGCATACATCTCCTCCAAAACAACACCGCTTCCTTTGATAATTGACACCCCTAGAAGGTAACAACTTGACAACAAGTTGTTTTATGGACAAAATTTAACAATCACCTATGAAAAAAACTATATCGAAGACATGAAAGGGAAATGGTGATAGAAGAATCTTACAGGGATGAAAAAGGTAAGTGTTTAGGCTCGAATGAATGAGGCTTAAATTAAGAAAAATAAAAAGTGGAGGTAAAACAAAATGATGAGGTGGTGATTATTACCACGCGTGACACACATTAGATTATGATTTAAAATAGGTAATCATATGATGGAAAATTGACCCCTACCCTCTCATAAGATGAAAACTTATCAATCTATGAACTGTTGCAGAAATATCGAAGTTCATAGCGAATTATGTTATAAAGTTGGCAGATTCGCTACGGAATTGTCAGGTCAGTCCGTAGCAAGAATCACTAGGTTTTCACAACAATTGCTGTGGACTCAAGTAAAAGGTGAGAAATGTCAAAAAATAATTATTTGAGCTGATGTATGTGATTTTTTTTTAATTTGGCTTATGACAATACCCTATTTAAACAATACATAAAAACCTTGGACCCTTTAAAACTATAGGATAATTATGAAATTTTAATATTTTAATGAATTTATTTGATCAACCTACTTGACCTAACTCAAAATGACCTTTAAGACCAACTTATTGTTATTGATGATAATACAACTTTTAATGTGTGTCCCATGACCTTGGTCTTATTTTTTTTATATGGAAAATCAACAAGGGGCTTTTAAAAACCCATCCCCCTTGGGGGAACACCATTCTTCGTGTTCAATGATGCTTATAACTAGTAAAACATGATGCCCGTGGAGATTTATAACACAACTTGATGCAACATTTAAAACATTCCAAACTATTGAAACCGTGACAACCATACTACATATTGGAGCTTTATAACATAACTTGAAGTTGTATTTACAACATATTGTTGATTGAAGCTTTATAACACAACTCATTTTAGTATTTACAATACTCATATGAAAACATATCCCATGTAGCTTCATCGGGCCCAAATTTATTCCACTGCCATTTAACGTTATTTATTTCTTGGTTGTAGTGTATGAGTTATTTCCATTGTAAAATGCACAAAGGTTCTGGCTGGAATTGTGTCTCTAGTTCCACCTACAATACAGAACAATAAATCACATGATCAACATTATGTACATGTCTCTTAAGAAATGAAACATGGAAAACATCATGGAATTTTACTATTGGTGTTAGTGCAAGTGGGTAGGCCACTGATCCAATCCTCTCAAGGATCTCTAAAGGCCCACAGTATTGAGGTGCCAACTTGGCACATGACCCAATCCTTAAGGAGCTCCTCTTAGGATTTATTTGCAAATACACATGCTCATGAACTTGAATATCTTTGAATGCTTTATGTGGATCTGCAAACTCTTCTTTATATCCCATGTTGCCTTTAAATTCCATCTAATAACATACATATCCTTCTCCATATCAACCAACATATCTAGTCTAATCAACGACAAATTCACTAGATCACTCTAGCTAATAGGAGTATTACAACTTCACCCATAGAAAGACTAAAATGGACTAATCTTCAAGGATTCCTAATACCCATTATTATATGCAAACTCTACCAATGGAAGATAATCCTCCCACTTCCTCTGTTGATGTTAGGTCCCTATATTACTAGTTTCGTCCCTTATTGTTGTTTTTGTAGCCCCCTTATTGTTATCGTTGTACCCCTGTAGTCCCCATATTGTTATTATTGTGCCCCATAAAACCCCACTATGGTTATTGTTGTGCCCTTACATGATTATTGTTAGGTCGACTAGGATTATATTGTGACCCCATGGACTCCTATATATAGAAAGGAGGTTTTGTCATTTGAATCATCCAAAAATTGTTCATTTATGTAATGTAAAGAAGGTTTCCCCCTCGAAGTGGCTGATTTCTAAGGCATTGATGTCTCTTTTCTTCTATTTTTGGAGCTGGTTTCATAACATTTGGTAGTAAAGCTTTGGATTCTAGGGTTTCGCTGCTTCAAGCAGGTCATCATGGAATTTTCGTTATAAATTTTTTTCTACAAAGGTTTAGAATCTAAAAAAAACCATTTGTGAAGAAATTCTAATGAACTTCGTGTAAAAATTTCAGATCTTGGTTCATAACAGTTTCGAAGATATGATCCGTGGAAGTTAGGGTTTGTGCAGGCTCCCGAATTTCATCGCAAAGAGGTGACCTTGGGAACATCGTCATAACTCTCTCTTTCAGCATCAGATTGGAATTATGTAAAAAGTGATTGAAATTACACAGACTGCAGTTTACTTTTTATCAATTTCAAAGCCAAATGAGTTAATAGTGACACAAGGCACGTCGTACAAGTTCACTCTACTAAAGCTATATATAATTAGGTCATTTCAGGAGATTAGGCATAATTTTTTCTTGAAGAATCCAAAGCAGGTCAGACCTGTGGAATCATAAAGAAGATTAAGAGGGATACTAAAGGACCGAAGATAAAATCTAGGGGATCCGAAATTCCGGAGATACATCAGTTTCAATATTGAGCTCCTCAAAATCAAGAAAAAGGTGTGTATTGTTTTTTGAAATTGCATAGATCATGTTTGAAAAATTAGTTTGAAGTGATTCCAAGGGCATATTGAAGCATAAATATCAGTATTGGGTTCTAAAATGGCCCCTAAAAATAATTCAACACCCATTAATCCCTCAAAAGGCTCTACTATGACTCATGAAGAGGAATAAGTGCAATATCATATATCAAAATTACAAGACCCAGTGCACCAAATTTCACTCTTGCAAAGAGTAACAAAAAATGAAATGGAAGTTTTGAAGAAAGCATGGAAGCTAAGATGGATGGTTGGAAGAAAGGCGTGGAAGCTAAGATGGATGGTTTGAAAAATGGCATGTAAGGCATGGAAGCTAAGATGGATGGAATGGAAGCTAAGATGGATGACATGGAATCTAAGATCGATGAATAAATGAAATACAACATGGAACACATGAAGAATGATCTAAAAGTAGACATGGAAGGTTTGAAGGAAGGTTTACATACCACATCATTGAGGATATTTTGAGGATCTTTACATGTGTGGATCCTCCCAACGTTGAATTGGAATGGGTAAAGTTGTAGCAGACCTGGGGTCTTAATTGTTTGAACTTTATTTTTCTGGAAAACCAAACTTTCTGCCAAAAAATTTTGAATATCAGATTTAAGGCCATCCAAAAAAAATTCTTTCTTCACCCTGTGGTAAATTTTTAAAAATCTTGAGTGTCCTCCTATGGGAGAGGTGTGCAATTCCAAAAGAATCTTTTGTTTTAGTTGGGAATTCTTACAAAGATATAAGCGATCTTTGTACCATAAGGAATCATTTTTGGAACTAAATGTATCATATGTACTGGGATCTTGCTACAAATTTTGAATGAGTGTCCACACTTCTTCATCATTCTTCCATTCCTCCCTTGCTTCAGTTATCCAATATGGTTGGATAATAGAAATGGAACAAAGCAATGCGTCCACCTCCTCATCCTTTCTTGAGAGTGCATCTGCAACAACATTTAGCTTCCCTATTTTGTAAATGATTTCAAAGTTATAACCAAACATCTTTTTGACCCATTTTTTCTACTCTCTTGAAGATAGTCTTTGTTCCAAAAAGTATTTAATACTATCATGATCAAATTTTACCTTGAAGTGTCTTCCCATTACGTAAGGTCGCAATTTCTTTAGTGCTTGTAGTATTTCCAACATTTCCTTCTCATAAATAGCTTTCTATAAATACTTTCATTCGATTGGACGAGTTTCAAAAGCATTTTATCTTCCTTATTTCATTTAAAAAACACCAATTCCATTTCCTTAGGCATCACATTCCACAATAATGGTTTTTGTGAAGTCTGGCACAGCTAAGACCGGTGCTAGGAACATTGCCTCTTTAGTATGTTCAAAGGCTTTAGTTGCTTCAGGAGTCCATGAAAATGCATCTTTCTTCAATAATGTTGTTAGAGGTGCTCTTATTCTCCCATAATTCTTAACAAACTTGCAATAATACCCTATTAACTCGAGAAATCCCCGCAACTGCTTTATGGTTGTGGCGACTTTACATTCCTTAATGGCTTTAATTTTGTTAGGGTCTACCTTAATACCCTCCTGAGATACAATATTACCCAGATAATCCACCTCCTGTACTCCAAAGAAAAATTTGGAGGTTTTTTCATATAATTGTTTCTCCTCTAATAGTTTGAGCACCCTCTCAACATGTTGAATATGATCCTTCCAAGACCTATTGTAGATTAGTATATAATAAAAAAATACTAACACAAATTTTGTAAGGATGGGTTTAAAAATGGAATTCATCAACCCTTGAAATGTAGAAGGTGCATTGGTAAGGCTAAAAGGCATGACCAAAAATTCATAATGACCCTCATGTGGTCGAAATGTTGTTTTAGGAATATCTTCAGTTTTCATTCTAATTTGATGATATCATGAACGAAGATTCAACTTGGTAAAATAAATTGATCCATGTAATTCAGCCAATAATTCATCAATCACAAGAATGAGAAATTTATCTTTAATAGTGAGCTTATTGAGCTCCCTATAATCCGGACACATGCACCATGATCCATCCTTATTGTGCACCAAAACTACTAGAGCAGAGAAAGAACTTTGACTAGGTTGAACTATACCAACCTCTAACAATTCTGCAATCATATGTTCAATTTTGCTCTTTCAAACATAAGGATATATGTAAGGCCTGATGTTTGGAGGAACACTTATTGGAATCAAATGAATAGCATGATCATGATCACAAATGGGTGGGAGTCCTTGGGAGTTTTCAAACACCTTGGAATGATTGTCCAAGACTTTTTGGAAATCGGAAGAAATAGATGATTTTGATGTTGGAACTTCTAGTGAGCATAATTGTGCAATTATGCCTTTTTGTTCTTTCTTTAGAATCTTTGTCATGACATTAGAGCTAATTATATTTCTCAGCTTCCCTACGATACCCCGTAATTCAACTCCCTTTCCTTCGGAAAAAAAAAATCAAGAAAAGTTCTTGAAATTTAAAATCTATCATCCCCAAATATTGTAACCATTTTACTCCTAGTACAACATCAGAACCTCCCATTGGAATGGAAAGCATTGGAATATTCAATACATATTCCCCCATGGTTAGCTTGATATTATGGCATTTTCCAGAGAAATTTATAGTCCCTCCATTTGCAACCATCACTTGACACTCGGGTGTTGGGTATAGGAAGAAATTCAATTCCTTGGCTACCTTATAAAGAATAAAATTTTGGGTACTACCTGAATCAATCAACACTATTACATTTTTCTTCTTGATATGTCCTTCTATATTGAGAGTTTCAGGAGTTGTAATTCTTACCAATGCATTACAAGATATGGTCAGACTCATTTCTTCTTTCTCTTGGGTTGGTTCCTGGTGTATATAATCTTCTTTTGAAGTTTCTTGTTCATTTTCTTCCTCCTCTTCAAAATATAGGTAAAATAATTTCTTCTCAACACACTTATGACCTTTAATGTATTCTCTATCACAACTTTAGCAAATCCCTTGTTCTCGTTTTTCTTCCATTTGTTGTTGTGTCAACCTTGTAGGTTGTGGAAGTCTAGGAGTCGCAATGCTTCCATCTTTATAGATGTCAGTGGTAGGCTTCCTTGTCGCCATAATTTTACTTTCAATTTTTCTTGCCAACCTAAATGCCTTCTCCAATGAATCAGGATCCAAAACGAGAACCTCATGTTGGATGTTATCCTTTAAAGTCCCTATGAAGACATCAATAGTCTATTCTCTCTGGAATATCAATTACCCTTATATTCACTTTTTGGAAGTCCTCAATCTACTCCACCATTGAACCCTTTGGTTTGAGATTTATCAATTGGATAAAGAAGGAGTTTCTCTTTGTATCCTTATAATGTGCTATCATTTCCTCCTTAAAAATTGACCAAGTGACAATTTGTTTATGAGAGAAAAGACATCGATACCACACAAATGTATTTTGTTCTAAATGTAAAGTTGAAATGCGTAACTTTAGTGTGTTTTTCTAATTATGGAGATCAAAATATTGCTCCATCTGTAGTATCCATTTGTATTATATGTAAACTCTACCAATGGAAGGTAATCCTCCCACTTCCTCTACTGATGTTAGGTCATTATATTACTACTGTAGTCCCTTATTGTGGTTAGTGTAGCCCCCTTATTGTTATTGTTGTACCCTTGTAGTCCCCATATTGTTATTATTGTGCCCCATAAAACCCCACTATTGTTATTGTTGTGCCCTTACATTATTATTGTTAGGTTGGCTAGGATTATATTATGACCCCATGGAATCCTATATATAGAAAGGAGGTTTTTTCATTTGAATCATCCAAGGATTGTTCATTTATGTAATGTAAAGGAGGTTTCCCCCTTGAATTAGCTGATTTCTAAGGCGTTGATCTCTCTTTTTTTATATTTTTGGTGTTGGTTTCATAATATTTGGTATCAAAGCTTTGGATTCTAGGGTTTTGCTGCTTCAAACAGGTCATCGTGGAATTTTTTCTATAACATTTTTTATACGAAGTTTCAGAAGCTAAAAACATACCCATTTGTGAAGAAATCCTAATGAAATTCATGTAAAAATATCGGATCTTGGTTCGTAATATTTTCGAAGATATGATCTGTGGAAGTTATGATTTTTGCTGGCTCCCAAATTTCATCTCAAATAGGTGACCTTGGGAAAATCGCCATAACTCTCTTTGAGCATCAGATTGGAATTCTATAAAAAGTGGTCGAAAGTAAAATGAGTGTAGTTTATTGTGTATCAATTTCAGAATTGAAGGAAAACAAAGTGACACGTGGACCATTGTACAAGTTCTGTTTATTGAACCAGTTCATAATTAGGTCATTACAAGAGATTAGGGATAACTTTTCCTTGAAGAATCCAAATCAGGTTAGACCTGTGGCATTGGAAAGAATATTTATAAGGATACTAAAGTAACTAAGACAAAATATCAAGGATTTGAAATTCTAGAGATACATCAGTTTCAATATCGAGATCCTTAAAAGAAAGAAAAAACTTTGTATTTTTTTTTCAAATTACATAAGTCTTGTTTGAAAAATAAGTTTGAATTGATTCCAAGGGCATATTGAAGCACAAATATCATTATTGGATTCTAAAACGACCCCTCAAGAGAATTCAACACCCATTAAGCCCTCAAAAGGCTCTATTATGACTCATGAAGAGGAAGAAGTGCAACATGATATATCAAAATTACAAGACCAATTGCACCAAATTTCACTCTTGCAAAGAGCAACAAAAAATGAAATGAAAGTTTTGAATAAATTTGTGGAAGCTAAGATGAATGGTTTGAATAAGGGCATGGAATATAATATGGATGGTACGCATTGCAACTTTACGTTTATAACAAAATACATTTGTATGGTACATATGGATTTTCTCTCGTAAAATAATTGTCACTTGGTCAATTTTTACAGAGGAAATGATAACACATTATGAGGATACAAAGAGAAACACCTTCTTTATCCAATTGATAAATCTCAAAAAAAAGGGTTCAATGGTGGAGCATATTGAGGACTTCCAAAAATTTAATATAATGGTAACTGATATTCCATAGGAACACATGATTGATGTGTTCACAGGGACTTTAAACGATAACATCCAACACGAGGTTCGCCTTTGGGAACCTGATTCATTGGAGAAGGCATTTAGGTTGGAAAGAAAAATTTAAAGTTAAGTTATGGTGACAAGGAATCCTACCCCTCAAAGCTATAAATATGGAATTGTTGCTACTCCTATACTTGCATAAGCTACAAGGTTGACACCACAACAATTGGAAGAAAAAATAGCAAAAGGGCTTTACTCTAGTTGTGATAGAAAATACACTAAATGTCATAAGTGTGTTGAGAAGAAATTATTTTACATAGATTGTGAAGAGGAGGAAGAAAATGAACAAATCACTTCAAAAGAAGAGGATATACACCAGGAACCAACCCTAGAGAAAGAAGACATGAGTATGACCATATCCTGTAATGCATTGGTAGGAATTACAACTCCTTAAACTCTCAAGATAGAAGGACATCTGAAGAATAAAAATGTAATAGTTTTGATTGATTCAGGTAGTACCCATAATTTTATTCATTATAAGGTAGCCAAGGAATTGAATTTTTTTCTATACCCGGCACTAGAGTGTCAAGTGATGGTTGCAAATGGAGGGACTATAAATTTCTCTAGAAAATGCCATAATATCAATCTAGCCATGGGAGAATATGTTTTGAATAGTCTAATGCTTTCCATTACAATGGAAGGTCCTGATGTTGTACTAGGAGTACAATGGTTACAATATTTGGGGATGGTAGCTTTTAATTTTAAAGGAATTTTCTTGATTTTTTTTTCCAAAGGAAAGGAAGTTGGTTTACGAGGTATCACAGGGAAGATGAGAAAGATAATAAGCTCTAATGTCATGACAAATATTCTGAAGAAATAAAAAGGAGGTGTAATTGCACAATTATGCTCACTAGAATTTCCAGCATGAAAATCATCTATTTCTCCATATCTCCAAAAAGCTTTGGAAAATCATTCCAAGGTGTTTGAAGCTCCCAAAGGAATCTCACCTATTCGTGATCATGATCATGATATTCATTTTTTTCCAAGAAGTGTTCCACCAAAAATCTGGCCTTAAAAATATCCTTATTTCCAAAAGATAAAAATTGAACGTATGATTGAAGAAATGTTGGTTGGTATAATTCAACCTACTCAAAGTTCTTTCTATGCTCTAGTAGTATTGGTGCAGAAGAAGTATGGATCATGGCACATGTGTCTGGATTATAGGGAGCTCAATAAGCTCACTATTAAAGATAAATTTCCTATTACTGTGATTGCTGAATTATTGGATGAATTACATGGAACAATTTATTTTACCAAGTTGGATCTTCGAAAACAACATTTCAAACTCATGAGCGTCATTATGAATTTTTGGTCATGAATTTTTTCTTTACCAATGCACCTTCTACATTTCAAGGGTTGATGAATTCCATTTTTAAACCTTCCTTAGAAAATTTGTGTTAGTATTTTTTGATGATATACTAATCTAGAGCAGGTCTTGAAAGGATCATGTTCAACATGTTGACAGGGTGCTCAAACTATTGGAGGAGAAACAATTATATGGAAAAACCTCCATGTGTTTCTTCGGAGTACAAGAGGTGGAATATCTAGGTCATATTGTATCCTAGGAGGGTGTTAAGGTAAACCCTAACAAAATTAAAGCCATTAAGGAATGGAAATTCCCCACAACCATAAAGAATTTGCGAGGATTTCTCAGGTTAACAGGGTATTATCACAATTTTGTTAAGAATTATGGGAGAATAGTAGCACCTCTAAAAAAATTATTGAAGAAAGATGCATTTTCATGGAATCCTGAAGAAACTAAGGAATTTTAACATCTTAAAGATACAATGTGCCTAGCACAGGTCTTAGCTACGCCAGGCTTCACATACACCTCTATTGTGGAATGTGATGCCTCGGGAAATGGAATTGGTGTTGTTTTAATGCAAGAATGAAGACCCATTGCATTTGAAAGTCGTCCAATAAAAGGAAAGTATTTAAAAAAAGAAATTTATGAGAAGGAAATGTTGGGAATACTACATGCACTAAAGAAATGGTGACCTTACCTAGTGGGAAGACAATTCAAGGTAAATACTGATTATGATAGTCTTAAATACTTTTTGGAACAAAGAATATCTTCATAATAGCAGCAAAAATGGGTCACAAATATGTTGGGTTATGATCAACTTTCATGTTATATACTACTACATAAATATGAGGAATACTCTTCCCAACCTCTCCCACTTCTTGTGCTTCATGAGCATTGTAAATCCGAGATCTTCCACCCTGGTGTGATGGACAATCTCTCTTGTGATTCTCTCCACCACATGTCCAACATTATGAAGACTTCATATTATCACCTTTTTTGTGCTCCTCACGATAAGACCCATGTCCTTTGTCAACTACATTGTAATTCTTATAAGGTGCTACATTCTCCTTATAACCTACATCTTGAGGCTTTCCTTACTTCTTATCCACTTTATTTTAGTCTTGTCATTACCTTTCCAATCTCTCTTAGGCTCAAAATTGCGCTTAGAATGCTCATAAAAATGCTTCATATTCCTGATGAATTCCTCCAATGACCAAGGATAATGATACTCAATATGATATTTAAATGCTAAAGAAAGTCCATTGATGAACCATTGAACCTTTTTCTTCTCATCCTTAAGATATGGCACATACCTCAACAACTCCAAAACTTAGTCATGTAATCTTGATCTGTTATGGAACCTACATTCAACTCATACAATTTCTTGGAGTTTCCAACATAATACCTCTCAAGCATGTACTTCTTCCTGAAGAGTCTTTTAAATTCATGCCAAATCAACACTTCTACCTTGATGCCTCTGACATGCTTCACATTTTCCCATTAGATATTTTCTTTTCCCTTGAGATTGAAGACCACTATCTTGGCTTTCATATTCTCTGAATAATAATGCAATCCGAAGAAATTTTTCATCCGATGTATCCATGCTTATTCATATTCTAGTTTCCTTACATCCCCATCAAAAGTAGGAGGCTTGGATTTCTTGAACTCTTCTAGAAAATACTCAACACTTCTACCTTGATGACTTTGACATGCTTCACATTTTCCCATTAGATATTTTATTTTCCCTTGACATTAAAGTACACTATCTTGGCTTTCATATTCTCTAAATAATAATGCAATCTGAAGAACTTCTTCATCTGATGTAGCCATGCTTATGCATATTCTAGTTTCTTCACATCCCCATCAAAATTAGGTGGCTTGGCTTTCTTGAATTCTTCTAGAAAATACTTCTTCTCACTCATCCTATAAGGATGTTGGTGGTAATGAAGGAGATGTCTCTTATAACTGGAACTAGAATAAACTCCATGAGCACTAACTCTCCTGTTAGGTGTGTTAGGGTCCTATGATTTATAGGTTAATTTGATGATTGGCTATTTTCTTTCAGTTGATGAAATTGTAAATAATATTGTATTTTGCAAATCATTTACAAAAAAAAAATGTATATAAAGAAATGAAAAGAGGGTATTATTGGCTTGAGGGGCCGTGACCCAGGTTCAGCGTTATTGCGTAACCAAAAAAACCCTTCAAATATTGGCACTTTTGGTAGTGATTTGCTTGCGCAGATCAAAGTCTCACCTGAAGAAGTATGGGGTGGTGATGGAACCAGGTTTCCACACCTTTAGGGAGCTTTTTGATTTAGTGGCCCTAATCATTCTTAATGAAGATAATATAAAATATGCGCACATGCACAGTCAATAGATCTAGCCCTCTACAGATTATCACATAATAATTTAATGTATTCACGCATAGTGTACTTATTTTAGATCTATTCATTAACCAATATTCACACAGATGCAAGTAACCATTAACAGAAGTAAATATGCAATAACAAAATATATTTAGATCTTAAATCTAATAACAGATAATCAATACAACAATCACATAACAATCTAGGTTCGCCAAAAGTGTCTTATTTATTAAGAGATCCAACAATTTAGTACATCCAATCCATCTTCGCACACAACCAGTAGATTCCGCACACAACCAGGACTTAGGTCTCCTAACACAAAGCTAGTAGGAGCCTTTCTACCCAAAAATCCATACTTATATAAAAAAATTAACACATATTCATCATAATATAATTTCATATCCTTACTTGACTCGATACTTACATATTTATATTATCTATACACACACATACCATGGTCTCAACCATAGTTTGATACTCATGATTTTCCATTTTAAACCCATTATAATGATTAAAGGACTTTGACCGGCCCCAAATCCCCTTTGACTCTTTACGTGCACTGCATATAACCAAAAATTGTACAAAATTACCAAAAAATAACCCCAGGGGACCCCGCTCCAACAAGCCCCCAACACAATCTCGTGACTCGTCCCGAGTCACTGTGGGGTGGTTTGCTTCATCTTCATATTCAATGCTTCAATAGAGCTGCACAGTGGCAAGATAAATTCAACACTCTGCATGACAATACTTTGTGCGTCATCAACCATTTTTGTTGTTGTTGACCCCTAAACTGCCAAATTGATTCTTGTTGTGTTTGTTGTATCCTTTTGACGGCATGATTCATATTATGTGACAACTGCAGGGCTTACTTAGCCCAGGGTTGCATCCTTGTTTCTAAAATATGCTCTCGGCAGCGCGGGTCTTCATTTTTTGTTTGAATTGCCTTCCCCTCATGCAACCTGGCAAGTATCTGTGCTGTTACTAAAGTGGGCACTGCCATATTAATTTCTGTAAATTTTTGTTCCTTGATGCACAACTCATTTCCCAGCTATTGTACCATCGGTTCATTTTGAAAATTTTTCCAAATGCCTATGGCTTCATCTAGTAATATACCACATTTTTATACTGCGGCACTACATTGTTTGTGGCAGCCTTGACCTTTGTTGTGCACTGTGCTCTGACCTCCGGCGGTGTCTCAGGCTGGAGCTTCATCTGCAGCTCAACAATTTGTTGCTCGAACTCAGCCTGGATGGTCGAAATCTCTGTGCACGATTCCTTTAGCGCAAAGACGAAGCTCTATAATTTTTTTATTTGATCTGAAAATAGTCTAGAAAACTTGTTATGTATTTCAAGAACCTCCCACTTAGCTAAAAAAATAAATGATCTAGCTTGTACTTGACATTATGCAGAATTATTTCTTGAAAGTGGTGTATGATTTTTAACTATTTATGTGTCTTAAGTTCATTTTTTCTTGCTGAAATTTAACATTTATAATAGAAACATAATGCAGCAATAAAAAATTCACACACAACAACAAAATTAATCTAGGAGTTCACCCGAATTTCCTGGGCTACGTCTCCTTTGAGCTTTGTCATCTTGAATTGGATCTTTGCGATTATGGTAAGGTTTCTTTTAAAAGTTACACACTTAACTCCAATGGATACTGAAATGATCCAAAGGGCTAATAATACCATCTATATCCCTCTCATGGCTTCCTAAATTCTGCAAACAACTTTAGACTCCCTTAGACACGATTCCTTCTGTCGGTGCACTGAGCTACACTGAGCTTCTACATGGCACAAAATCCTTCAGAATTTTTTTTCTGTCCCTGAAACCACACCTATTGTATCCATAACATATCAGACACCAAATATCAACTGAAAAATTTCTTAAAACAAGCACTGCATCCCCAAACTAAGCTATCCTCCACGATTTTCCTAGTGCTGCCCAAAACTTCCCTTTCATTTTTCGAGCTCTAGAAGTTCCAAAAATGTTCTGAAACCAATTTCATTAGTTTCAAAATTATTTTTATAGTCAATATAGGCTATCCATTTTCAGAAAATGGCCTCTGGCTGCTCTGATTTCGCCTCCAACACCTGTCAGCACCCCTTGGCACTAGGGTCACTGAAAAATTATCTGTTGGGTTTTAGACCTCTATAAGTCATCAAAAACTTTTGAAACCTCTTCCATTATATTATGAATGCTTATTATAGTTATAAATGAATATTTATTCGCTGCATAAGGCCTCTTGCTCCCCTGGCTAGGCCCTGAACTGCTGCAGGAAAAAACTGGCACGAATGGCCCCTGTAACCTCACTAAAGTTTTTCGGCCTTAAAAATTACTCTACAAGCTCTAAAAATAATTTCATCATATTCATAACATCTTAAATATCCAATTTTGACTATTGGATCTCTATATAAGGCCTCTAGCTCCCCTGGCTAGGCCTCAAATTGATTCTACCTCTTGGTGGCCCTAGTGGCCCCTTGAACTTCACTGATGAAAAAGCCTACTTAGAAGCTCTCTGATGGCTTTGAAACCTATTTCATTGAGTCCAAAATGTTTGAGATAGTTTAAATTGACTATTGGCACTCCAAAATTGGTTCAACCTAGCTCAAGATAGAGCCAAAACAAATTTTTGCCCAGTGTCCCCTACATCAGCTCCACCAAAATTGAAGCACTGCACTTAACTGCAGTCAAATTTGGCCAAATCCACCAAAATTGGTGGGCACGCCAGTTAAACCATGAGATTTAACATTAACATTAAATTCTAACGGTCAGCATGTGACCAGAATTTTCGTGGTTTGTTATCCGTAACCATCAGAGGTTTTCGTTGGGCGCTTGGTTTTTGGCAGTTGGCCACATGGGGATTGGGCTAGCTCCCTCCAGTTCCCTGTTTAATAGCATGCTCATCCTTAAATATTTGGGCGGCGACATCTTTTTAAGAAAGAAACCGTTGGTTTATTGGCAACGGTGTTGAATTGTTTGCCGGAGGTCGTTGGCTCAAGACCCGGCCCAACCCAGCCCTTGATCTTTTACACACGGAATTTGCTAGGGATTCTGCAAAAATTAAACATTGTTTTAAAACCTTGCCACCATTAATACCCTCCAAAACTTAAGGGTTAATTAAACCTCACTGTGCCAACCCTTTTCAAATGTATTAAAACATGGAACTTTTATTTATAAAGTGGAATTTAATTTAATAACTATAGTTTTTGAATTAATTATAATAATTATTTAATATATATATATATATATATATATATATATATATATATATGATTTTTCAACCATTTAATATTATATATATAATCTAATTTTAAACAATAAAAAATAATTCTAACTTTAGAAATATTAGAAATTTTACTCACATATAAATCAAACTAGCTAATTTTTGCAATTTACCTTGGTATTCAAAGTACAATAACTTCTTCATACGGTGTCGGATTTTTGAACCATTCATGGCACCAGAATTAGGAAGATAAGATCTATGCAACCATCCTAGTTTCATCCTGAAATTTTGGCTTTTGAGCTAATCCTTAGGTCTTTGATCCAAATTTTATCACACCTCTCCATTGGGAATCTTTTGGACCCCAAAAGACTAATATACTGATCCGTACAGTAGATGAGAGTACAACACCCTCTTCTTTTCAGCCTCCAAACACTTGCTTTGCATAACTAGTGACTTTACTACGAATTATGCAACATTTAAAGATTTTTTATAACCTTGCCACCATTAATACCCTCCAAACCTTAAGGTTTAATCAAACCTCATGCCAACCCTTTTCAAATGTATTAAACATGGAACGTGGATTTTTTTTGGGTTCTATTTATAAAGTGGAATTTAATTTAATAATTAAAGTTTTTGAGTTATATATATATATATATATATATATATATATATATATATATATATATATTATTTTTCGATCATATAATAATATATATATAATCCAATCTTTAAAAATAAAAATAATTCTAACCTTAGAAATATTAGGAATTTTACCCACATATAAAATTAAACTAGTGAATTTTTGCAGTTTACTTCGGCATTCAAAGTGCAATAACTTCTTCATATGGTGTCGGTTTTTTGAACCATTCATGGCACCAGAATCAGGAAGACAAGATCTATGCAACCATCCTAGTTTCATCCAAATCTTGAAACTTTGGCTTTTGAGCTAATCCTTAGGTCCTTGATCCAAATCTGATCACACCTCCCATTAGGGGAATTTTGAGGTCTAAAATGGGCTTCCTAAGGAAATAATAAAATAATAGTTAAACTAATAAAATAATATTTATGAATTTGAAATTTACTTTTTGCACCACAGTCCATGTAACTATAGTTAAATTCAATTCAAAATTTGTACCAAAATAAAATTAATAAAAAAATTGTATTGATGTGACTATAAATAAGAATGAGCCTTTCAAGAAAAAATCATTATCATTGAACAACTAATGCATTTGTCGTTTGTACTTAAATAACTTAAAATCAAATATAAATAAATTTATAAATTCTTAATTATATTATATGATATTATTTAAAATTTATATTATTTAAATTTTATAATAACATGTAATTAATATACTATATAAAAATAATATAATATAATAAATGTATAGGGATGTGCATTGTTTCTTTCAAGAAATATGAAATGACAATAATATATTTTTATTCAAAAAGTGTGAAATGACATTTATTATGAGTATTTTACTTTGAATTTAAAATTACTTAGAGCACTACCATGGTTAACCAAGAGTTTTTATCCACCATTGAGAATTTGACAAGTACCTTTAACTCAAGAAATGCCACCTCAACCATTAGGGATTATGTCATCCCTTAAAATGTGATTGGTTCTCATAAAGTGAATTTTGATTGTACATTTTCCTTAGGAGGCCCATTTTAGACCTCAAAATTCCCCTAATGCCATTGGGAATATTTTGGACCCAAAAAGACTGATATACTGATCTGTACATTAGATGAGAGTACAACACCCTCTTCTTTTCAGCCCCCAAACACTTGCCTTGCATAGCTAGTGTCTTTGAACCACAACTAGAAAGTAGTCGACACTTCCCTTCCTGAATGTGCTTGTCCTCCTATTAAGAATTGTCTTTCTTGCACTCACTCAAAAATTTCTGGCGAGCAATTTGCAAAAGGTAGCTGAACATCGTTGCCTTGATCATTGATCCAAAGTGGCTCAAACAAATAAGATATTGCAAAATAAAATACATGCATACAACCGAAATTTTCATATGTACAAATGAGTATGTCTTACTGTGTTAAGAAGTCCAACCAATTCTCACCAAGCCACTTCCACGACAAATTTTGCTGCTGCAAATGTTCTTCATGTGAAACTTCCGTTCTCACATCAATAATGGAATCCTTGGTTCCAGTTTCGCTAGTATTTCTATCCTTCTGCTGCATGTGCTTCGTGTGGCTGATGCAGGGACATTGACCTCTGGCAGGTCACCACACACTTGGTCAATCATATCTTCCAATATCGTGTGTTGATCCTCAGCTGCGTGGCACACCTCTTCTACTATTTGTTGCTTCTGCTAGAGCACCGCTGCTTGCTGTTGTGACTGATTTGCAGCATGAAAGGCACGATCCTCCCAGTACTATAATTCATCCACTATCATGCTTTGTATCGCATGGAAATTTCCACCTGGCAGCACCACCAGATCGATGTTGATCTCTCTGCAGGATCTAACGGAAGTGAAAAAAGTATGTGGGTCGAATATGATGGCTGGCACAAAGATCTCAACCAGGAAACTATCCTTGGGAGATGGCATCACCGTTCTGATGGGCTACGCACTCATCTGCCCCAAGCTAGAAGTTATCGCACTCACTTGTAGTTGGATTGCTTGTTGCATGCTCGCTTGTATCTGGCTTGCTTTAAATTTTATCTCCTGGATACTCGACTACACACCCACGAGCATAGATTTACATTGCGCTTTCATGTACGTCCAAATATCCTTTATGGCTGACTTGATTGTTTTTTCCATCTCAGTGAAATCATCCTCCGTGAGCGTGAGGTCCTCTGTGCTTGCCAATTTGGACCCCTTTCTCTTATTCCATTGACCTCCCGCAGCTTGAGAACCGTGCTTAGTGCCTTTCATGGTTTGCGCCTCAAGACCCTCAAGGGATTGGCTTGAGAGGCCCTGCCCAGGTTAAGAGTTATCGCGTAACCAACAAAAACCCTTCAACTATTGGCCCTTTCGATAGTGATCTCCTTGCGCAGATCAAAGTCTCTCCTGAAGAAGTATGGGAGATTTCTAGAACGAGGTTTCCACACCTTGAGGGAGCTTTTTGATTTAGTGTCCCTAATCAAACTTAGTACAAATAATATAAAATATGCGTGCATGCACATTCAACAGATCTAGCCCTATACATATTATCACATAATACTTTAATGTAGTCATGCATAGTGTACTTCTTTTAGTTCTATTCATTAACCAATATTTGTACAGATGCAAGTAACCATTAACAGAATTAAATATGCAATAACAAAATAGATTCAAATCTTAAAGAAAATAATAGATAATCAATACAAAAATCACATAAGAGTCCAGGTTTGCCAAAAGTGTCTTCTTTATCAAGAGATCCAACAATTCAGTACATCCAATCTTAATTCGCACACAACCAGTAGATTCCACACATAGCCAAGAATTAGGTCTCCGCGCGCAAAGCTAGTAGAGCCTTTCTACCCAAAAACCCATACTTATATAAAAAAATTAACACATATTCATCATAAGATAATTTCATATCCTTACTTGACTCGATACTTACATATTTATACTATCTATATGTGCACATAACATGGTCTCAAACCATAGTTTAATACACATGGTTTTCCCTTTTAAATCCATTACAATGATTAAGGGACTCTAACCGGCCCCAAATCCCCTTTAACTCTTTACACGCACTGAATATAACCAAAAATTATACAAAATTACCCAAAAATCACCCCAGGGACCCCACTCCAACAAGCCCCCAACACGATCTCGTGACTTGTCCCGAGTCACTGTGGGGTGGTTTTCTTAATATTCATCTTCAATGCTTCATTAGAGTTACGCAGTGGCAAGATAAATTCAACACTCTGCATGACAACACTCTATGCTTCATCAACCATTTTTGCTGTCGTTGGCCCCTCAGCTGCCAAATTTATTCTTGCTTCATTTTCTGTATCCTTTTGAGGGCACCATCCATTTTATGTGACAATTGCAAGGCTTCCTTAGCCTAAGGCTGCATCGTTGTTTCCAAAAGTTGCTCTCAGCAATGCGGGTCTTCAATTTTTGTCTGAATTTCCTTCCCCTCATGCAATCTGGCAAGTATATGCGACGTTACCAAAGTGGGCACTGCCATCCTAATTTCTATAAACTGTTTCTCCTTGATGCACGACTCATTTCCTATCTATTGTACCATTGGGTCATTTTGAACATTTTTGCGAAGGCCCATGACTTCATTGAGTAATATCTTACATTCTTCTACTCCGGTTGCTACACTATTTGTGGTAGCCTTGATCTCTATTGTGCGATGTGCTCTGACCTCTGGTGATGTCTCAGGTTGGAGCTTCATCTGCAGCTCAATAATTTGTTGCTAGAACTCATCCCGAATGGTCGGAATCTCTGTGCTCGATGCCTTTAGCGCAACGACCAAGCTTTCTAATTTTTCTATTGGTGTGGCTGATGCAGGGATAGTGACCTCTGGCAAGTCACCACACACTTGGTCAATCATAGCTTCCAATGCAATGTGCTGATCCTCAACTACGCGACACGCCTCTTCTAATGTTTGTTTCTTCTGCTAGAGCATCGCTGCTTGCTGTTGTGACTCATTTGCAGCGTGGAAGGCATGGGCCTCCCCGTACTATAATTCATCCACTATCATGATTTGTATCGCATGGAGTGATTAGGGGAATTTTGAGGTCTAAAATGGGCATCCTAAGAAAAATGTACACCAAAAATAAAGTTTATAAGAACCAATAGGATTCAAGATGACGAGGTCAACCATGGGGGATGATTTATCATTTTTTAAGTAAAAGGGTAAAAAGATTAAAAAATAATAAAATAACAAAACTAATTTTTCAAATCATATTTTAAACTTATCCCAATGTTTTTACTCAAATTTCGAGCAGGAGTACTCATTGGATGCAAAATTTAATTCCGCATCCAAGGAGTACCCATGTTGCATAATTTTGATGGATCCTACTACACGAAAAATGAGAAATACAAAAAAAACATGATTACAATCACTTTTTTCATGTATTTCTCATTTTTTAAGTAGATGGACCCATTGAAAGTATGCAACATGGGTACTCCTTGGATGAGGAATCACATTTTTCATCCAACGAGTAATCCTGCTCAAAATTTGAGTAAAAACTTTGAGAGATAAGTTGAAAATATGAGTTGAAAAAAGTAGTTTTTTTCTTTTTTCCCTCTAAAATTTGATGATGTCATCAAATCTTATTTTATTATTTCCATTATTATTTTATAATTTCCTTAGGAGGCCCATTTTAGACCTCAAAATTCCCATAATGCTTTCCGCTTAACAGCACCTCCATATCGATGTTGATCTCTATGCAGGCTCTAACAAAAGCGCATAAAGTAGGTGGCTCGACTACGATGGCAGGCATCGGGATCTTGACCAGGCGATTATCCCTGGGATATGGCATCACCATTCTGATGGGCTATGCACCCATCTACCCCAGGCTAGAAGTTATCGTGCTCGCTTGTAGTTGGATCGCTTGCTGCACGCTTGCTTGAAATTTTAGCTCTTGGATACCCAACTGCACACCCACGAACATAGATTTATACTGCGCTTCCATGTCTGTCTAGATATCCTCTGTGGTTGACTTGATTGTTTTTTCTATCTTAGTGAAATAATCCTCTCTAAGCATGAGGTCCTCTGTGCTTTCCAATTTGGACCCCTTTCTCTTATTCCATTGACCTCCCACAACTTCAAAATTGCACTTAGTGCCTTTCATGGTCTGTGCCTCAAGACCCTCAGTGACTTCGTCATATTTTTTGGCTTCCTTCTCCAAGTCTATGGTTTCTCCTGTGGTGCTAGGCTCAGGCTATGATTGAAAATCCTTCCCTTTCTGTTGTGTATCTTTAGTGGTGTGTGGCTTTGTCGGAGTCTTTAATACCGATGAATAGGCATCCCGAGTGGTGTGCGACTCTAACCAAGCAGGTGACCATTCTGTTATGATGTGCACTAGGTCATCCTCTGTGACCAAGTACGGTAGGTCATACCAGACACCATCCATAGTGCCCTTTGCGCGGATATGAATATTATGGAATGTTTCTTTGAAGTCTGTAATTAACTTATACTTCTCATACAAGGTAGGTGATAACCTTTGTTTGGATTGGATGGCTTGGAACAATGCAGAGTCAAACAAAACTTAGAAAATCTTATTTTTCGTCACTCTCGCTAGGATCTTCGAACTCCAAAGGGTTTCGTAGCTCGTGGCTTCGCACATGTCTAGCTCTATATCTGGGAATTGTGTGTCTTGAGGCATCTTCCATCGAATGAGAGAAATCATGAGTAACAACCAAGCGTAGTAAAATTATTTCCCCACCTCCTGTGCCTCGCGCACATTCTCCAAGAACTCAGTGCACAGGTACTGAGCCCAGTTATACTACACACCCTTCATGCACTACCTATGTAAATCAATTACATGGGTTGGGACTTCCTTGGGCTGGCACTTCCTCATCATCTTGCAGGCAAGGATGATCTTCACAAATTGTATTGAGGGGTCACTGATTTTGTTGACAAGGAATCCTCGAGTGTTGCATGACACGTTATAGTCCTTCTTGATTTTTTTTTTCAACTTTTTTCTCTTAGACTTTTCCTCCAAAGTCTGCCACAGGGTCTCCCCATGGATGGGAAATCCAGTGATCTAATGGATCAGCGCGACATATATTTGAATGTGTTCTATGAGCCACAAACAGTCATCATGAATGAGCGCAAGCACTTGTCACACAAAAAAGTCATTAATGAGGCTACGCCCAAAGTGCAGAATATGCAATAGGTTCAACTACTCAGGTTTTTCCAAGCCCAGCGCCCAAGGATTTGGCTCAACCTTGATCACCCCACCATCATAGGTGACCGATTCTAAATCCATACTAGGCACAAGCTCTGGAAATGTTTCCTAGTATTTGAGGTTCGAGTCATCCATCTTCAACAACATAATTCCAACGAACATATCACCTTCCACAGGTACATTCTTAGGGAGTAGTGGCATATTGATGTATGACCGTACCTTACCAAAAGCCTTCAGGACCTTCAAAGAAATGTTGCATGGTGTGACATATGTAGGAAACCATAGGATGGAATCAATGATTTCTACAACATCCTCCTCCATTATATTTTCAGGCAGTTCCACCATAGGTTTCTTTTGGCACTTTGTAGTAGTGGAGCATAGCTTTGGGGTCTTCTGACGGGGAGAATTTTGGCACCCTAAGGATTTTACCTTCTTAGTTTGCACCAACATATGGGTCTCAACAGCGTTCACACTGGTTCTTTCATCGAGTGTCACAGAAGGGGTAGGCTTGGTGGCAATCATGCTTGGTGGGATTCAACCTTGGCAGTACATGTCCTCCTCAAAGAGCGATTCAAGGACAAACATATGCTTCAAACAATATTGAGAGAGAAGAGAGCGCAAATCGCAAAAATATCACATAAATCAAAGTGAACTAGTGCGACCTCTTCATTCATATTTATAACATAGGCGTGCCTTAAACGGTCTTCTGTGCTTTAATGTAGCCCCATAAATGTTAAAAGGACTCTGAATTCGGCATAATATCCTCATTAAATGTAATTGAGATGCTCCTTCAAATGGTAAGAATGATGTCTTGTCCAGAATTATTGTTCCAACGACGATATTCTGGCACCTCTATGACCTAGTCAACCTCTTTGCCCAGCTACTGCACGCTCATCGCACCTGTCTATGCATCTTCCATCCTTTCTATGAAAATCCATATTTCCTTCCATATATTCATTTTGTGCATGCAGGGAACAGGTCGTCCCTCTATATTTTTTTGGTTCCAATTGATGATGTCAATCAGAGTTCATTTAATGTCAACCCGGGAAGGTAAACTTAGAAGTGCCACCTATAGGTCTAGAAATATTCCTAATTTGTCCAAGATCTATAGTTCTCTTACAAGAACATATTCATCAAGATCTCTTCCAAACATAGATCTAATAATTGTTCAAGATCTATGGTTCTCTTACAAGAACATATTTTACAAGATCTCTTCCAACATTAGAACATCTAATAAGAACTTAAAAGCTAAAATGAAATAAACCTAGATCTAACATTCGCCAAGATCCTAAGGTTCTCTTACAATAACACTTGAATTTTAGGATCTCCTCCAATATTAGAACATCTAATAAAAACTTTAAATCTGAAATGAAATAAATCTAAATCTAATAATTGTCTGAGATCTTACGGTTCTATTACAAGAACACTTTCAAATAAGATTCTTCCAATATTATAACATTTAACAAAAACTTGAAAGCTAAAATGAAATAAAAACATAAATTAAATTATACCTAAAATAAGAATGCAAGTGAGGCCATGGGGGCCCTCCATAGGTCCACAAGCACACCACTTCAAAGGAGACTCAGATCTAGAAGCAAAATCGAAGTATGGTTCTTTATTTCAAAATCACCATTACAAACCAACTCTAAGGTTACAACTCTAAGCTTCTAAGATTACATACTCCAAAATTCTAAGATTACAAAAACTTACAAATGGAGGAGATTGTACTCCTATTTATACAATGGGATGAGTAACGAACTCATAATGATGATCCACTAATCTCTCTTTAGTTCCATACATCTCTCAACCCTCTAGACACATAACCCCCTTTTTTCCTTGATCTTCTCCATGAGATCATGATCTTCTCCATGAGGTTTATCTTATCAAATTCGAATTTGATCATTCAAGGCCACATAAAGGTATCTTGGAAGCTTCCTTGGCACCTACACATGTCACAAAAACAATCCACTTTCCATATATGAAGTAAAATATATTATTTTCTAATATTTAATCAAGAATTTCTCTTAAAAATGCTTAAAAATAAATAATATTTGGAAGATATAAATGAGACCCATTAATGGTGATTAATAGGGAAAATAGAGTGACAAGGTGGTGAATAATGAGTGATATAATGGAAGCATAGGTGAAAAATGTATGGTAATGAGTGATATTTGCATGACATTTTGAAGCTCAAACATACTCTCCAACTGAAGCTCTTGCATGTCCTCATGCAAGCTACTACAATGACTTATTTGATTTGATTCTTAGATGAGCTTCCTTTTACAAGATGTTTGGTTCTTGTGTAACAACTATCTTTCAATCATGGACTTCCTTTTAACTTTGCACATCTTTTCATAACTTTTTATTTTTGCAAAGAATTTACATCTTTGAATGATTGGTTCTTGTGTTACAATCATTATTTACTTTGTTGAGATCTATTTTTAATGATTGGTTCTTGTGTTTACAATCATTATTTACTTTGTTGAGATCAATCATTTTAAGAAGTCATTTAATATGCTCATCATTTTGTAGTAGTTTTTATTGTGGGAAGACTATGTGGGTTAAGATGTAATATGAATGAGAGAAAAAATGAAGTGTGAAATTCCCCCCTCCCCAACTGATGGTTTTTGGCAATTTTTAATGAGAAAGGGAATAGTGAAATAGTGGAATATTTTCCAAATATCATCATTTTAGCATCTAAAAAGAATTTCAAGATTAAAGGTTAGAAAACATAATACCTTAATTACCTAAAGAAGTGGATGAATCATGCATGTTCAGCTGCAACAATTCTTATCTGAAGCTTCTTCTGCAAATTGTGGATGAAAGATGGATTTGTATTGTTGTATCTGCTGCTGGATCTTCTACTGGATAATCTGATGAATCTGATGAGTTTGCTGAATATGACTGAAAATTTATAAGGCTTTGGAAGGTATAAAAAATATAGAAGTTACATTCCCCCCCCAGCCTTATTTATTGAATTGTCCTCAAGTCATGACAATCTGAAAAACACATGAAAGGAAATCTGCTTCATCTGCTACAAAATATGGGTCTTCAAGTCTTCAACGGTGGATGGCACAAATCTTACTATGTGATTAAATGTGCTGGTGTCGAACATAGCAAGAAGTTTTTGTCTTAGTGGCCATTAATGAATGCCAGTAGCCAACACTAGAGCTCCCACCATTGATTCCAATGGGAGTCAAGATGCCTAACACATCTTTGTAGGTACGAATAATTTTGTTGTGGTCGAGTCACCTACAAGATCCAACAAATAAGGGATATTAATGTACTCCCATTTTTCATTGGCAAGAGTACTTGCCATTAAGGCATGCAATCCTCTAGGTGTTTTTAAAAATATAATTAGACTCTAGGACTTTGACTCAATGATATACATAGAAGCAGGGTTTTATTGGCGGAAATGAAAGGGAAAGGAAATGACAAGGAAAATGAGAATGATAATAAGCTTGTAAGTGAGCTTCTTGGTTTTATTTTTTGGGTTAGGAATGGATGAAAGGAAATTCATGGTGAATGAATAAGAACTCTTGCTGTGAAAAATGGATATGGAAATGTCATTCTTTATGGATTTACAATTGGTGGAATTCAAAATCTTTTTCAAAAAGGGAGGTGCAAGGTAGTGGTTGTGGACATAGATTTTTCTTTAGAATTTTCCATGAATTTAGTCTTTGGAAGACCAATTTTCGTCACAATGTAATCTCCTTAATGATCACTTGATTATCGTGTAACCTGTAGAAAAAAACTTGGCAGAAAGAAACATAAGTGTGTTCAAGAAGGAATGCACATTTCCTTCATGATTCTTACACAAAAATTTCATACCAAATAAAACAAATTTAAGAAAAATCAAAGTGTTGAAATTAACTCAATTCATGATATTAGTATCAATCCATTTTTAAAAAATAACCATGAAAAGTAATACTCCCTGTTTGTGTCGGATAACTCATGAAATGTGCTCGGCAAAAAGATTGGCATTAGAAAGATCTGTTGTGTTCTGCATATTAGTATGTCACATAAAAGCATTCAACAGAGAGATGTTATGAGTTTAATGCCAACTTGAAGCTATAAAAATAAGATAATCATCATCTATAGAATCCTCCAAATGTTTGATAAATCGATCCTCGAAATTTGTTTCCAAGTGTTCCATTATTTATTTTCAAACCTGCCTGAATTTTGTGGAAAGTAAAAAATTTTTAATTTTTTTTTAATTTTGCACTTGTACCAAAATTTTTGGTTCCAATTGATGATGTCAATCAGAGTTCATTTAATGTCAACCCGGGAAGGTAAACTTAGAAGTGCCACCTATAGGTCTAGAAATATTCCTAATTTTTCCAAGATCTATAGTTCTCTTACAAGGACATATTCATCAAGATCTCTTCCAAACCTAGATCTAATAATTGTTCAAGATCTATGGTTCTCTTACAAGAACATATTCTACAAGATCTCTTCCAACATTAGAACATCTAATAAGAACTTAAAAGCTAAAATGAAATAAACCTAGATCTACCATTCGCCAAGATCCTAAGGTTCTCTTACAAGGACACTTGAATTTTAGGATCTCCTCCAATATTAGAACATCTAATAAAAAATTTAAAGCTGAAATGAAATAAATCTAAATCTAATAATTGTCTGATATCTTACGGCTCTATTACAAGAACACTTTCAAATAAGACTCTTCCAATATTAGAACATTTAACAAAAGCTTGAAAGCTAAAATGAAATAAAAACATAAATTAAATTATACCTAAAAGAAGCATGCAAGTGAGGCCATGGGGGCCCTCCATAACTCCACAAGCACACCACTTCAAAGGAGACTCAGATGTAGAAGCAAAATCGAAGTATGATTCTTTATTTCAAAATCTCCATTACAAACCAACTCTAAGGTTACAACTCTAAGCTTCTAAGATTACATACTCCAAAATTCTAAGATTACAAAACTTACAAATGGAGGAGATTGTACTCCTATTTATACAATGGGATGAGTAACAAACTCATAATGATGATCCACTAATCTCTCTTTATTTCCATACATCTCTCAACCATCTAGACACATAACCCCCTTTTGTCCTTGATCTTCTCCATGAGGTTTATCTTATCAAATTCGAATTTGATCATTCAAGGCCACTTAAAGGTGTCTTGGAAGCTTCCTTGGCACCTACACATGTCACAAAAACAATCCACTTTCCATATATTATTTTCTAATATTTAATCAATAATTTCTCTTAAAAATGCTTAAAAATAAATAATATTTGGAAGATATAAATGAGACCCATTAATGGTGAACAATAGGGAAAATGAAGTGACATGGTGGTGAAAAATGAGTGATATAGTGGAAGCATAGGTTAAAAATGTATGGTAATGAATGATATTTGTATGACATTTTGAAGCCCAAAACAATAGTTTCAATCGAATTCCATTGACATACCCAGGAAGGCTTTCTTTTCTCAATGTGGCCAGGCGCACCGCATCTTTGGTTGTAATTTCCTTGAAAACATATGGTTTGAGCCAATGCATTTTGAAATTCCCTGGGTGGCACACAAACTTGTTGTCATAAAACAAAATTAAATCCTCTTCCTTAAAGACCTTATATCTAATGTGCTTATCATGCCAATCCTTTTCGCGTGCCTTTTGCACATACTGGTGGAAACCTCCAATGAATTGATCCTCGTCCAACGTGCCCAACTGCGATAATCATTTTTCCAGTGGGACTATGATCTGGTGGTATCCTGGGAGACCATCTATAAGTGAATAGGCCTCCTATCTTTCGACATTGTCTAGGATCTCATCAGAAAATGGGGTCGGGACGGATCATGTATGCAATCATCATTCAATTTGCGCAGATCCATGAAATTCCTTATTTTTCCTTTATTTTTCTTATCCTGCACCACCATAGGACTCACCCAATAAGATTCCTTCACTGGTTCTATGATTCCTGCAACAACCATTTTCTCCAATTCCTCTTTGACTTTCTACTTATATTTGGGATTCAGTCTATACGGGCGCTGCTTTATAGGGCGCACATCAGGTTTCAAAGTAATCTTCATCACCCCGAGATCTCCTATTATCCCCTTCAGCTCATAAAATTTTGTAGGAAACAGGTCCTGATATTCAGTCAACAGCTCAGTGACCTTTCCCATCATATCATCATCCAAGTAATCCCTGATCTTCGCTAATTTCGATTGTTCCTTTGAGCCAATGTTGACTTGTCGAATCTTCATAGGTTTAGTGACATATAGCGACTCAATAAAAGGCCCAAAACTAGGCGATGTTCTTCATATTCAAGGATCTTAATGTTCCTTGAATCTT
Source organism: Pinus albicaulis (assembly GCA_034641835.2). NCBI lineage: Eukaryota > Viridiplantae > Streptophyta > Pinopsida > Pinales > Pinaceae > Pinus > Pinus albicaulis. Next base: position 319,879 of record JAXQQM020061121.1, on the reverse strand, counting down.
CCTCATTATCTTCAACTCAAAATTTTCGACAATTAACAATGTCCTTCATTTGCACATCCCATGTCGGCAAGGCGCATTCCACCTTTGGTTTTGTGGTGTCAAAGATGACCTCTTGAATATCCTACAGTGCTTTTCCCAAGCATTCAAACCCAATTTCAAAACTAAAGGCCAAGATAAAAATTTATGTCACCGCAGTCCATTCATTGGTTCCTCGGCACAGCTCAATTTCTAGGTAGCAATCCTTAGGCACCTTCTCCAAATCATGGATGAGAACATATGCACCCATTCTAGCCTCAAATTTTCACCCCATGCTTTAGTCCATTTATCCAAATGTTTGCGCGGATCACGTTTTCGGGAATAGATCTCTTCCATTCTAGTATTTGGATGCTCAAATCATAGTCCCATCATACATGTGCATTCTTCCCAATTACCCAAGTTTCCCTTGTGTGTCTAGCACCAATGTGCCAGGGTTGAGCGCAGTGCTATATCAAGTGCATGGAATATTTGTTCTTCTAGAGCAACCTTGTCAAGTTCTCGTAAAAACATGTTAACATTAGTTAGACCATCATATTAAGGAAATTATCATACCTCTGAGGATATGCATTGAAGAGCCCTTGTCAACTAATTGCAGCACATCACATATACTTCATGTAGCTTGTTCTGCCAATTCTCTAGTTATTCATTTGAATCTGAAAAGAAGGAACTATCCTTTTCCTAGTTGATTCTTCCATCGTCTATTGGGTTGATCCAATATTCATCTCGCGCACTCAACCTATAGATGTGATCAACATCATCGTCTACATGCACTGACTCTATATATCTTTCATCTTCTGCAGGATCTAGGGGAACCACGACTTTGGTTCCATTATTCTCAAATACCATACTTCTTCACTTAATATTGATGATGCCATCCATGAAAATAGTCCAATATAAACCCAACAACGTAGGATAGGGATCAATATCATCCACAATCTTTATGACATCAAAGTCAGCGAGCACCTTTACTCCTTCAATATCTACTACGACCTATGAGAGTCTTCCTAATGGAATAATATTTTGCTAATTTTTCATGTGCAACTGGATCATGGACCATTCCAACTTAGGTTCTCCCATTTGTTGCCAAGCCTGTTTTGGTAAAAAATTCGCATCAGATCCTAGATCCAGAATGACCTAATCCATCTCATATGCACCAATTTGAGTAGTCATGAGCATCTCCCATTCAGTTCTTATTTCATTCTTATATATCTTATTAACAACCCTCTACCCTATCCCGGTTTGTTCTTTTTCCATGCAGTATTCTATCAAATATTTGAGGTTCTCAACTACCTTCTTATTGCGCAACAACTTGATACAAAATTGTAGGAAGGGCTTTATTTCTTCATCTACTCTGACCACGTCCATAGGTTTTCTTGATGTTGATGCGCTCACTTCTGCGAAACCCTTTTTCTCTTCTAAAAAGGTTTATTTTTCACATTGTAATTTGAATCCTTCCTTACTTTTAGGTTCTTTTCGAATCCAAAGATCAGACTTAGGCTTCTTCCATTTGTCTTCAATAGTGGCTTCACCACTCCTAGTGAAAACGTTCATACTTGGTTCTTCTTTGCGTAGCTCTGCTCTTACCATCTTAATATTCTGAGTAGGAGTCTGTGTTTTCTTTTCCTGCATCTTTGCAATCAAAATTGGGCAGTCTTCAATAACATGATAAAATTATCTACAATACCTGCAAGACTGTCCTGCTGGATTTGGATAGTCGTGGGCATAATGACCAGCATCTGCACAATTGTAGTAGATGAGTTGTCCCTTTCCTAGACCAACTCCTCCTCCTCTTCCTCATCCTATAGTTTTAAATCCAACCTCCCCAGACGAGGATGCTGGTGAGGTAGGTTCAACATGAATTCTATATAGGTAAGCTCAAGCAATCATTAGATCAAAGCTTCGACAATGCTATTCGTCATGTCCTAGCGATGAGATTTTTTTTTCGAAAGGCGGCTTTATCTTAGGAATATGTTTACCAATACTCGGATAGTAGCCTATCATATGAATACCCATAGCTTGAAAAATTTCAAACCATAATTTAGGAGTTCCACTTGGTTCAGCCACACTCTTCAGTGGGCTTGGTCGTCCAGCTTGCACATAATCATTAAATACAGGGAATTGATCATTGTAATGCCCGAAAAATTTGAAACGTATACACCATACATCTGCACATGCCTCCTTTTCCTTATCCTTGTGAATAATCTGTATTCTAAGTACATCACCTCCAACTGGATTTGGATCTATTGAGTCCCAATATATGTAGATGGTACTGGTGAAGCTTCCAACTTCATTGCAATCTCTACATCTTTGGCCTGCGTGGAAATATTTTCTTGACTTAAGGGATGGCACATATGCGGTAGCAGCATAGTAATAAATAATTCCTTGCATTGGATGTCATCAATAGTGAATCCACCATCTATATAGTGTGCTTCAACCTTTGATCGGTGTCCCATACAGATTCATTCAATTCTTGTCGAATCTCCTTCAACTCAGTTACACATTGCACAAATTATTTCAGCCTCTTGAATTATTCTTTTAGTGTGGCCTTCATATTATGAATAGTTGCATTAGGATTTTTCACTACATACCTTATGTACCAATCCAACGTGCAATATTGAAAAGCAGTGACTATCTGCGCTTTCTTAACACTATCACTATTGTTAGATATAAGACTTTTGTGATCCATAGTGTAGATAGATAAATTTCTTTCGGATTAATCACATCATTAGGATTAGGTCATAATCCTAATGATGTGACTAATTTGAAAGACATTTATATATCATCACTATTAACATGTTGCGTTGTCCACACAACGTCAATGACAAACTAGAATTGGTCTGTATCTTCATCCCCAATACCATGGAAAGTAGGTAACTTCACGAAGGTGACCATCTCTACACCTAGTGGTGGTGGTGGAGTGGTTAGCTTAGAGTGAGATGAGTTCGGAAGTGGAGTGGATGGGATCTGAACTATGGCCAATGACCCAAGACTTTTTTGATCTTGCGAGATTTCTTCTTCAAAGTGAACAGGTTCACCAGAGCTACTAGTTTCTGATTCTTCATCACTGTCAGGCTTACCTTTGAGAAGTCTTTAAATAAAACCTTCTTCTATATATACTCTATAAGTTCTTCCACTTCGCGTAGTCGGGCCTCTTTGGGACATTCACTCAATATGACTACACAAAGTGCCTTGTTCACACAACAGAATTTTAATCCACAACTTCATAGAGTGCAGGAACTTACCTCTGGGATGAAAACATCATACCTTACTTACTTACCACACAGGTGATCTTGTTTCTAGTCCTCTCTAATTGTTGTACTAACTCTAGAGTCCACTGAGTGATCGCGTCATCCTTTGCATAGGTTTGAAATTTAGTGTGTCGAGACAACCATTCATGCAACTTGGTCGCAAAGGAAGCACAAAAAATTCTGTGGACCTCTGTATAGATATACTTCTGTACCTAATATTTGGCAGACAATTTAGAGCTTCTGTTTCTTGGATCACAAATTCAAGTATATTTTTATCAGTCCAATCTCTTAATTTGTTTTGCATCGAATGCCAAAACATCAAATCTCCCTCAAAATGATCTCGGTTCCGGCAACAGAACCATTTTTTGGCTTGAGTGGTCTTGATCGAGGTTCAGACTTATTATGCAACCAACAAAACCCTCCAACTACTGGCCCTTTCGGTAGTGATATGCTTGCGCAGATCAAAGTCTCACCCGAAGAAGTATGGGGGGGGGGGGCTGGAAATAGGTTTCCGCACCCTGAGGGAGATTTTTGATGTAGTGTCCCTAATCAAACTTAGTGAAGATAATATAACATATACACACATGCACAATCAATATATCTAGCCCTCTACAGATTATCACATAATACTTTAATATATTTGTGCACAATGTACTTCTTGTAGATCTATTCATTAAATAATATTCATGCAGATGCAAGTAACCATTAATAGAATTAAATATGCAATAACATAACTGATTTGAAAGAACTATATTAGTTTATTGTGCTATGTGTCTTTTTAGTTAATAAACATGTGCATACATGTCTCCATTTGTTTTCTTAAGGATTGAGAATTTTAACCATGAAATATAGATGATTTTGTGAATTAGAAGCATGAAAATCAGCCTAAATAACATTGAACAAGAATGTATAACAGAGAAATAAAACCACACTTAAAATTTACACAACAGGCATGATGAAGTAGTTCACCCCACCTGGGCTACATCTGCTGGTCCAGTTCCCAATGGCATGTCCATCTTTCATTATGCTCAAAATTTTGTAAATACATGTGTTTATCTCTAATGGATGTTTTCTCTACACTAATGGCTCCAGAATGCTCCAATTAGTCCAGATAGACTCTTTAGTCACTCCATATGGGAGAAAATTGACCCTCCAAGTCATTTTCCCAATAACTCCTAGAAAACCTCCACTAACTCTGGACAAATCCACCTAACCGTGGTTACATTTGGACAAAATCCGAAAATTTGGGGGCGCGCTATGTTTTACCGCCAGTCCTAACAATAAAGGTTAAGGTTAAGGGGAGGGGGTGGCCACATGCCAACCCCCGAAACCCCGGTTACAATAATTACAAGCAGAAATCCGACTGAAAACTAAGGTTAATGGCATCGAACTGGAGTTAATATCAGAGTAATCCTAACCACGCGGAGATATCTGTGGTCACAGTTACATGTGATAGGCTTAAAAAATAAAATGGTTGTGGAGTTTGTGAAGTCACCGTCAGTTAAGCTTTTGTTTCTACAGTTAGTTTCTATGCCATGTGACCATAGCTCTTGGACCACCGACAGGTTGGGACTGCCGGCGGTCCCTACCCCCACTTGAAAAAGTATTAAAACTCAAATATCACATTTGACCCATATGGGTTAAGAACTAACACGCAGTTCAACGGTTATGGTGGGTGGTTTCTCCATGGGAGGTGTTGGGCCGGAATTAAGGTATGATTTCACCCTACTTTTACTTCGAATTATCGTACATTTTTAGGATTTATCTCATCTTAACAGTAAAAGAAAGAAGGGTTAATGCCAAATTAGGATAAAGTGACTAATGGTAAGAAGCATGTTTAAAACAACAAGGACTTGACTTGTTTCGTCTTTATTCGCAGATAAATGGGGCAGCTAAATTGACGATGAACAAAAGATAGCTGACAGACAGAGAACATGAATCCACAGTAATCCCTAGGGATGAGCAGAAGGCGGAAAGACCGATCCACGTCCGAAGAACTCAAACGACAGCCATGCTCGGTGGGATGTCATTTGGAAAATACCATCCCACTACATGAAGATGCCTTTAAAAGGACCAACGATGAACTAGATAAGGGGATTCGAATATGATTTTCCTTCTGTAATCAATGCATCAGGATAGAACTGTTTCGTTGTATCCTTGTATTATCCTTCAATTTAATAAAGATTTTTTATGTTTTGAGCAATCATCTTTTGAGTTTTTCATTGCGTTAGAACTTTTGGTGGTTTGGGCCCAACCCCTGGGAGTTTTCCCACTAATTTTTCATGTTGTGTGTTAGTTACAAAATTGATGTCCAATTATCTGATGCAGTTTGTGAATTAATTTTCCACTCGATAAAATAGGATTACATGAGGTTATAGTTTCTCCTTCATTAGAATAATTTAGCAGTCATGTTTTCTGGTTTATAGTAATGCTTTATTGTTGTTAAATGTTTTCATTTCATTTTCTCCCACACCTTTATAGTCTCTTTATGAATTGTAGAGTGCTTATTTTCCAATGTTATCTATTTCTCAGAATTAGGTTGTTCCCTCAGTTCGATAAGGCGTCCAATTGTTGATTAATGTCAATTAGTTAGGTTGCAAAGAGAATTCCATTGCAAAATCATATAAGTAATTACTGAGTCAATTCATTCAGATTGTTGTTCAATTCATTAAGGTTTTTGTTCAATGCATCATTATGTTGTTCAATCATAGGTTTCTCTCCTTCAGAGCGAGGCAGAGTAGTTAGCTGCATTATACCATTTTAATTTCTCTTTGAGTTGATTCAACTTCAAGAATTAGAGAATCCTTTTCACAAGAAACATAGAGTAACTATCATTCTATCTTACTTGCATATATTGTGCTTACACTCTTGAAATAAGAAGACTTACCCTGGGTTGACAATTGAATGAGGAGCTTAGAGGTTGCTTGTAATAAGCCACCTTTGTGAACCAACATTTTTGGCACCGTTTCCAGGGAGAGTGTTAAGAGTGATATCCTTTATTTATCTTTCTCCATTGCTGTGAAGAGTTGGGTATTAAAAATGAGAGGTAAGAACCTGCGTACCGGCAAGAAAAACGCTTGCTCCCTAGCCTGCTTCTTAGAAAATTGTGTAAATATTGGTGGAATAGGTGCCCTTGTTTTATTACTAGGAAGAAAAAGATAGAAACAAATCGAAATCATCCGCAAAAATCACCAAAATCCAAGGGACCAGTGATCCTTGGAAGAACAACATATATAGACGAAATCATTAAGAAACCTGAATCCAAGGCATCTGTAGGACCCAGAATCATTCCCACTGAAAGTCCTACTACTCTCCCTCAGGCAGCAGCCTCACCGTCTGCAGCTTATGCCAAGATTCACAATGAGACTGAAGGATATGAACTAAGCCTTTAAATTTTCGATCATATAGGTACTGACCCTTCGAGAGAGGGGGCTTCTTGTAACTTAGAGGAAGGTGAAGGAGAAACTAGTGGTGCAATAAAAATAGAAAATTCCGAGCCTAAATCCCCTAAAGGAGTGATTAAGACAGAAATACTCGATATCCAGACCAAGGAAGCGTTGTAAAGTTTCCTCTGCACTCACCTCCCAATCCCCCCAAGATTACTCCTCCAGAACAAGAAATTCCTAAATATTACTGGCACATCTTTAATCAAATGGAAATCAATCAAAACCAGAATCAAAGGAAGACATCAACACTAGAGTACTCCGTTGTCATTCATGCTACAAATTCCCCTATGAAATCCATTCCCTTACAAATAATCTCCACCTTCCATGGGTTGACCATGGAAGATCCTGATGCATTCTTATTTGAATTCGATATCCTATGTAGGGGGTATGACTACACCACCGACCCTCACAATTTGAAACTATTCCCTTTACTTTAAAGGGAGAAACATTACGCTGGTTCATGGGGCTAGGTGGGGGAACCATCAATAACTGGGACCAAATGAAGAACATTTTTCTTAATAAATATAAAGAATATTGCAGGACTCGAGAACTTAAAAATGAAATCTTCAATATGTCTGCAAGGGACAATGAAACATTAGAGGAATGCACATAAATATTTCAATACAATTTACAAAGGTATCCATATACTACATTATCCAAAGACATCTTGAAGGCTACAATTATTAAGGGAATGAAAGAAGAATGGGTTGAAAAACTTAACATAATGGGAAAAGGGGATATTTCCCAGGAAGGATATGATGGGATTATTTCCCTGTGTATTAGGTGCTCAAGGGGTAATACGCGTAATAAGCCAAGTGAACGTGACTCAATAAAAAAATACCTTAAGCAGTTTGGTGGCAACGTAACTAGAATAGAGTTTGGTAATCTCTTGGAAAATTTTAAAACTGACATTTTAGGTATTTTAACAACACAACTTGATGTATTACAAGCCAAGCAGAAGCAAGCCATAGCAGAACAGAACTTGGCCATATTTTTTCCATGCTGTCAGAAGAAGCATAGCCAAAGGGAATGCCCCTTATACATGGTTCAGACCTTATATGACATATGCAATAAGGACCTTACCACAGACCATTTCCCTTCACTTCCGGGGATGAAAGTAGTTTGCAAGGAAGCATAGGAAGAGACAGAACCAGTCTACCTAATGAATCATCGTCAAAAATGGTAGGCACGACCAAGTATGCTTCAAGAGTTGCCTCAGTTATTTCCTTCTCTGTAGTTTAACCAGAAAAACCCTATAGCAGCCTTGCAGAATCAAAACCCCTTTTCTACTTGGCCGAACTAGTCATTTCCTACACCACCCTGGCCAACACAACCCTCATTAGGGAATAATTGGCCAAGTTTTCCCTGTTCTTCTCCTTATTGGCAAAAGACTCCATATCAAGCCCACTGGCCAACATCCCCTTCTCAAACCTCTAATTTTCCTCAGAATTGGCAGTGACCCCTAGGGATGACCAACATACCAATGGGGGCAGGAGTCTAGAATCAACCTACACTTCTAGCACCGTACCTAGTCCAGCATAACCCTTGGCCTATCATACGTCCTCAATTACTAGCTCAACCCAACACTAATCCCAATAACAGATTGGTTCAGCTAATTCATATTATAGAATATCCAACCCTCGACACTACACAAAGGAAACACAATGAACTAAGGGTGAGATCTGGACATACTATCTCACCGGCAATAGTCACAACCTCACCTCAACCTGGAACTTCAACGTAACCTGGCCCAGCTAAAATAACAGAAATAGAGGTAGTACAAAAAAAGGAAACAATTGACCAAGAGAGGCTTGAAGAGCTTAGGGTGTCTCCACCTCCATTCCCTGAAATGTTAACTTTGCCTAGACCAATAATCTCTCCAAATGTTTACATATTGGGGGAGCTAAGAAACCTTTGCATCAAAATTCCTCTACTCCAGGCCATATAAGACATTCCCATCAACACAAAAACGATTAAAGAGTTGTGTGGGAAAAAGAAAGTAAAAAAAAACAAAGGTTGTGTCCACCGTTCATGTGGTAGGGACGCTATTTGACTTGTTACTGGGTAAAGAACCACCTGTAAAATATGAAGACCCAGGAAATCCCATAGTAATTGTGCAGATCTCTGGGCACTCCTTTCCAAACACATTGGTCGACTTAGGGGCAGCCATTAACATCCTAACTACGAGAACCTACGAAAAGATAGACATATCAGATTTAGAACCCACGACTACATTGCTGGAGCTTGCTAACAGGTCTGTTATCAGACCAGAAGGAATAGTGCAGGACATCCTGGTCTCCTTAGACTCATGGGAGTATCCAGCAGATTTCTTAGTTATTAATCGTAAGAACAGGATGGACGGCCATCCATTGATTCTTGGGCGACCTTGGCTGGCAACAGCCGATGCCTACATAGGTTGCTGAACAGGCAGCATGACCATCACTAGAAGATATTTCATAAAGAATATCATTATCTACCCACCTGCCAAACCAAGCTTACCCACTGTAAAAATTCATAAACCTCCATATGCATATTGTGATCAAAAAATCCGCCTGCATTTGACATTAGTGGAAGATCTTTAATTTAAAGATCAAACTGAAGACGATGCAATCAATAATTTTCTGAGTTAGCCCCCCATGCCTGGAAATTTAAAATGCCAAATGTTGAAAACAATCCTCGAAGATGAAGTTCAAGAGGACCCCTTGATTTACCTTGAGGATCTCTATATTCCCACGAACACTGTGCATAACAACATACCCATTGAGATTGAGCCAAGAAAAATCCTCAATATCAATGGCAATTTGGATGGTAACCAAAAGCAAAGGCTCATAAAATTTCTACAGAAGAATAAAGGGGCATTTGCCTAGGACTACCCAAACATGAAAGGCGTAGACCCCCAGCTTTGCACCCATCACATTTATACTGATAAGGAATCTCGACCCATTATACAACCTTAGTGAAGGCTGAACTCGCACTTAAAATATATTGTAAAAGACGAGCTGCAAAAACTGCTGGATGTAAATTTCATTTATCCTATTTCAGACAGCAAATGGGTCTCCCCTCTGGTAGTTGTCCCTAAAAAGAGTGGGAAATGGATAATCTTTGTCGATTACAGAGAATTGAATAAAGAAATGTAGAAAGACCACTTCCCCCTCCCTTTTATTGACCAGATCCTTGACACATTGATATGGAAACAATTCTTCTCCTTTCTTGATGGGTTCAGTGGTTACAATCAAATCCAGATAGCTCCCAAAGACTAGGATAAGACAACCTTTATCTGCCCATGGGGCACTTTTTCTTATAGAGTCTTACCTTTTAGGCTATGTAATGCCTTCGAAACATTTCAAAGAGCCATAATCAACATTTTTTTTGACTTAATAAATGAGGGACTCGAAATCTATATGGATGACTTCACCCCATATGGTGAGGATTTTGATCAAGCATCAGAAACACTAGAAAAGGTGCTGGAGTGATTTATTTCTACTAGGTTATGTTTAACCAATGAAAAATGTCACATGATGATGACTGAGGGAGTAATCCTAGGTCACTACATCTCGGCAGCCAGAATACAAGTAGATCCAGCAAAAATAGAAGTAATCCTTCTATTAGCCACACCTTGTACACAAACAAAGGTACATAGTTTTTTGGGATATGCAGGATATTATCGTAGATTTATAAATAATTTCTCACAAATAGCTGCACCTTTGTATGCATTAACTGGAAATGTTGAATTCCACTGGACTGATAAATGTGACACTTCTTTTGTAGATTTAAAGAAACTAGTCTTGACAACACCAATTCTACGAGGGCCTAACTGGAAACTACCTTTTCACATTTCTTTAGATGCATCTGACACAACAATAGGGGTAGTTATTGGCCAAGAAGAAGAAGAAAAACCCTATGCTATTTATTATATAAGAAAAAACCTCACTCCTGCCGAATTAAATTACATAGTGACTGAAAAGGAGTTCCTGGCTATCATTTATGCTATTAATAAATTTAGACATTATATAACAGGCTATCAAGTACTCATGTATACTGATCACTCTATCATTAGATATCTAGCCAATAAACCAATCACGAATGGTAGAATAACTTGTTGGTTGCTGCTATTTTAGGAATTCGATATAACTATCAAGGACCGTCCAGGAAAGGAAAACATGGTCGCAGACTTCCTGTCTAGAGTTCCAAAGACAGATGACATGCTAGCAGTCGATGATCAGTTTCCTAACGAGCATATTTTTGCGGTAGCGATAAAAACACCATGGTACGCAGATGTGGAAAATTATTTGGCAGTGGGAAAACTTCCCATGCATTTAACATCAAGAGAACAGAAACTGATTGTATAATGTTGCGCAAGGTTCTCCTCGATCGGTGGATACATCTTCCATACGGGGGCCAACATGTACATACACAGATGCATCAAAGAAGAAGATATCTATGATATCCTACAAGCCTTTCACGATGAACCTTGTGGTGGCCATTTCACAGATCATAGAATGGGGCACAAAGTGTTACAATTAGGCTATTATTGGCCTACAATTTTCAAAGATGCAAAAAAAAATGTCCAAGCCTGCGATAGCTGCCAAAGAATGGGCCGCTCGGGCCAAGTAGAAAAAATGCCACTACAACCACAATTGGTGATGGAACCATTCGAAAGGTGGGCACTAGACTTCGTTGGACCATTCAATCCACCATTGAACCAGAAAATCTACATATTGGTTTCCACAGATTACGTAACGAAATGGGTAGAAGCAGTGGCCTTATCAAAAGCCACAGAAGAATAAGTGATTAATTTCTTTTTCGAGCTATTTGTACGATATGGTTTGCCACGAGAAGTGATAACCGATGGGGGGGCACAGTTCGTGGGTAATAAAATTACAGCCACACTAAAAAATCACCATATCACCCATAGTGTTACGTCTCCTTACCACCCACAGGCAAACGGACAGGTCGAAAGCACCAACAAATTTCTGGAGGAAATTCTTATCAAAATAGTATCAACATATCGTCGGGACTGGGCCACTAGATTTCCAGAATCCTTATGGGCTTATCACACAACCTGGCGAAACACCATGGGATATTGCCCATATCATCTAGTATTCGGGAGAAAGCCTATTTTCCCTATTAAGTTTGAAATCAAGGCTCTAAGGAAAGCCCAGGAGGTAGGATTAGACTTAACAGAAGCCCAGGTTAAAAGGCTCAAACAAATAAATGAGCTAGATGAAATGTGGCTACTAGCGCTACAGCACACAACAATCGTCCAACAACAACGAGCTAAGTGGCATGACAACCTTATCAAGAAAAAGATATTTCAAAAAGGAGATTGGGCACTCCTCTATGACTCCAGATTCCAAGATTTTCCAGGACAAACAGGGTGGCTTGGTCCATATGAAATTCAAGAAGTACATAACAATGGCACACTCACCTTGACCATCATAGATGGGTCTGGTTCTATATTTTGAGTGAATGGGCACCGGGTGCGCCTATATCGCAAACCTCTCACAAAGGAATCCTTTTGACAGCGAGTACAAGACGATCCCACCATCCAAGTTGTGACAACAGGGGGTGAAAACCCCACAACCTCAAGTACATGAGAGTTTGCTACTGTACTTTGTAAATAATGTATATAATTTCTTTACAAATCCTAGTTCTTATTTTGATGTACATTCCTCATGCCCGAAAGTGTATTCTTTTCCTCTTTTATTTTTTTTCTTTTGATGTTCAAACTCTTTGAATGGCTGTTGTTCAATCCATTTGAACAACTGTTGTTCAATCAGATTGAACAGCTGTGCTTTTTGTGTTTTTCTTATTGTTGTTTAAACTCTTTGAATGGATGCCATTCAATCCAATTGAACAACTTTTTTTCAATCAGATTAAGCAACCATGTTTTTTGCGTTTTTATTTTTGCTGTTCAAACTCTTTGAACTGCTGTTGTTCAATCCAATTGAACAAATTTTGTTCAATCAAATTGAAAAACCGTGCTTTTTTTTATTATTATTGTTGTTCAAACCCTTTGAATGTCTATTTTTCAATACAATTGAACAACTGCTGTTTAATCGGATCGAACAACCGGCTTTTCGCATTTTTTCCCTTTTTTGTTCAGACTTTTTAAATGGCTGCTGTTCAATCCAATTGAACAGCCGTGATTTTTGTGTTTTTATAATTTTTGTTCAACCCCTTTGAATGAATACTGTTCAATCCAATTGAACAACTGTTGTTCAATCAGATCGAATAGCCAGCTTTTTGTGTTTTTACCCTTGCTGTTTAAATTCTTTGAACGGCTGCGGTTCAATTTGAATTGAATAGATGCTATTTAGTCGGATTAAACATCATTATTTTTGCATTTTATTCCTCCTTTTGTCGATATTCCCCTCGATCCACACCCTAGATATAAAAGGCATCTCGAAGGAGGAAGTGGTAGTGGAAGAAAGGAGGAAAATAGTAAAAATTACCAATATGATGATTCTTTGACACTATAATATCTAAACGGGAAGCAGACATTGCACATATATGGAATGAAAGGCTAATTCATTCCTAACTCAATGATGTTATCATACAATACATGACCTTACGATGGTATATCTTTCTACACTTTCGAGTAGTATTTCCCTCCAATATGAAGAAATAGGAATAAGGAAAAGTAATTGTATCGGCATTCTTTTTACTTCTATCACAATCCCTAACTCTTAAGGAGTTAATGAGCCTCCATTCATGTATAAAGAATAAATTTTATATGTTCATGCACATTTTTAGGAGAGGATAGGGGGTCTCATCATGAGCCGGCCTACCATGATCATAAGGATTTAACAAGTGACATGCCCACAATGGCCACCACACCAGGGTAATGACCTTCTCATCTGCTGGAAGGACATGAGGTCTCATCACGAGCCGACCTGATCACTCTATCACAATACTAGTGAATGAAACTATGACTATTTAGCCATAACACCAGCACAGTGACCTCCTTATAAATCAAAATTCTTATGTTTCAAAAATAATTACTATGCTTACATGCGAATTTTCAAAAGAGGATAGGGGGTCTCATTGTGAGCCAACCTACCATATTCATAAGAGATTAGAAAGTGAGATTCCTACAATGACCACCACACCAGGGTAATGACCTTCTTAAACTGCTTGAAGGATAGGTGGTCTTATCACGAGCTGGCCTGATCACTTTGCTACAAATATGGTGAATGGCACTATGGTTATCTGGCTATCATACTAGCATGGTGATATCTCCACAGAACTGGCAGAATAGCTATTTTTTTTTTTTTTACATAAGGATTCTGGCTCATTTTTCCGGGTTAAAATAGAAACCCTATCGAGGCTATGAACGTCTACTAGCAACAATTTCTCTGCTTATGACATGAGAGTATGTTTTAACAATAGCCAATTACTCTTACCTATATACTTCTCTTCCATTCTTCTTCCATAAGCCACTACTCGAACTAGTGATGATTATAATCTACCACATAAATAACTATAAGAGAGATATGCTTACATTTTTGAACTTCGGGGTGATAGCACCAATCATTACCTATCTCAGTCTTGCTTCCGTCACACTTATCATTAAAGAAGGAAATCATATCATCATAATATTTATACTGTTTTCTCTCCCTCTCCGGTCACTTCCACACGAGATGAATTTATGTCAGAACTTCCAAATCTGACCTTTACACCACGTATGCTCATGATTACCCAATTACTCCTCATCCCCTGAAGCTTGAAAGCTACAACCTCCTCTCTCATGTACAGGCCATGATTATCAAATCCTGACATTCCCCCGTTCACATTCATGATTGGCCAAATCCCTCTTGTACTTGAGGATGTGGGCACCCTTACTTCAACGAAGGGGGTGTAATTAGTCAATAAATTAGCAAGCATGTGAAATTCCTGCACAAATCTCGTTAGATATGCTGATAAGACCATAGGAGCATTGCAATTAAGGCATGTAGTTACTAGCACAAGACCACAATCTCTCTTTCTCTTGCATACAATATCCATTCGAAACAACAGAGCTGAAAGAGAATACAATTAGAAGAAAAAGCATAGGAAATCACATCGGCCATGGGAGGAAATTATCTCTGGAACAAACCTTCGGACTTTCCGATTTCAGATACAGCTAGTGCTATTCTTCAGCAGGCCAGTTGGCTGGCATATTTACACTGATTACAGTGATTTGATACAGAAGTATCAATTGAGTTTTTGCAAAACCTACAAGAGGGACAGACCAGAATTAACGGAAAAATTATACCAGTCACAGAAGAAATTATTGTTGAAGTCTCCGGAATATCAGCGGAAGGAGAGAGATGGACATAGAAACATCTTCTCTTACGAGAGGCAGTTGTAGCATATCAAGACCTGGAAGATCCATTAGAGTGAAAAGGGAAAGGAATTAACCCTACTTATCTACATCAACCATGGAAGGAACTGACAACATTCATCCAAAGATTCATTACATGCGACGGACGCCAAGACGTGGTAAAACCTCGCCAACTTAAAATTTTAGCTATGCTTAAGCGAAATATTTCAGTAAACCTGCTTGCTTTCTTAAATTATATATTGCATGACACTGTTGTTCGAATAAGAAGAGCCTAAAACCCCCAAGAAGTTTTCAGTCACCATGGTTTAATCAAACTAATCACCATACATGAATTGAATAAGCAGCAAATAGCTCGAGGTAACTTTGTTAACCCTGTCAAAGCCTAAATTGAGCTTCCTTAGGTGAACATACCTGGAAGGAAAGGGACCCACACCTCAATTTTAGAACCAAGCAAGAAAAAGGGGCCCAAAAGACGTCAAGGAACCTCCGACTTCATAGAGAAGGTAGGGCCATCCTGTTCACTACCCTCAAGCCCTCAAAACACACCCTTGCAAGACTATGAGGAAGAGATGGCTCAAATCCTGGAGAAAATGAGGTCAGGCCATGAATCTAGAAGCCTATCAGAAGTCGAAGAGAAAGAGGAACCTATAGACAAGTTTGCCACTACCAGCAGTTCTGGCCACACCGAGTGCTACCCCAAAAAGAGGAATCACAGGCCTTTGGGGCTCTGTCCCCTCTTGAGAATTATGAGGAAAATAGTGAAGAACAGGCAAAAATGAGAGTGGAATCAGAAAATCAGTCAGGGGACACTATCCTTTGGATAAAAACACAAGCATACAAACAGTCCCTTTGACATCTGAAGGTAGCATTGTCCCACCTAGTTAGGACCTTCATACATAAGTAAACTAAGAATCTCAAGTAGAAAACACCATCGCAAGCAACCCTGAGGTTGGAAACACCATTCCTGAAAATGAGAATGCTGCTCCTCTACCACCTGCTGAAATCAGGTCAGGTGAGAACTCAGCTGAAAATAAGATTAAGAAACTAAGCAGGACCTGCAAAATATTGAGGAAAATGGTGAAACATTTAAGAAAACAATTGAAGGAGGTAAATGGGGCCCGAAATCCTAAGAAGGAATTGACCACAACAGAAACTCAAATATAATTGACTACAAATATGTTAGATAATGCTGAGGCCAGGATACAGATGGACCTAGCAGATACTGCTAAGGATGGAATGCAAACAAACCAAGTAGATACTGCTGAGGCTGGGATAAAAACTGACATGGAAAGCACCATTGATATCGAGGTACAAACATACATGGTGGACACTCTTGAAGCCTCTAACCGGAGTAGGAAAGAATTCACCAACGAAGATGGAACCCAAATGGAGGAAATCCCTACCTATGCCCCTCTAGTTGAAAGAGCTGCCAAGCAAAAATGGTATAACAAATTAATTCGAACATAGCATGAGTTGGCACAATGCAAAAAGGAAGTAGTACTGGCACAAGAATATCAGGCACTACTATAGAAATTCACAAACCTTTCCACCATAGAATATGAAACATTTACCCAGCTCAGAGAGGAGCATGAAAAGGTAAAAAAGGCACAAGACCAGGTGGATCAAGCCAAGAAAAAAATCACGATGATTTGTTCGCTGTATTCTAATGCACTATCATGTAGGGCACCAACCACCAACTATGCCCTATTCTTAACAAAACGAAATTTGTTGTTGAAAATCAAGGCTGTTAGGGCAAGGAAGCCAACAGCTTTCAAAACCATAGAAGAGTTCTTCCACTGTTGCAATGATCAAGATTAACAGGTCCAACGCCTTTTATGTGAACTTTACATGCATAACTTCTTTCTAGAAGAGGACAGGGACAGCAATCCTAGTCCCTTTTTAGGAGATGTTCAGTTTCAAGCCTTCCTCTCGTTTGCTAAGGACCAGATTAGGTGGGCCAAAGCCTATAACATATTCCAAAAGAGAGAACATGGCCTAGACCTGTGGGTCAGAGGAGAGGCCACCAAACCCCTGCAGCGATTCATCCAACATAAGAATTTCATGCAAAGAAAGGGTGTAAGGACTAAGCTGGGACCCATCCACAAAGACATTATAGAGAATGGGTGAGAATATTTTGAGGAAATTCAAGAAGCAACCCTGGCAGTAGCCAAACAAATATGGATGGCCTCCACGAACAATGTAAAGAATATGGAGCCATTTGCCTACTGAAACTTCAAAGTAGCTGCCTCCAGATTCCTCCCATATAGTAACCTAGTCTTCAGCATGGGTCTTGCATGGTTAGGATGCATATATAGATGCCCTCTTATCTGGTACCCCCATGAGGGCTATGATCATGACTCTGAATTACTAGAAGGACACACAAGCACTGTTTTTGTAAGGATTAGACAAAAACATGGTTTCATAGCATACAAGGAAGAAGTCTAATCTGCCTACTTCTTAACACAATTGCATCTCAACCATCTATTTGCATGAGGACCTGCAAATAAGTAAGCAGGGGAGTATGTTGGGCTGGAATTAAGGTATGATTTCACCCTACTTTTACTTCGAATTATAATACATTTTTAGGATTTCTCTCATCTTAACAGTAAAAGAAATAAGGGCTAATGCAAAATCAAGATAAAGTGACTAACGGTAAGAAGCATGTTTAAAACAATGAGGACTTGACTTGTTTCATCTTTATTGACAGATAAATGAGGTAGTTGATTTGATGATGAACAAAAGACAACTGACAGACAGAGAACATGAATCCATAGTAACCCCTAGGGATGAGCAGAATGCGGAAAGACAGATCCATGTCCGAAGAACTCAAATGATAGCCACGCTCGGCGGGCTGTTGTTTGGAAAATACCGACCCACTGCGTGAAGATGCCTTTAAAAGGACCAAGGATGAACTAGATAAGGGGAGTCGAATAAGATTTTCCTTCTGTAATCAACGCATCAGGACATAAATGTTTCGTTGTATCCCTGTATTATCCTTTAATTTAATAAAGAGTTTTTGATGTTTTGAGCAATAATCTTTTGAGTTTTTCATTGCGTTCGAACTTCTGGTGGTTTGGGCCCAACCCTTGGGAGTTTTCCCACTAATTTTCGTGCTGTGCGTTAGTTACAGAATTGATGTCCAATTATTTGATGCAGTTTTTGAATTAATTTTCCACTCGATAAAATAGGATTACATGAGGTTACAGTTTCTCCTTTATAGTAATGCTTTATTGTTGTTAAATGTTTTCATTTCATTTTCTCACACGCCTTTATAGTCTCTTTATGAATCACAGAGTTCTTATTGTCCAATGTTATCTATTTATAATAATTAGATTGTTCCCTTAGTTCGATAATGCATCCAATTGTTGATTAATGTCAATTAGTTAGGTTGCAAAGAGAATTCCATTGCAAAATCATATAAGTAATTACTGATTCAATTCATTCATATTGTTATTCAATTCATTAAGGTTGTTGTTCAATTCATTAAGGTTGTTGTCCAATGCATCATTATGATGTTCAATCATAGGTTTCTCTCCTTCAGAGCTAGGCAGAGTAGTTACCTGCATTATACCATTTTCACTTCTATTTGAGTTGATTGAACTTCAAGAATTAGAGAATCCTTTTCATAAGAAACATAGAGTAACTATCATTCGATCTCACTTGCATATATTGTTTTGACACTCTTGAAATAAGAAGACTTACCTTGGTTTAGAATTGAATGAGGAACTTAGAGGTTGCCTATAATAAGCCACCTTTGTGAACCGACAGGAGGTTGTGGGGTCAAACCCGACGACCTCCATAAAATTTTATTCCACCTTCCAAGGGACACGTGGCGACCTCAGGGCTAGCCACATTTCACCCTCCAATTAGCCACAAAAACCTAATGTACAACTCATCAGCCAATCACATAGCGCCACTTGTCAGCGTTTGACTAGCTCGAAGAAAAGGAAATATTCTTCAGAATATTCCTTTTTTTCCTGATTGTGCACCCTTATGCTGACTGGGCATCCCAGTCAAACCTTTCACAAAATTTAGCTGTTTGGGAAATCGATCAGAATGCGATATCTCCCTCATACGACATTGATTTTTTGAACCATTCACGGCACCAGAATCAAGAAGACGAGATCTACTCGGTCGCTCAGGTTATGCACACCTTTGAACACTTCGAATTTTGAGAAAAATTTATGAACAGATTCAGATCTTAAATAAAATAATAGATAATCGATATATCAATCACATAAGAGTCTAGGTTCTCCAAAACTATCTTCTTTATTAATAGGTCCAACAATTCAGTACATCCAATCCTTCGGTGCACACAACGAACAGAGTGCGCACACAGCCAACAGGAGCCTTTCTACCAAAAAACCTAGGCTTAGATCGAACCATCAACACATATTCATCATAGGATCATTTCATATCCTTACATGACTCTATCCTTACATATTTATACTATCTAAATAGGCACAAACTAGGGTTTGAGACTCACGGTCTTCCCTTTTAAGCCCATTACAATGATTAAGGGACTTTGACCCACCCTAAAGTCCCTTTGACTCTTTACGTGCATCATGTATAACCAAAAATTATAAAAAATTACCCAAAAATGCACCCCAGGGTACCCCACTCCAACAAGGATAAAAAGTGTATTTTTGAAAAAAAAAATAATAAAAAGGGAAAAAATGAAGGAAACCAAAAAAATGTATTTAGGTGAGAAAGTCTAAATACCACCAAAAGAAAAAAAAAATGCATCAGTTAATTCTTGGAAATTTTGAATATAAGTGCTGCTAGCCAAAATGCCACATTGTAAATATGATACGTAGAAATAACTAGTCTAATCACAATGTTTACACGTGATTAGGCTGAAATAAAATAGACTAGGTTAGTGAATAAATCAATCACATATTTTAATCGTGATTGAGATAAGTTAGTGAAGTTAATCACAACATTAAATTGTGGTTAAATCACAAAGAAAAAAATAAAAAATTCCTTGCAAATTAAAATGCAACATTAGTGAGTAAATAAGTGGTATTATAATGTTATTAGGTTTGTATTAGATTAAGTTAAATCATAGAAATTAATCGCGATTTATCACATGTAATACTATTTGACATAAAGGTTTTATGTAATGTTTCTACCTTATGATAAAAATAAACAATCAAGATCTTCCCTCGCAAAGGATCAATGGAGGGGGAGTGTTTTCGAGCTCCCCTGAGCTCCTTAACGCTTTTCCCGTGGGTAGGGGAGTGTCCAAAATGGTTGGACCCACTGCTCTATGTGTCTCCCCCACAGGATTTCTCACCCCCCCCCTCTGAAAATTCGTCCGTAGTTGACCATTCACTCCCACACCAATGCCCATTTTCCTCGAGAGCCTTCCTTACCCCAACATCACTGCTCCCACCTCAGTTGAAACTCCTCCACTCACCATGCGCCAACTCACCATCATGGACCCCACTCCCCAAACTTCCCTTCTATTAAAATTTTCATGATAATATATTCATTCCCAATAGAAATATGACATATCGCACTCCTTTCCCCACATTAGCAAACTGTGACAACCATAAATTCTTCCTGCTCCCACTGCAATGGACCCCGTCCCTACTAATGGTAATTTTAAATTCTCTATTAAACATTGTGAAGCCATAAAATCCCTTCATTTTTTTTACAAAAACAACTAAATATTACACTCCTCCACGCTGTGAAAGTGACCAGTTAATTTCCCAGTGACAGTGATTTGATCACCATCACCGACCCCACTTCAACTTCCAATGATTAGCTTCCCTTTCCAGGTAATCTCAGAGTCTTCATTCATTTGTTTCTTTGTTATATTTTATAATAGCCCCTAAAGTAAAATCCCCTAGAAACAAAGGCAAAAATCCTAAATAGAATCTAATGCTTTCCCCTCCCATTAACATGGATCACTTACATTTAGTTGACCAACAGTATAATATTGGTGAGACTATATGTGAATTTGACTTGTTCAAACTTCAAAATTGGTTGAAGTAGATATTATTAGACTAGAGTGATGAATTGGGCCTATGGAAGTCTTCCCTACCCCAATTGATGTTCCCGCCAACTCATTATTTCCCTGAGCTGATAACCTGGTGTCAAATAAGATATGTACCCTCCCAGAGAACAATTGTTATCCGAAATGGTGAATTTCTACTCACCATTACAGTTGAAGCCATTTCACAAATGCTCCAAGTGAAAAATCCAGAATCCACAAAGCCATTATGAGTAGTCTCTCACTTAGAGCTCTACAAGAATTTTACCTTCCCACAGAGAGCCAAGATCTTTGAAATATTTCTCCTCAAAGATTCTCAATTTCCCAAATGAAACTTTCCATACTCATCTTCTATATTTCTTGAGGTAACTAAATAGATAATCACCATAATCTCATACATAATTGGTTACCACTGTGATTTGTGGGTTGATGAGGGAATTGTTAGCTTCTTGTCCATTTTTACCACTGATGAGAATCCTATTATTTTTAATTACAGTGTGTTTATTACAAATACAATTCATTACCAATTCATGAAATTTACGATAGATGGAGCTTTTAAATTCTGTGTTGGTTTAGTTTATTTTTTCATGTATCATCAAACAGATAGGTTTCCATTTTCTTTGTAGAAAATGGATGAGTAGGTTAATTAAAAGTTAGTGATCTATTGGACTCCTTGATGAGGAAAAATTCCACAGATTTTACCTTTGCAGACTATTTGATCAGTTTCTGTACACAGTTAATTTTCTGCTAAACAGTGATTTGGAGCCTAAGATAAGAGAAGATATTAAAAAATTATTACGTCTTAGTGACCAGATGAAGTAAGGTGACTGGTATTTATACTAAAACTACATAGAGATTAGAATCTATGGGTGTGAATTTCTACCCTATAAGTTTCCAAAATTTGTTCCCATGAGATTGTTATCATGAGAGTACATTAGAAAAATGATTCATATGGATGAATTGAATGTTTTAGCATCTAAGAAGAAGGAACGATTTAAAATCAAAGCACAGGTTGGATCATTTTTGTGCAATACAAGAACAACTCGTAAAGAAGCATGTTTGTTGCTGAAGCAAATGAATTTCAATTTTATCTTTACTTGGTCTTATGACCCGTTCGACCTAATTTCAAAACTGAGGGTGGAAAAAAAGACCACTCCCTACACACACACTCCTTGTCCAGGGTGTTGGGTCAATTTACCGGGTAAACTAACGCAAGTATTTAATTATCAATCTAGGTTTGTAAACTTGGAAGCATGTCCAAAATATATGGATTTCAGATGTCGTCACTTTTAGAAGACAAAATACAGAAGTTACAAGAAATGCATATTACAAATATATTCTAGATTATAATATTTATGGAAATGCATATTACATATATAAAATCTAACTATGTATTTTATGATTCAATATGTAATAAGTGAGGGAAGAGGCTGCTAACTTAGGAGATCCTCATTGTCCTTCCCCACAGTACTACCTTCATGAAGATAAACCAAATAACTGATTAACAATAGTTTATGATGTATAAAAAGTAGGAGAAAAGGCTCCTAACTTATGAGGTCCAGGTTGTCCTTCCTTACAATTCTATTCCATCATTTTCACCATTGCATTAAGACTAGAAATTCTGGAAATATCTCAAGCAAGGAAAAGAGGATGGATTTTAGTTGTTGTTCTTGATCAGATAGAAGGAGAATTTATCTTAAACTCTTGTTTTTATCTTCATATGAAAACTATAATTAAACAAAGAATCATCTAGAAAATATAAGAAATATTCACACATATAAATGACTAAATAAATCTGAAGCAAAACTAGTTCATGAAAATTATGCTAATTTAACCAAAAAGTGTACTTAGCTTGGTGTGGGGGGCCTCCACCCTTGCCTTGCATACTTGAAGAACTTCTTAGCTACAGAAAATTTAATCAATCATCCACAGCATGAAAAGCAAATAGAAGGTGGAACTGGTTCCTGAAATTATTTCAAAATATTCAGAAGTCTCAATATAAAATTATACAAATTCTCCATGCTTGAATGATTCATAAGCTTCATTTAAATAAGAAAATAATAAAAAAAATCTAGGTATAATGTCTCTAATAGTATTATCCATCACAATCCCATCCATCTAGGTCGAAATTATCCATTCAGTTTCACAAAATCAGGAAAATCCCCAAAAATACTATTTTTCCCCTTTTTCTTAGGGATTTCTTAAAAACAAGTCATGATTAACCAGCATTGACTGAGCATGTTTTAGCTAGTTTTGACCAAAAAAATATATGTTTTTCCATCTATGGTTCCCAATCTTTCCAAATATATTCTCAACTCGTGCCCTGGTGTCCTGCACATATGAATTCGGTGAAGCTATTACAGGAAGTCAGTTCTGTCCAAAAGTACTCTTAAAACCCAATTTTTACAAAAATCTCTAAAAATTGAAAACTTAATTTAATTACCTGAATATGCACAATAAGGTCAAAATAAGGCATATATGGATGATATAAGGTGGAATATGATGGAAATTAGGTGGATTTTTTATAAGCAAAATTGACCAAAATTGAGGGCCAACATCTCCCCCTTGCTGATCTTCAAGCATGTCTTCATGATTGCTTTCTCCTCTTTCATATTTTGAGTGATGATGTGCCCATTGTCCCTAATCCTATAGTCTCTTGTTGTGAAACCTGAAGAATACAATCAATACCCTTATACCTTCCTTCCTTGTAGATGGTGGCCTTTACCTTCTGCCTCTCATATTTGTATTGCCATGTTTTCTTCTCTTTGAGCCATCTATATGCTTTTTTAGATATAAGGATGTTATTTGTTTCAAGCTTACCAATTTTCTTGGTCAAATTTTCATTTTATTTGATCAGATTTTTATTTTTTTCTTTGTACATATTATTCTTTCTTCAAATTCCTTTCCAAGATTTTTTTGAACTCCAACTCTCTTGTCAACTCTTCTATCTTCTTAACATTTTCTTCTTTATGCAACTCACTTTCTTCTCCTTCAGTTTCCTTACCAAATTAATGTGATGTGGTAGCTCCTACCTAAGAATTCTCAAAGTAGGAGTTCCTCTTTAAAGGTTCTTCTTGGACATCTCTGTCCAGTCTTTGCAATATCTCATTAATTTTGTTTATGTTGTTGAAGGTTCAAAAATTTCTACCTCTGGGTTATTTTCTTTTTCACTTGGCTCTTGCTTTGTTTTCTTCCTAGGATTTCTAAGAACAGATAGGAAGGATATTTCTTTCTAAATAATGACACTATCATGTTTCTTCTTGGATCTAGTCCTAGGATACATAGAAGAATTTATAATGCTCCTAATCACATGCATTTGTTCATTTTTTCCCTCTATTGTTTGCTCCTCAAGATGGTTCTGAACCAAAAATTATTTCCAAACAAATCCCTTGTTTCTTACCTAATGTTCTACAAGTATTTTAATGAGCCCTTGATGATAAATGTTTGCTTCCTTTGCTTTAGTTTTATTTTTAACACCCCCTATCATTTTTATCAAGCTCTTTGAGAAGAAATAAAGTATATTTATCTTGGATTCTCCCTTCATGTGGTGGATTAGCTTAATGTGATAAAATATACTACATTTTACCGGTTGTCACATGCAAAATATCTCTGAATGATCAATACTAATTCCGACCATGTGTAACTTAACCAGTCCCTTGGGATTCCTTTTTCTCTGTCAAAGGATCCTTTTCTCTATTTTCCTGGGAAGAATGTACAACATTTATGTTTGAAATGTAAACCTTTGTGGTATTCTTATCTTGTTAAGGGAAGATCTAGAACTTGGGAAAACAATTCTGGGTTTGGTGGTATGGAGAGGTCACCCACTATTATTTGTCCCTGTTCATAATGATTTATGAATTTTTGTGTAATCTTGTCACTATGCCCATTAAATTTATGAATAAACCCTATCAATCCTGCTTGATACAATCTCTCTATGGTTTTTTAATATTCCCAATTAGTCCTAAGCTAATGGGAATATTCATTTTTGCTTTATTTTTCAGTTTCAAGAATAAAAGTGTAAAGGAGGTTCATAAAAATCCTAAATAGTAAATAAATCAATGCCAAATGTGAAAGAGGCTAAATCTTGGCTATGTAAGCAAGCACCCTTAGGTGTGAAAGGGGCTGAATATTTTGACTGGGTCAACCTTGACCAAATCTACAACGCTGTCTTGGAGGAGTGGCCATCAATGAGGCACAACGCAGTTTTAGATGGAGCTTCTTTGTGTGAAGGGAGTGTTTTCATTGAAGGTGGTTTAGGGTTTGCAAGCTCTTAACTTATAAAAGGAAAAGGATGGCAGCATGAGAGGGTTGTTGATGATTATTGAATTTCTAAATATATTGGCTTCTTAGACATATATCATTTTCTTGCTATTTAGCTAAGAATAGTGATGTTTAGCATTGGGTGTTTCTGATCAGGAATCCCACCTCTTTCCTTGAGAGGCCTCTTGGAGGAGTTTGCATTGCATAGTCCACTATCTCGATGAAGGCCAAGGTTCTTCTTCCAACTACAACACAGATCCTGTTCAGGGTTTGGTTGTCTTTGAAATTTGCAGCAAGTGGAGGCTAGATATACTCATATCTAGACCATTTCAGTGCTCCTTTTCAGTGGGGAAGGCTTCTATCCCATTGGAAAGAGAGTATTGGATCATTGGAGCACCATTTTCAGATCTTGGCAGGTGGCCAACTATGTTCTAAATCCTACAGTGTAGTATTGCTTCTAGAACTACGTTATTCATGTAGGTGTTGTTGCAGGGTGATTTGGCATACTATCTGTAGAGTTGGTTTTCAAGTGTTGGGGATCTGCCCTTCACTTTGGAGATCCATTGGAGGAGATCTATACATTGCTCATTTGAGATTTGATCTGCATGTTCTGAATACTTATGAATATATGAATATTTCTGCAGATCTGCAACTTAGATCTCAGATCTACATCATGTAATTGGTATTTTGCTGAAAACCCCAAGGGGAATTGAAAGAGGAGCCTCTATAGTGTATGGATATGTCATAGATCTGAATTTTTATGCACTCATATGCTCTAGACCTGAAGTGTAATAAACAACTATTTTCAGTCAATAAAATAATGTTGTCAAGCCTTTTTCAGTCCATACATGTGATTGCAACACCTCTTCTTGAGGATTTTATTGTATTGGTGACTTGTAGTTCTAGCTATGCATCTTATGGGCCTCATTGTACATCTATTTTTCTGCTATAAATGCTTTTTAAAGGTCTCCATATTGGCCTCCTACTTTGCCTTGGATGAACTGCGTTGTTTTCCTGCATATTTGTCTTGTATTGCTGCATTCCCCATTTGGGAATATTATAGTGGTATCAGAGCATCATCTTGGCATAGCATGTTCTTTCTAAGAAGCCAACATGTCTTCTGAAGAAGAAGAACCTCTTAATGACAGAGAGAAGATGTATCTAAAGAGAATACAAAAGAAATTTGATTACACCAATGACCATGAAGACAAGGGTAAAGCCCCTGTATCTGGAAGTGAAGAAGAAGAAAAGTATTTTCCTAAGATCCTTTTGAGAGCCATGCAAGATATTGCTAGAGAGATCAAAGAGATTAGAATGGACAGAATCAAAGAATCCCATAAAGGATTCCATATTGGAGAAGGCTCTGGCATATCTCATCACTGGAATGATCAACCAATGCATCAACCACAAGTTTCCCAACGCTCTACCATGCCTACCTTTTTGGCTGTGGGAAATGAAGGGTTTCAAGAGCATGAATCCCTTGAAAGATATTTTGAAGAATATGAGTCTCAAAATCAGAGATTCAAATATCACTTAAGTTTTCAAGAGTTTTGTCACATAAAGGACAAAAGAAGACCAGGGTATCATGATCAACACCACAGTATGGGAAAATTATTTTTACCCAACTTTGATGGGTCATCCAAGTGTTCTGCCAAATCATGGGTAGAAAAAATTGACTTATACTTTCAGTTGAACAAGGTTCCAAAGATGGAGGCTATCAAGATTGCAGCACTGCACCTTGAAGGTGAAGCACATGACTGGTGGTTCCATGGCTTGTCTACATTGGGTCATGCCAATGTGACTGCTTATTCAGAGTTCACTAGAAGATTGGTGGAAAGGTTTG
Organism: Pinus albicaulis; assembly: GCA_034641835.2. NCBI lineage: Eukaryota > Viridiplantae > Streptophyta > Pinopsida > Pinales > Pinaceae > Pinus > Pinus albicaulis. The sequence continues at coordinate 292,722 of JAXQQM020061121.1, read as the reverse complement.
ACATAAGAGATCCAGAGGCACCATTTATGAGCCTTGCAAAGTTGAAACAATGAGGTAATACAGAAACTTAAATTTCTAAATTTTTAAGATTATCTGTTATGGTTCCTGATTTGTCTGCAACAAGAAGCGTGTACATGTTCATCGATGGTCTAGATGAACCTCTTCATGGGTTGTTTAAATCTACCAAGCCCACTACCCTGCATGATGCTATTGAAAGGGATAGAGACCTTCAAGATGCCTTGCCAAAAGAAAACACAACTTTTCAGCATAAGCCATCTTTTCCTTCAAAGCGAAAGGAAGAAAAAGGTGCTCCTTCAAAGGAGAGCTCATATAAGAAGCTTATTGATGATGAAGTCTGGAGAGATCTAAGAAGAAGTAAGCTATGCTTCACTTGACAAGAATCATGGGCACTTGGAAATAGATGTGGTGCTGGAAAAAAAAATTACATAGAGGTCTTTTATGATGATGAGGAGGGAGAAGAAGAGGAACCAAGGAGATGTCACAGTGCTGACAATGCAGGAGGAGAGCCAACACCATCAAGAGATGGGAATGGAGATTTTGGAGGGGCACTTGCATATTTTAGCAGAGTACCCAAGTACTTGACCTTAAGATTTCAAGGTTCTATCTTGAATCAGAGGGTTTCTGTGTTGATTGACAGTGGGGCTACCCACAATTTCATTGATGCCCATCTAGTGCAAAGAAGGGCAATACCCACTGATTATTTTGAGGGATTCTCTGTTTTGGTCCCAGGAGATAGAAAAATGCAATGCATGCATTATGTTCCATCACTTTCAATCACCATGGGCACATATACATTGGTTGATCACTTCTTTGTGGTTGACATAATTGACTCCAATGTGATTTTGGGTGTGTAATGGCTGACTACATTGGGAAAAGTCACCATTGATTGGGAGGCTTTGCAAATGGAATGGGTGGAAAAAAAGAGTGGTGAAACTAAAATTATCAAAGGAATGCATACATATCCATCACATACCACTTCCACATAAAAAACAGAGATGGATTTGGCAATGGAAGCAAGGGCCTCACAATCCCATCTATCATGCTCATGAGATTTCTGCATGGGACACTATTATCTAGTGGAAAACCACCTGGGAGGCCACCTGATTCAGATTTTGTGGGAGATATCTCACAACATGATGCTCCAAGATTAGATCCAGGAGGGATGGGAGCATTGAAAGACAATGATATAGCGTTGGGAGTCTTGGGTAGGCTCAAGGAGGAGGGAGATATTCTCCCCTTATCATCATCACCCACTCTCATTTCTGATTTTGCGCTATGGGAGGATAAGAATGGAAGGAATGGCCTTCTAACTTATACATCTGGCATGGGTGATGTCAAGGAAGATTTCAGCCACATGACAGCCATTTCAGTTGATGGATCATCAGCACTGTCATTATTGGGGAGTTTAGATCCATACTGGAAATCCCAACTGTTGGTGGATTATTCCAAGGATATTCACACTTGTATGATACTTGATGACCAGATGCATGAAGAGGGCTATTTATTCCAAGAAGGATTCATCTATCATCATGGTAGGATCTTTTTTTCTAGAGCCTCCAAGCTCAAGGAGAAGTTACTACAAAAAACCTATGAAGAGTTATGTTTTAGCCACACTTATTCCATGAAGCTCAACAACATCATCTTGAGGAGCTACCATTGGGAGGGCTTTGAAGGAGAACTATATCAGAATTGTCAAAGATGCATGTACCATGTGGAGATGGAGCAGCAACATAACTCTATGGAAGATTTAATTCAGCCTTCTCTTTCTCCTTTTGAGGAAGAGGATAGATCTATGCACCACTCCATTTGTATAAGGAAGATTGTTGATGAATAGCATACTCATGTAAATCATGTTTTATTTTATGGTTGTATGTATTATTTTACCATGTTTATGCAGGCCATGACTCCAAGGAGGAGTGTTATACCTTAAAAATTTTATGGCCAACTTTGGGCCACAAAAATTCCTGAATTTGGCCACCCCCTTAAAGGACAAAGGGATATTTTGTTTCATGATGGGTGCACTCCTAAGGCACCAAACATATCTCACACTTTCAGCCATGGTGAGATGACATGGGAAGCAAGTAATTGGTGGGGATACCACTTACCACATCTTGATTTTATGCAGGCAGGAGATGCACCACGCTAGTTCCACATGTGGGATTATGACCCACCTCCATATGCACAAATTTCTGTTTGTATATATGTTGTTTTGCTCCCATACATTGAAGATGTAATTGTACTTTTTATGGAAATTTATGGAGGGAGGATGGGGGGTATGTATGTACCTTATGGGATGGAGACTTTCTATGTGTCTTATGCTACATGTTTTAGGGAGAGCATTGGGCCAGCCATGTTTTTTTCATTTGAGCTATTGTCTCCTTATGGGATGACCTATTTACATCTCATGAGAACTTTGGAAGAGAAATTCATGGAGGGATGGATTGGTGAACACTTAGCTGATGGAGGAAGCTTATCACATGTTGGTGTCACCAATGGAGGAGGAGAAGAGCGGCAACACTCACCTTATCAGTTGCTTGAGGAAAAGCAACATTTGGGAGGGGAGGACTGTAATATTCCCAATTAGTCCTAAGCTAATGGGAATATTCATTTTTGCTTTATTTCTTGTTTTAAGAATAAAAGTGTAAAGGAGGTTCATAAAACTCCTAAACAATAAATAAATCAATTCCAAATGTGAAAAAGGCTAAATCTTGGCTATGTAAGCAAGCACCCTTAGGTGTGAAAGGGGTTGAATATTTTGGCTGGGTCAACCTTGACCAAATCTAGAGCGTTGTCTTGGAGGAGTGGCCATCAATGAGGCACAACGTAGTTTTAGATGGAGCTGCTTTGTGTGAAAGGAGTGTTTTCATTGAAGGTGGTTTAGGGTTTGAAAGCTCTTAACTTATAAAAGGAAGAGTGTCATATTCCAAAAATTTAGCCTTCAAGCTAAATGGAATATTAGAGTTGTTTTATCACTAGGAAGGTGAATAAATGGGTAGGGAGGCCCATTAACCTCTTTATAAGGATCAATAACACTCATAATGTGAAAGGAGGAAGAATAAGTAGCTAATTTGAGCACCCTTCGGTGTGAACAGAGATGGGATCATATTGATTCAGTCAACTTTGACCAAGTCAACAAAGTTGTCTAGATACATTGAATCTCCTTGATGAACAACGCATTTTTGGTGGAGGACAGCTTGCATGAGCTTGATGGCACATATTTATGGGACCCAATGTGAAGAGTTTCACTTGCTATATATGGAGAGGATGGGAGCCTTTGTGATTCATGTTTTTTATTATCATTTTCTATTGGTCTTTTTAGAATTTGCTTCCTCTTGCTGTTTAGCAGGGCTACAATGCTGTTTAGCACAAGGGTGTTCCTGGTCGGGAATCCTACCTCATCCTTAGGGAAGGAGAGGTTCTTTGGGCTACATTTCCTCATTCCAGAATTTTGGCCAAGCTACCTCCTTCAGCTATAGCGCAGTTTCTGTTTAGAGCTGGGTTGTGTTAGAGGGCACTACAGCGAAGGAGGATCTCTTAGAGTCATTTCTGGGCTTGTTTTTCAGTGGAGAGGTTGTCTATTCATTGGAGGATCAGAAAGGAGGACTCCCAAGCATATTTTGACATATTTGGCATCAAGACAACCATCTTTTATCCCTCACAACACATTCACCATCCTGAACTACATTATTTTTGGAGGCATTTGCTGGGAGGGTTCATTGAGCTTATCAGGAGGGTCTATTTCTGAGTAGAGGGATCAGCCTTCTAACTAGAAATACCATTGGAGGAGGACATCATTATTTCAGATATTTCATAGCCTCATTTCATATCAGATCCAATTTGTAGTGTCACATTAACCCCAGGTTTATTTGTCACATTGTATATTTCTTGATATTTATAGCAATCCTTTCCGATTTGGTTAGAAATCTTGTATTAGAGCCCACATCTTCATTGCTGGGAATTTATTTTGTTTCTATCATCCACATTCCATTTATATATGTATTCAATAGTAGCTACATTGTTATAGACAACACTATCACTACTCTTCGGAATTTTATAAAGTTGCAGCAACTCATGTGCTGATTGTTTTGTTCATTGGAGACTTGTTACCATTTCTTGAGTGGCTTGTCCCTCATGATCTTGTTGTATATTTCTGCTGATATATTAATAAAATTATGGTTGTACATTGATCCCTCTTATTTCATGTTCATATTGTTTGTGCTCAACCTAGTGTTCCTAAATTGAGTTCATTAATTGTCAACCAGGGTTGGTAAACTGCTGAAGTGTGGTGCACTATATGTGCCTAGGTATTTGTTTCTCACTACGTTGTGTTTAGTGTTTTATGATGTTTTTGGTTTTATGGTTTTATGTTTGAAAAGGGAAAGAACTAAGTGCTGGTGAAAATAAGCTATTGGTTATTTAAAACAGAACAAAGCCTAAACTATGGATGACAAACAACAAATGCAAAGCTTGATAATGACTTCATTGCAAGAAAATAAATCACAACATGAGCTTGAACTTATCCAATTCATTAATTAAAAGTGTGTTGAAAGAGCTTGAGAAATGGACAAGTTAAGTGTAAATGAAGTTCTCCTAAATAAACAATCAACTCACAATATTACAAAATGATTATTTGTAACACAGTAAGGTTTCTATTCTAGATTAACCTATGATGCTGAAGTTACCCTATTCTGCAACTTGACTTATCACTTCTAGGCCTTATTCATAAGTTTTGAGATTTTCTAAAATAATACTTGGGAAAAAGGCTATAGGTGAATTTGTAAAAGATTTGCAGAATGATCAAAGCCTTAAAATGATATTACTGACCCCTGTTCATGTGATGATGTATCAATATAAATTTAGAACAAAAGTAAGTTGTAAATAATGAAGGCCGAGAGACTAATTTTGACAACTAGCACTACTTGAAACACAATGGATAAAACTAGGCTAAAAAGTGGTCTATCAATCTTAAAAGACAGTGACTGCAACTTAAACTAGAATGCCATTAATCTTTTCTTGAAACAAAATGAACTGAGACTGAACTAGAGTGCTTCTAATCTACTTGAAGTACAGTGAACAGAGTTAAACTAAAATGCCATTATCAAACTAGAAATGTAGTGACAAAGCTGAACTAAATGCAATCAACCTCCGGAGTGCTCTAACTAAATTAACATGCAACTAGTCTATGGAATTCTACAGCCCATCTCGTTCAATAGGAATGATATTTTGGAAGATTTTGTAAAACAAGTATGGCTGTATTATTCAGTGCAATTGAACATAAACATAAAATTGAAAGCAAATACAACTAGAATCTAAGACACCACAGCTGTTTCTTATTCATTGTTAATGATGTTTTGGAAGAGTTTGTAGGACTAAGACCGGCTGTGACACTTAGTGTAAACAAGCATAAATCATAAAATTCGAAAGGAAATGCAACTAAAACCTACAATACCACAGCTATGCCTTATTCATCGTGATGATATTTTGGAATAGTTTATAAGAGTAAGTCTAGCTGTGATAATTAATGTAAACAAGTATGAACATAAACTTCAGAAACTTGCCTAAGCTAGAAATGAAAACGAGACTAAAATATTTATCTAAACCGTATAAACAAGGCTGCTCAGGTAGCAGGGGCCCTCTAACACCGGAGTAGCACGAAATATACTTCAAAATTGACTCAACTCTTTCAAGGAAATGATGCTTCTTTCATTAAAGAGAAATTAATTCAAAAAACAGAGTGTTTTCGGACTTCTGAAATCTAGCAATCAACCACAAAATCTAACCTCGTCCCTCGGTTTCCCGAGCCATATTTGTAATAAATTTACATAACTGTCTTGAGATAACCTAGGGATAATTGTCTTTCCAAATAAAAACCAAACTAGGACTCTGATGGTGGTCACGTAATACAATTAAGGACATTTGGATTGTCCTTGTCCTATTAGGAGTCTCTCTCCTAGTTTGAGTTCCCACATACATAACCGCCTACAGAATTCCGTTCAAACTTCGTGGAGAGCAACACATGATGAGGGAATGATGTGGAATACAACCATATGTGTTTTCCTTTGAGATGACACCTAGAACCTGCGTAGACATGAAGACAACTGCAGAATCGACAACTAGCTACAGAATGTTTGCATTTTGTAGCTAGATCTAGTTCAAAAAGTACTACAATGACAAAATCATAAAAACATAGCAAGTTAGTCATGATATTAATGCTTAAAGCAATTTTAACTAATTCTAATGATCATTTGAACCTGTGATTAATAATGGACAAAGGAAATGGAGTGGAATGTGGTGGAAGAAAGAACATCTTTGGAGCTCAACACATATTTGCAGAGTTTTACATTTTTATGTTCATGTATTGCTGCAACCCCATTTTTGGATATTACAGTGGTATCAGAGCATAGTCTTGGCTCAGCCTGTGGAACTCAACCATTATGCTATCAAGAGGGAGAGAGATGAACAGAAATAAGACTCCATTATGTGGAGGCAGAAAGGAGGAAAGGCTCTCAAATCTTCTTCCAAAATCTATGCAAAGCATCAATGAAGATCTTAAGAAGATGAGAGAGGAGATGGAATCTCCAGAGAAATTTGAATCTAGAGCCAGATCTAGATTGGAAGATGATAGGTATGAGAATGCAGCTACACCCTATTATGCACAATGCATTCAAAGAGATGAAAGAAGAGGAAATGCCAAGGAGGGAAACTCTTAGTAATTTTCTGCAAGATTATGAATCTCAAACTGAAAAGTTTAGAGATCATATCACTTTCCAAGATTTTTTCAAGATCAAGGTAGAGAGGAGCAAGATGCATGACATGGATATATTTTCTCTATATTCCTTTGATGGATCACCAACATGTTTAGCTAGAGCTTGGGTGGAGGAGTTACACACCTATTTGCAGCAGCACCAAGTTTCTGAAGATGAAGCCATTAGAGTTGCATCACTGCACTTTGAAGGTAAGGCCTATGCTTGGTGGATGTTTGAGTCATTTTCATTGAAAAATGTCAATACTTCTTCTTTTGCAAAGTTCACTAAGAGATTGGTAGAAAGGTTTGATAAAAAACATGAAGAAGTCATTCCAAGACAAATAAAACTTTTGCATTAGTTGGAAGGACCTACAAACTCAAATCCACTTCAGAAAATTGTTGGAGGAACTCACATGTTGCATGATACCTTGCTAGAGGCAAGATCCTTGTTTCATAACCTTGGACAAGAGGGCATGAAGGTTCCTTTTTCAAAAGAAGATCCTCTTATTGAGCAGTTACCTCCTATTCATATTGAAGAGGAAGAGAAGGATGGGGGTTACAACGTTGTCACATCTAGAGCATATCTAGTACCTCATGCAGAGGAAGGAGGAGCACATGCTCCAACAAGAAGATTTCTTGTAGCATTGCAAGAAGTTCCCCAGGATCTCACTTATGGAAGACAAAGCAAAATCAACGAGAAACATTATTTTGAGATGAAAGGAGGAGGTATGGAGGAAGGACATCATCATTTAATGAGAAAGAGGCATACTAATTTTCATTGTGAGGGCAAGGGAAAGGTTTCCCAACCATATGTATAGTCTAATATTGACATGGATGTCTCACTACATGGAGGCATTCCACTTGGGAGGCCACCATATCTGGAGTTGGTAAGAGGCATCTTACCATTTGGTTCACCCCTCTTAGATTCCGAAGAGGTGAAGACTTTGGAGGAGTCTAGTACAACTTAGAGAGTTTGCGATAAACTCAAGGAGGAAGGGGACATCCTTCCATTTTCAGCACTACCTGTACTGTGTTGACAAAAGTTGCTGCAGTGATGAAGGATGGCACCTTCATGATGCAAGGAAGATGCTCCATGGATTTGGAGAAACAAAGGGGACTTTAAGGAAGGAATCCTCCATACATTGGAGTAGATGGAGGCCACTCATGCTTACATGGGCCAAAATTGGGAGATTCTTTTTGGATGGGAGCTTCTCATGGGAAGCCAAATTCCAAATATCACTACTTCTTTTTGAGCATGAGTAGCTGCCTGATAGGCATGGCAGCAATTTGGAGGATGACTTTGGCTTGAGGAATGTCAAAGGAAAAGACAACAACATGTGGGGAGCTTCACATTGCAGATCATTAGCGCTGTCTCTTGGGAGGATTGATCCATATTGGAGGTCTCAAATCTAGGTAGAGTACTCCAAGGATCTTGGTGCTTGCATGATACTTGATGACCCAGATGGAGATGATAGATATATGGTGGATGATGTGGTCATATATTCCCATGGTAGATTCTTCTTGACTAGAGCTTCTAAGATCAAGGAGAAGCTGCTACATGCAACACATGAGGACTTCTTTTCCATGCACTTTGATGCATATTTTTCCTTGGAAGAGGAGTTTATTTGGGAGGGCATCAAACATGATATATTTCAGCATATGGAGAGATGGATAGCCTGGATGGTGATAGAGAGGATGTCACAGCCACTTCCCTACTCTTTGGAGGTGAGGGAGAATTTTCGGTTGAGCCATTTCAGCTCAAGGTCCCAAGTACATGGTGGAGAATGTATAATTCCACATTATGTTTTGTACTTCTTTACTTTATATGAGCAGCATGTTGTACCAAGGAGGATTATCCCTTCTTTCATATTGTATTATGATATACTTGAAGCCATTTATAGCATTGATATTGGCTATCTTATTGGTGGTTTGTGGGGGAAGCCACATGATTTTTGGTGTGCACCATTGACACCACCTTGTACTTTCATGTTTCTAACCTGTAAAATTATTGTGGCAGCAAAAAAGTGGCTCGAAAAGAACTTGTTATTGTTTGATTTGATGCAAGAAAAGGATGCACTGCGCTGGTTCCTTGTGTGGGACCTTGATCCACTTTCGGTTTTCATATGACAACTTGTTTCTATTGGTTTTTGCTTCCATGTATTACTGATATTTTTATGTTCATGGGGAGCTTTGTTTGGAGAGTGGGATATGAGTTATAGATGCCCATTGGGAGTATGATTCTCCCTACTTTGCATGATGCATGTTTCAGAAGAAGCAATGGGCAGCCCATGATTGCCAAACTACATCCCTTTTCTTCATGTGGGAGGATCCATTTGAAGAACTTGAGTTTTTGGAGGAGACACTTCATGGATTATTTGTTTGGTGGGGTAGCTTGGGCCACTCTTGGAGGGCATAAAATTTCAGCCCAAGATTAGCAGCAGCCCCATAATTACCATAAATGGATAGAGAAACCACTTGGATGGGAGGATCCAATCTCTCCATGCAGCCCCAACACATTGTCTGAACCGGGGGTTGAGGATATTTTTGAGCTACCTAGATTGGCTCATTTCATTTGAATGATAGCATGGGTGTGGGAGTCACTCATTGGGAATAATATTCCCCATGTTTTTCATCACTCCTACCTTGAGGAGGTCGTTGGATAGCAAGGAGGTTTCCACTTACACCTTCCACCTTTCTATGATGCGAGCCATATGGTTTTTCATGCTTGGGAAGAAACATTGGAGGGCATATTTGTAGCAAATAATTTTGAGTAGTCGTGGGGACTTTTGATGAGGAGGCCACAAGAAGAGGAGGGTAGGAATTTTTCTCTCCTTATACAATTTCTTGAGGACAAGCAACATTTTGGAGGGGAGGACTGTAATATTCCAAAAATTTAGACTTCAAGCTAAATGGAATATTAGAGATGTTTTATCACTAGGAAGGTGAATAAATGGGTAGGGCGGCCCATTAACCTCTTTAGAAGGATCAATAACACTCCTAATGTGAAAGGATGAAGAATAAGCAGCTAATTTGAGCACCCCTGGGTGTGAACAGAGATGGGATCATGTCGATTCAATCAACTTTGAACATGTCAACAAAGTTGTTTAGATACATTGAATCTCCTTGATAAACAACGCAGTTTTGGTAGAGGAAAACATGCATGAGCTTGATGGCACATATGGATGGGACCCAATGTGAAGAGGTTCACTTGCTATATATGGAGAGGATGGGAGCATTTGTGATTCATGTTTTTTATTATCATTTGCTATTGGTCTTTTTAGACTTTTCTTCCTCTTATTGTTTAGCAGGGTTGCATTGCTATTTAGCACAAGGGTGTTCCTGCTCGGGAATCCCTACCTCATCCTCAGGGAAGGAGAGGTTCTTTGGGCTAAATTTCCTCATTCCAGCATTTTTTCCAAGCTACCTCCTTCAGCTACAACGAAGTTTCTGTTTAGAGCTGGGTTGTGTTGTAGGGTGCAGCAAAGGAGGATCTCTTAGAGTCATTTTTGGGCTTGTTTTTCAGTGGAGAGGTTGTCTATTCATTGGAGGATTAGAAAGGAGGAATCACGAGCATATTTTGACATCTTTGGAATTAGGAGAACCATCTTCTATCCCTCACAGCGTAGTCACCATCCTGAACTACATTATTGTTTGAGGCATTTGCTGGGAGGGTTCATTGAGCTCATCAGGAGGGTCTATTTCTGAGTAGAGGGATCAACCTTCTAATTAGAAATACCATTGGAGGAGGACATCATTATTTAAGATCTTTCATAGCCTCATTTCATATCATATCTAGTTGGAAGTGGCACATAACCCCAGGTTATTTGTCACATTGTATATTTCTGGATGTTTCTAGCAATCCTTTCCGGGTTGGCTAGAAATCTTGTATTAGAGCCCACATCTTCATTGCTCAACATTTCTTTTGTTTCTATTAGCCACATTCCATTTATGTATGTATTCAACAGTAGCTACACTATTATAGGCAACGCTATCATTGCTCTCTGGCATTCTATACAGTTGCAGCAGCTCATGTGCTGATTGTTTTGTTCATTGGAGACTTGTTCCCATTACTTGAGTGGCTTTTCCCTCATGATATTGTTGTATATTTCTGCTGATATATTAATAAAATGATGGTTGTACATTGATCCCTCTTATGTCATGTTTATATTTGCAGAGTTTTACATTTTTATGTTCATGTATTGCTGCAATCCCATTTTGGGATATTAAAAAGAGGATGGCAACATGAGAGGGTTGTTGATGATTATTGGATTTCTAAATATATTATATGTTCAGACATATACCATTCTCTTGCTGTTTAGCTGAGAATAGTGTTTTTTAGCACTGGGTGTTCCTGATCAGGAATCCCACCTCTTTCCTTGAGAGGCCTCTTGGAAGAGTTTGCATTGCATAGTCCATTATCTAGCTGAAGTCCAAGCTTCTTCTTACAACTACAACACAGATCTTGTTCAGGGTTTGGTTGTCTTTGAAAGATGCAGCAAGTGGAGGCTAGATCTACTAATATCTAGACCATGTTAGTGCTCCTTTTTAGTGGGGAAGGCTTCTATCCCATTGGCAAGAGAGTATTGGATAATTGGAGCATCATTTTTAGATCTTGGCATGTGGCCAACTATGTTGTAAATCCTACAATGTAGTATTTCTTCTAGAACTGCGTTATTCCTGCAGGTGTTGTTGCAAGGTGATTTGGCATAACATCTATAGAGTTGGTTTTCAAGTGTTGGGGATCTGACCTTCACTTTGGAGATCCATTCGAGAAGATATATAGATTGTTCATTTGATATTTGATCTGCATGTTCTAAATACTTCTGAATATCTAAATATTTATGTAGATCTACAACTTAGATCTCATATCTACATCACGTACTTGGTATTTTGCTGAAAACCCCAAGGGGAATTGAAAGAGGAGCCTCTATAGTATATGGATATATCATAGATCTAACTTTTTATGCACTCATATGCTCTAGATCTGAAGTGTAATCAACAGCTATTTGCAGTCAATAAAATAACGTTGTCAAGCCTTTTCAGTCCATACATGTGATTGCAACACCTTTTCTTGAGGATTTTCTTCTATTGGTGACTTGTATTTCCATGTATGCATCTTATGGGCCTTATTATACATCTATTTTGCTGTTGTAAATGCTTTTGAAAGATCTCCATATTCGCCTCCTACTTTGCCTTGGATGAACTGCGTTATTTTATTGCATATCTGTCTTGTATTGCTCCATTCCCCATTTAGGAATATTACAGGTTTCTTTCCCCCAGTTCTCTATCTTGAATTCCTTTGGCTCAATTTTGGTTGCCATGTGCTCTGTATACCAATTAATGTATCCTTGGATATTTAACATCCTCATCATAAAAAAAAATATGTATATATATATACCTCTTCCCTTTTATTCATGAAATTTTCATTCATGGATAATTATCATCAATTGATGAAAAGAGATCTTGGGGTATTGCCAAAATCCCTTTTCATGTAAAAATTTAGATCCTGGGCCTGTGGGTTATGGCCCATTAAGCCTAATCGGAAGCGTTCTAGGCTTAAAAATTTTCATTTATTAAACGTGGATCCACATTGAAATATTTCTCATCCCCTTAGTCATCATCGCAAGCATGCAATATAAGTCTAAAACCTCACAACCACAAGGTTAATACAATACATAGCAATATATGGGGTTTTAAAAAAAAACAATTATAGTCGATTTTATAACCATCGACAGGTCCGCCAATCCAACTGATCCGATCCGAAACAAATCTCCTACCTCTCCGATCCAATTCAACACATTCTTCGCTGCTCCGATCCGGTCAATCGGAATCCCGTTAAGATTGCAAATGCCACAATTCCGATCCGATCCGATACCAACTGGAACTCCGATGCGATTTACATCTGCCTTGTTCTATACACTTCTGCACCAAATATCTGATACAAAGCGATGTCGATTGTTGTAAATCGATACCCCGACTTCTCTGCGATTTCTCTCTCCATAACATCTCCAACCCATCTCTGTAATTGATAAATCCAGAAATTATACATGCCATTACCCCGAACGTGGAATAAATTGTTTCTAATTAACTGATCACAACGTTCATTCATAACAGTTTAACGATATTTAGATCGCCATCGATCCTGAAGTGATCGATGGTCGATCAGCAAACTTACAACACAGGATTTGAATTATTTATAAAACACATAGGCGTACATAACACTAAAACATGCTTTCATATAAATACAGAACAATTACATATTAAGGCATTTCAGCCTTAAGAACAAGCTCGTTCTCAATTACATTGTATTCTCACTCGCAAACACCTATCTATCACTCTAGATATGTTTCACGCTCTCGATCTCTGTCTTATATACATAAGAAGCGTTAGAAAGGAAGGATCGATCAGATCCTCTCCTTATTTTTCTCCAACGAAAACTATGCACGGCAGATAACAATATCCATCAAATCCTCTTTAAATCTGTTTTAGAGCAGATTTTCCTCCCGTTTTCCAGCTTGACTGTCCACGTCTTCCTCTTTCTGATTGGATTCCTCTTTAATTAGGAAGGGGTTTAGATGCTCCTGCATCAGACTCCCGAGGTAAAAAAAAAATTTATGACCTCCTGGTCATATTCTTCCCCTTGTCTTTAGCAATTCTATCCACTGCATTCCTTCAGTGGAACTGCCTTCATGATCTTCTGTGAGCTGCAACCAACCTCTGCAGTAACAGTCTCCTCTGCTACACGATACCTCACCAAGCCCTTCTCACTCGGTCTTTTGGCATCCTTCTGGTTCTCTTCTCTGGAACCAATTGAGCACACCTTGCTCTAGGTTGCTGCAAATTTTCTCACCTTCCGCTGTCGCCATCCGCACGACGGTAAGACCATAAACTCTCCAGCTTTACCACAATTGTACCTCTTTCCCCTTCTGCTTGCATTCTTCCTCCTTTTCGCAGGAAATCCTTTCCCTGCTCTGATACCACTTGATGAAAAGAGATCTTGGGGTATTGCCAAAATCCCTTTTCATGTAAAAATTTAGATCCTGGGCCTGTGGGTTATGGCCCATTAAGCCTAATCGGAAGCGTTCTAGGCTTAAAACTTTTCATTTATTAAACGTGGATCCACATTGAAATATTGCTCATCCCCTTAGTCATCATCGCATGCATGCAATATAAGTCTAAAACCTCACAACCACAAGGTTAATACAATACATAGCAATATATGGGGTTTTAAAAAAAAACAATTATAGTCGATTTTATAACCATCGACGGGTCCGCCAATCCAACTGATCCGATCCGAAAAAAATCTCCTACCTCTCCGATCCAATTCAACACATTCTTCGCTGCTCCGATCCGGTCAATCGGAATCCCGTTAAGATTGCAAACGCCACAATTCCGATCCGATCCGATACCAATCGGAACTCCGATGCGATTTACATCTGCCTTGTTCTATACGCTTCTACACCAAAGATCTGATACAAAGTGATTTCGATTGTTGTAAATCGACACCCCGACTTCTCTGCGATTGCTCTCTCCATAACATCTCCAACACATCTCTGTAATTGATAAATCCAGCAATTATACATGCCATTACCCCGAACGTGGAATAAACTGTTTCTAATTAACTGATCACAACGTTCATTCATAACAGTTTAACGATATTTAGATCGCCATCGATCCTGAAGTGATCGATGGTCGATCAACAAACTTACAACACAAGATTTGACTTATTTATAAAACACATAGGCGTACATAACACTAAAACATGATTTCATATAAATACAGAACAATTACATATTAAGGCATTTCAGCCTTAAGAACAAGCCCGTTCTCGATTACATTGTATTCTCACTCGCAAACGCCTATCTATCACTCTAGATATATTTTCACGCTCTCGATCTCTGTCTTATATACATAAGAAGCGTTAGAAAGGAAGGATCGATCAAATCCTTTCCTTATTTTCCTCCAACGAAAGCTCTCCAAAATGCGTGCATGGCCGATAACATATCCATCAAATCCTCTTTAAATCTGTTTTAGAGCAGATTTTCCTCCCTTCGTTCAGCTCGACTGTCCACGTCTTCCTCTCTCTGCTTGGATTCCTCTTTAATTAGGAAGGGGTTTAGATGCTCCTGCATCAATCATATATAGGCTTACTTTCTCTTTTAATCTCTTTGAAAAAAAATGAAATTATTCCCTTGCTTGAATCTTCTTCAATCTCCTCTGCTCTGCTACAAAAAGGAGTCATTTTCTCTTAAAAACCAATAGAAAATATTTTCACTGTGTAAAAGACCATAAAAACATCTTAACAATGTTTTACTGCTCCATAAACACGTGCTTCAATATATTTTTTTCCAAGTTTTTCATGAAAATCCCCTCTTTTTAAAACAAATTTTCTCACTGTGTATGAAAATAGGACTCTGTGTTTTCAGATGTAACAATTTTAACAATTATGCATGAAGGAATTTGAGATTCGAGCTAGAATACCTGATCTGGAAGAAAAATTGTAAATGTCTTTGTGTAATAACTCGTTGACTGTGTTAAACAATATCATTTTAATTAGAACTCCTCTCAACATCTTCGAAGTTTCATTCATGACACAAATGGCAAGGTATGTTTAATGGTGGCATGGTTTTTAGATCCATAATTGAAGTTTTACTCCCTCATATAATGACACATCCTAACCAACATCTCGAACTTAACTACCCTTGGAATTTGTTCAACTGCTGATAGAAATCCAGGATTGATTCTTACCTCTTCACTAGCGGAATTTTTTGGATTTTGTTGGGAAGCACGGTCAACTTGGCGCAAAGGAGATCTTGATCTTCAATCTCCTCGTTAAAACCGATGTGTCTCTCCTTATCTATCCATATAATTCTTGATATCCTCGCCTATTTCTTATGGAATTTCTTCTCTGTTCACGGCTTTTCTGACTTACACAAACCTCTCTTCAGTTTTTTCATTTTTCTTGCTTGTTCCTCCTTGCATGAGGGTGTTGTGTGAATGCACATCATTACTCTCACCTTCTGAGCTTAGTTCTTGCTGTGATGGTGGAAGAGAGCTTTACAGAGATCTTGGTTTGTGTTATGATGGTGAAAGAGAGCATTACACAGAGTTTGGTGTGTTTTTTTTAAAGTATTTTGACCATTTATCGCTCCGAGCTCATACTCTAACTTTTGTACCCATGGTTGCCTATGTGTCATAGTTTTGACTGCGTTATTTGTAAATTATTCCTTCCACGAGTTTACATGCTTGTATTATCACTACAATATTTGTATTACCCACATTCTGTTATGTACATTATTCATCATGGCTTTGTTCATTTATTTGTATGCCTTATATTGCATGTATTTGTGATCATACATTTGTCTTTTCATTCCTTTTTTCATGTTTGCATGTTGCATTTCGTATATTTTCCTTTTGATTCCTATGTTTGTGATTTTATATACTCATCATTATTTTTTTTGAAATGACCATATACATAGGTCATTTCAAAATCAAATTTATCTTATAATGACACTAACTCTTTTTGGTTTTGTAGGAAAATAAGGCAATTCCTTATGGGAAAAAAAATGAGCCTCAAGTTTTGGTTAAAAATGCTTATGTAGGAGGATAATATAAGAGTATATGGGGTTAACGTAGGATTATGATGAAAATTTTAATGTAGGATGTAGGGTAAGGTAATGAATATAATATGATTATGATGAGGGTAGGATAATGAATGTAATATGATTATGATGAGGGTAGGATGAGGTTAATGTAATGCTTTTAATGTGGGATGTAGGATGTAGTAGGATAAATGTAATATGATGTAGGATATAGGTAGGATAAATGTAGGATGTAGGATTATAAATGTAATAGGATGCATATCCAAGTTAAATTAGTTTTAACAATTCTAGAAAAAAATTCAAAATCAAAGGTTTGAAGAACATTGTTTTTACACTTACAATACTTCTCCTTTCGCATAATAGCTCAAATGCCAATGCTCGTTGATGATGACCTTTGCTAGTTGACAATTTAATGATGATAGTTCCTTTTGACTTCAAAGATGAATTCTGATCGAATGTAAACACTTGTATCTTCTTATTTTATCCTCTTGATGCAGATTATGTTGTTTCATGCTAATTTTGCATCTGATATTGATTCTGGTCCCTTCTAATGAATATTGATGTTGTTCAGGTCCCTTCTGCAATGATATTTGAATAATATCCCAGTTCCCTTCTACAATACAAATGCTTAACTATTTTTATTATGAATCTCCCCCCTTGCTGATTTTGAGACTTGTTCTCATGTCTTGGAATTCTGGAGGATGATTTATGAAAAATAAATTGAAGAGAAAGTAAAAAAAAACAGGGAATTCATATTGGCCAAACAATTTGGTTTTTCGATGTGAATTTGAGTTTGTATTGTGCCAGTTTCCTGGATTTTCAATAAAAAACTCCTTTATTATTATTATTATTATTATTTTATTCTTCTGGAAGTAACGAAAGCATATCTCTATATTGTTCCATTATTTCCATATTATTTTTTGTTGAGACTCTTTTCAGAAAATATTCTTTATTGATACGATTATTATAAACTTTAAGCATATGTCCATTAACTAAAAACGAAATTGTTTCTTCATCAATTGATTTTATTTTAACTGCTCTATTGTCAAAGCTTTCTTTTATCTCATATGGCCCAAGCCAATGAGTTGTAAACTTTGCTTTGAAATATTTGAACATGGAGTCAAAAAGTAGTGCACATTCTCCTTTATGAAAAAATTTATTTTTAAGAAATCTGTCATGCCATTTGATTCTCTGTTATGTATGGTCTACTGCTTGCTATCTAATTTCATCTAGTTCATTTAATTGCGCGACTCTCTGTTTTTGTGCTTTTGGCAGGTACAATCCCAATTTTGCTGCAAGTTTATATTTATCAATTTGAAATTCAATGGGTAACAGAACTTCCTTACTATATACTAATGTATATGGGCTAAATCCAATTGTATTCTTCCATGTAATTCTGTATTCCCATAGTGCATCTCTTAAATTTTTTGACCAATCATTTCTGTTCATTTGCACTATTTTTGTCTTGATATTTTCTAGGATATTATTAGTGGATTCTACTTGTCCATTTGCTTGGGGATGGTACGGGGTAGACTTTCTGTGTTTGATTTTATAATTTTTCGTAAGATCCTGGATAATTTTGGAGGTGAACTGTGCTCCCTGGTCTGTAACAATATGTCTCAAAACTCCAAATTTGACAAATATTTCCTCAAAGAGTAATGAAACCATTGTTTCTTATGTTGCTCTTACCACTGATTTTTCTTCTACCCACTTTGTAACATTATTTGTACACACTATAATGTACTTCTTTCCATTTGAAGGCGATTTAATTGGTCCCACAAAGTCAAGAGCCCATTGTTCAAATGGCTCTATAAGTATTGTGGTTTCAATGTCATTTCATCTAATATTACAAGTCTTCCAGTTCTTTGGTAGTTGTCACATATTTTAGCATAGGCCTTTGATTCCTTGAAGATTTCAAGCTAGTAGTAGCCAAGTTTGAGAATATTGTATGATGTTTTCTTGTCTGCAGAATGGCCACTACATGGCTCGTCATGACATGCTTTAAAAATATCAAGAATTTCATCTTCTCTAACACATTTTCTTATTAATAGATCAGAACTAGTATAAAAGAGGTCGCCATTGACCCAATTATATCTAGCACTTTCTCTGATTATTTTTCTTTTCTTCTTATTAGTGAAATGGGATGGTAATATTCTAGATGATAAATAATTGGCTAAATTTACAAAACATGGGGTTTAGCTGTTATAGAATTGGATCACCAGGTGAATGAATTCTTGATGGAAAATATGCTAGATGATTATTTATCGTGTCGATCTAGAACAATGATATTAAATTCTTGCATTAATAACAACCATCTAGTAATTCTTCCATTTGTAGTTTCTACCTGATTGGTTTGTATGAATGAACACTTGATAGCCTGCTATATAATGCCTAAATTTATTAACTGCATGCATAACGACTAACATTTCTTTTTTAGTTACTATGTAGTTCAATTATGTTGGAGTTAAATTTTTGCTAATGAAGTATATGGCATAATTAAAGTGATTTTATTTTTCTCCATGTGATGCTCCTATAGAAGTATCAGATGCATCAGTAGATATGTTAAATGGCAATGACCAGTTTGGTCCTCGAAGAATGGGTGCTATTGAAAATTTCTTTTTCAATATTTCAAATTCATTTTGAAAATTTATTGTCCATTTAAACTCAATGTATTTTGCAAGTAGCTTGAATAGAGGTGGATATATTTTACTAAAATTTTCAATGAATCTTCTTTAATAGCCTGCATATCCCAAGAAATTTCTTACTTCTTTTTGTGTTGTTCGTGGCATTAAGTTTACAATGAGTTGTATCTTTGTTGGGTTCACCTTGATTCATGAGGAAGAAATGTGGTGTCCCAACACTATCCCTTTAGTTAACATCATAAAGAATTTTTCATTTCCGAGGGATATGTTTCTCTGTATGCATCTCCTTAAAAAAATTTAAATATTATTCAAAAAATCATCAAATGTACCTCCATATACAATGAAATCATCCATGTAGACCTCTACACATTCATGAATTAGATCAACAAAGATTGCAAAGACCGCTCTTTGAAAAGTAGCAGGTGCATTACATAACCCAAAGGGAAAAACATTATATGCATATATTCCCCATGGAGAAGTAAATGTGGTTTTATCCTGGTCTTCCAATGCTTTCTTAATTTGATTGTATCCATTAGATCCATCAAGAAAAGAAAATAATTTATTTCCAGCTAATAAATCTAGTACTTGGTCAATGAATGGTAATCAGAAATGATCTTTCAATGTGGCTTTATTTAGTTCCATATAGTCTACACATATTCTCCATTTTCCATTTTTATTTGGTACCACAACTAAGGGAGAAACCCATTAACTATTTGAAATATTGTGTTATTCTTAGCTGCTCTGAAATATCAGGTTCTGAGATGAAAAGGTCTATTAGATCCTCATTTTATTCCTCTTCTCTAAAATTAAAGACTTGATTAATATGTAGGACATATTGAGTTTCTTTTTGTTGTTCATCAAGCCATGATAATAAAGAAGGAGATTGTGCTGGAGTATAGAGTGTAACATGTTTCCTTTCATCCCCATGTGCTATAAACATACTTCCTTATCTGCATCCAATGAAGGCATCTGTTGTGGCTAACCATGGTCTGCCTAGAATTAAAGGATGGCCTCCTAGATTTTTTTTTGGTTGCAATATTAGAAAGTCTACAGGATATTCAAATGTGTTAGCCACTTATAAAATTTGTTATAGCAAAAGGTGGCTAAGAATTTTTGGAGCCTTCAAGGAACAAATTTTATTGCTAAAAAGTGTTTGCTCTTGAAGACTCTTAAAGGCATCATGCCTCTGTCCAAATGTTCAATGTTGTGCCCATTTTTACACTCAAAAATCCTGCAGATTTCCAAGACAGATTACTGCTGCAAACACCATTTTTCCCCCTCCATCCACTTCCAAAACTAACCTCATTTTAACCCCTTCATCTCCCATGAAAAACCCTCATTTTCATGTTTCTCCCCTTTCCCCTTCATCAAAACCCCTTTGATAAGGATTAAGACCCTTTCTTAGCCTTATAGAAACCCCCAAACTCCTTTGAAAATCATTGAAAATCCATAAAAATGCATTTTTTATATATTATAGACTTAAGCCCCCTTGGGCTAAGTCTAGAAATCTTTTCCTCCATATGCCTTGGTGCTAGAACCAAGCGCTAGCCTTCTAAGCGCTTATCGCATTGCCCGATTGTGATTAGCCCCTCCTCTTTAACCCCCGGTCATATGATTCTCCATATAACCCATGGCCCCGCAGACGGGCGCCAAGCCATACTGAATATCAAATACTTCCGCCCAAAGTATGAACCTTTGGTTGTATGTTTTCGTCTGTTTTTATTATATTATAAACATTCTGCCGGTGCAAAAATTCCAGCCAATATCCACCGTCGATCTGATCTATAGATCAACGGCGCGCAGTCTCTCGCCCAGTGGTCCCCACCAACCACTCACCGTTGGAAAACCACGCGGTATCCATCGCACCGCTTTTAAGAGTGGGGCGGTTTTTTTCATTTTGCAGCGATTCCATACACCATTTGATGCGTGGCCTGAGCACTATTCACTAAACTGCCGTTCATCGCGCGTTAAGGATCAGACGTGGACCCGACGCGATATTGACATTCACCGTCCGATCTGAGGCCGCTCATCGGACGGTGATCGCTCTACGAAGATGCCCGTGGGATAACTCAGGGTACGACGCAGTCATTAAAGCATCTCCGCCATCAATTTGATCTGCAGATCAACGACCCATAATTCATTGCCCTGATTCCTCGTTTGGTCAGCATTTCCGGACCCAAGGGTTTTATTCATCCTGATTTTATTAAATATTTGAATCCGGGTATGTTTCTAAGGATTATCGGCACCTGTTCTCCATCGTTGATCGTGTGGGTTGATCTCATCCAATGGCCCACATTGTCCCAAACCCCGAACATGATTTTCAATCATTTTTCCCCAAAACAAAGGTTTTAAACCTTTGTCTCTGCTTTTATTTTATTTTTTTGAATATCGTGACCCCTTCACATTATTTATTCACCTTCTCTCCTGACCGTCGATCTCTGCGCGATCGACGGCTCCGATTCAAATTATTCTTTCACCTTCCCTTTGAATTCTCCTGATCAATCTCGACCGTTGGATGATGCCATCCAATGGCCATGCTCCCTCCACGTGCCTCTTGAAGCAGTAAACTTATACATGCATGATTTCATAATATTTATTCGTATTTTGTAGGGTTAAATGATTTTACGCCATGCT
Organism: Pinus albicaulis; assembly: GCA_034641835.2. NCBI lineage: Eukaryota > Viridiplantae > Streptophyta > Pinopsida > Pinales > Pinaceae > Pinus > Pinus albicaulis. The sequence goes on along the minus strand of JAXQQM020061121.1, from coordinate 271,078 downwards.
GAAGAAAATTCACAAGATGAGGGTGACAAACCTCCTGCCTCTGATCCATCAAAGAGAATCATTTGCAGGTTTCAAATTCACATTTCATCGGTGATTCATGAGGCATTAATGCCATATCACCCCTGCACAGCCCTGCATACCAGAAAAACACAGTAAAACAAGCACAGTCAGAGAGTATTAGTGCCGAAGACAAAAATGTACCAGGACAGAAGATTGAAGAATGGATCTGTGGGGATTACGTCTAAGATGGTTTATCAAATCCTAATCCCCAAATTCAAAATAGAATTAAAGTTAAATCAAAATATCATCAAACAAAAAGCCTCCATGATCAGGAGCTCAGGACCAGGTGTCGTAAAATGGTCAAAAATGAAAGTGCTCAGAACTGGTTGGAACCTGAACGACCGGATAGTGCTCGTCTTCCTGATTCCGGCGCCGCAAACAGTTCGAAAAATGGTCTCCGTATGAAGAAGTTATTCAGCTTCAAAGTTTTCTCAATTTCCATTAAAAAAGGGCAAATTTGGCTTGTGGAAAATTTTATTAAAAAAAGAATATTCCACAGAATATTCTGAGAATATTTCGCAGAATATTCTGGGGAATATTCCATTTTGGCAGCCAATCAAAAGGCGCCACGTGGCTAGTCCGGAGGCCGCCACGTGGGCCCCGACGTGGAGGTGGAATGGAAATGCGTTTTAAAATTTTATTCGGGCTCGACGGATTCGAACCCGCGACCTGTGGGTATTCATTGCAACGGTTTTACCAACATACAAGAGCTTTGTGAATTGATATGTGTGCGGAAGAAAGTTTATTTAAACCGTGTTTTGATTTGGGCGGGGCCCGAAGGGGGCCAGCCCCGAAGGGCCAGCCCCGTAGCACATGACCCATCGGCCGGAACCGGAGGCTATGTACATCGGCGCGCTCCAAGTATGTGAATGTCAAAGACTTCTAAGTGTTTACATATTATTTCCTTAGGCAGATTCTGTAGAGGGCCAGGTAGCCTCCGGATTCATCCTTTCCTAGAAAGGTGAAACATCCGGTGAATGCCCCTACAGTCCATCTCTGTATAGGAAATAGTTTGTTCTCACATTTTCAGAGGTCACTTGGAGTGTATAGCTCAATTTGAAATTATGGGAAATGGATACCTTGCACCCTCAAACAAGTAAATTCCATTTTCAGATCACTCCACCACCACATCTGAGGCAAATTGATTCCTCCCAGCTACCGAAATCACCTGTGCCTCAAAGTGTTCAGTCAGAGGTCGAAGTTATTAATGAAGATCAGATATCCGCCTCACAACTACCAGAGAGTAAATTCTGCAAACAAACTTAATGACAAAATATCAGCAGAGTTACTTTGACATCACACAGAGCCTCAAAGGTAAAAAAGGGCTCCCACCGAGCTTAAATCTTTATGTAAATCATTTAGTACTAACGACACCTATGTAAGTTTCTTCATTAAGCCCCTGAAAGGCCAAGAAGCCATTTAAGTCTGTATTAATTATCTTTAGAGATCTTTTATCAGATCTCACCTCCTCATTCTTCTATATATACTTCTGCAGAAGATGAGAGAGGGGTTGGTTGTAGAACTTTGAAATATAATTGAGCTTGAGACTTCTATCTGTAAATAGTGTTCATTGGCCCTTGAAGCTTTGTTTGTGTTAGATTAGTTAGGCTGGATAATGAAGATGATTTATGAACTGAAACATTGGACCTGAGTACTGTAACTGGTTTGACATCAATAACAAGTTGTTTCTTGGGATCCTGGTCTATATCACTGGTGAAGTGCCCCTTTATTTGTTATTTTTTCCTTCTATGTATGTCATATTATTCACTATTCTCTGATAAAGAACAACATTTATGGAGTTAGGATTTACTATTTACCAGTACCCTTCTCTTACTGATAAGATTTATCTCAATGTTTTCCTCCAATTTGTTTATTTAAGAATGATTCAATACAATTTAAGCAGTTAGGAATGTTGGCTTTCCCTCGTCCTACGGTTTGCTTTAAACATTGTTCTTGAAAGTTATTTTCATCATTTGCTTATTAAATTTAGACTAGAGAAGTGATGGTTTGCCCTATTTCTAGTTTCTATTCTCCAAAGGCAGATTCTGAAGGTTTCCCTTGGTGTTGACTGAAAGCAGAATAGGTTTAAAAGTACCTTATCTGATCTTAAGTTACACTTTGTCTTCTCTTATATGTTTTCATACTTTCTGAAGGTAATTATGCGGAATACTGGATTGTTTGTCAATTAAGCTGCTTTAATACAAACTTGCCCAAGAAGTCTATGGTTAGCCCTGTCCTTGGTTGGTTTTAAACAGTTAATTAAGAGGCTTTTCTAGTTTGGACTGACTATAAATCCCTTGTGAAATTATTATCAATTTCCACCCCTCCAACACTTTATTGCTTCCATTCCATCACTCTAATCTCAATAATCTTGTGATATAGATGACTTGCCCCTTGGATCACTCTTGATGTTGTTGCTCAATTAAAGCCCTGTTATGACTCCATAGCCCAATGGACTAAAAACCATCGTTATATCTATCTTTTTAGCCAAAGCTGTTCTATTCACTTGCAACTTCTCACCTTTGAAATTTTTTTACATTTAGAACTTTCCCCTCAAGTAATATTCATGCTCAACCATCCAAAAACAAGAAAAACCCTCGGCCTTCATAACTAGCCTAATATCATTACCCCAAACTTCAAAGACAAATCCATCTTTGCACCTATTGGAGAGATCCCTCTCTAGATTCAGGAGGGCTAGGTCCTAGAATCCCAAAGTGGTTGAAATGATGTTTCTCCCTGCGATCGGACTTTTTCCAATCTTGCTGATTACAGGGAACTAAAATTTCTGGTGACTCCACTGGGGACAAAACCCAGAATCATTTTCATTTTAAGGTAACCATAGGACATCAAAAACTTGTTTCAAAGAACATTTTTTATATCAACCAGCTGAGCCACCAGCAACTAACATTTCTGGCAACTCCGTTGGGGAACGAAGTCGAATTTACATCCTAGTTTCCTTTAGAAATTTCATAAAACCTCATGAGTAAAAAGCAGCCTTTTCAAGCACTGCCAAACAAATGGTAATCATGATAGAACTTGTTTGAATCAGTGACAAACTAGGCAAACCCTAGGATTCTCATAAGACTTTATCTAACCTTGAAAAATCAGCTAGCTTACCCATAAGAGTAGACTGTCTATGTCTCATGACTGTAGCTAAGTTTTGAAACATAGTTAGGATATTCTTAGAAACCACACAACTAAAAAATAACTCATAAAAACACCAAAAAATATTTCAGATTGGTATTTAATAAAAATGGCAGTGGACCATAAAACCTTTTACATCCAAAGGAGCTAAAAACCTCCACTTGGCGACTCCACAATCCTCAACAGACCTTAAGACTCCACTGGGAAGAAACCTTATCATTACAATATCATTCAAACTCAGTTAGAGGACTGTAGGATTTAAATTTGTAAAACAGAATTAGTTGACCTCTTAAATACTGTCATATCTGGTTGAACTTTTCTTGTTTATATTGGGTCTGAAAAACACAGCATAGTGGCTCTTAGAAAGATTCACACTAGATCCCATCCTGACCCTGATCCACCTTAAATATTCGGTAACCCAAAAAGTGTCCTTAGGAAGTCTCCTAAGATTAAATTATCAACTATTTTCATATCACCCTTGAGAGCTAATTCAGTCCCTGAAAATCTTTCAGCTCTACAACAATCACAAGTTGACTTAGTAAATCCATTTAGAACTAGGTCTCTTGGTGATCTAGATCAGTTAGATTCTGAGTCTTCACTTTCATCTTCTGAAACAAGTGAACATCCTGGTAGCAGAGAAACAACACCTCCTGATTTACATTTCCTTCACAACCTAGGTGTCTCTCATCCAAGATCAGCTCGGCAGTCTATTCCTGGTCCATCCACTTCTGCTCACCCTACATCCACTATCCAAACCACTCCACTTCAGTCCACTTTCCCTTTTGTTAATCCACCCCTTGTGAATCCACCCCCACCACATATCATGGCAGCATGGTATGCTCCCTTAGTCCTTCCTCTTCCACTAGTCAATCTTCCACAGGACTATCAGTCCAAAATTCCATTGTATGACTCTAGCAATGCTACAACTACATCAAAACATGTGGATAAGATGAATGACTACTTTGACAAGAATGAAATTGATGATGATTCTGTCAAGCTTAGATTGTTTGCTCATAGCTTAGGGGGAGAAGTAAGAAAATGGTTCAAAGGCTTAACCCCCCATAGTATCAATGATCTCCAAGCCTTCCATCAAACATTCTTAAATAAATGGGAAGTGAATAAGAACCATATCCAAGTCCTTTCTGATTACAAAAATCTCCATAGAAACACTGGGGAAAGTGTGCAAGCTTATTGTACTAGATTCAAGAGTGTATATAATGCACTTTCCCCAGAACTAAAACCTCCACAAGGGTTAGCTTTAAATAAGTTTCCTGAAGGGTTTGACCTTGAGATGGCCTATCAGCTAAGAGAAAGAGATCTTGCAACTCTTGAAGAGATGCAAAAGGGTGCTCTTTCTGTGTAATTCAACTTAATGGAGAAGAGAGCAAGAATGAAAAATGAAAAGAGAGTATCTTTTAGAGAGGAAAACACACCTTCTACTTCAAACTCAAAGATGGAAATAATGATGGAGGAGATGATGAAGAAAATGAGCATCCTTGAGAGAGCACAAGCCAGTCAAAACCAGACTGATCCTCAAAATAGAAACCAAAACCAAAACCAGAATTTTAGAAGGAACCAACCTCCAAACAGACCTAGGGAAGATGATCAACAGATCACTCCTCCCTTTCATCAAAACTATGTAAGTGAGGTTGAGGAAACATATGAAATAATAGAGGAGGATGATATAAACATGCTGGGGGTAGATAATGATGACTTTGAGGTTCATTATGATAGAAAACAAGGTCTATACACACGTTATGATGACAAAAGAGATGATGTTGAAAATTATTATCAAGACATGGAAAATGTCATCATAGGATCTCAAAAAGAATATGACCTTAGAAGCAAAACCAATCAAAAAACTCCCAACCCCAAAACCTCTGAAAAATCTTCACAAAACAGCACTGTAACCAAGCCTAAAGTTTTCAAACAAAAGGACAAAACAGTGGTTGTAAATTTTTATGATGGTAAATAGAAATGCACTCGAAACAATGAAAAGCAGAGTGCAGACCTTAGCAGTACTAACACCTCAGCTAGTACTCCTGTCAAAACAATTTTGTCAAATATAAATAGGACAAGTCAGCAAGCTGATATTGCTAATAGACCAGCAGCTAATAAGGCTGAGACCAGTACTTTAAAGAGTCAAATTCCTTTCATCCTAGAGCAGGAAATTTCAAAGATCAAAATCCTTGTTCCTTTGATTGAGTTAGCTGCCCAGCATGTATATAGGACTCAAATTTTGAAGGCTTTAAACATTGAAGAGAATGAGGACACTGTCAATCTTAATGATGACCAACCAGAGCTTATTTTTGGTCCAAATATTGAAGGTATGTATCAAGAGGGACCTGTTCCTCCCTTTTATGTGAGTTTAAATGTTCATGACAAGATTTTGCACAATGCTATGCATGATTCCAGGGCTTCTCATAATTTAATGCCTAAAGCTGTAATGGACAGCCTTGGTCTAGAAATCACCAGACCTTATAAATATTTGTACTCCTTTGACTCAAGCAGAGTAAAATGTTTAGGATTAATCAAAGACATCTGTGTTAACTTAGCCCAAATTCCAGCCAAATGCTTAGTAATGGATATTGTTGTGGCTGATGTTCCCCCTAAATATGGAATGTTGTTATCAAGATCGTGGGGGGCTAAGTTACAAGGGACTATGCAGATGGACATGACTTATGCGACTATCCCTGTTTTCAATCAAACTAGAAGACTTTATAGGGAATCCCATATGCAATACACAGTTACGAGCCAAAAAAAACCACAAAAATCTCCTCTCTATTCTGTAAATACGAGCCTTAATTCTTTTATTATGTGTAACGATGAAACATTTAGTGAACAAGTCACTTTAGTAGGATCAAAGGCCGATAGGGAGGAATAAGAACACAACGCAGAAGTGTCAGAACGGTTGGCTCAACCTATGAATGTCAGAAAATCAAACAAAGGTCTTGAGCTACAAGTCATGTGTCCATCGCTCTTAAACCTTGACAGTCAAGAAAACCATCCTCAACCCAATGAAAAACTTGAGGAATTGAAGCAATTACAACTAAGTGCTTTAGTTGAAGAGGACAACCACCAAACGGATGAAACTGAGAATAGTCCTCTGTGGAGTATGTATTTTGATGGATCTTGCACTAGAACTAATGCTGGTGCAGGTGTCTGGGTTTCCAACACTGAAAATAACCACACAGACTGCATTTCCTATAGATTAAACTTTCAGTGTTCAAATAACATAGCAGAATATGAATCCCTTCTTTTAGGCTTACGATTGTTGAAGAAGTTAGGAGCCAAAAGAATCAATGTGTATGGGGATTCAGAGTTAGTCATTAGGCAAGTCAATGGGGAGTATAACGCAAATCATCCTAGACTTAGGGCCTATCGAAACGATGCCATGGACCTTTTGAAAACTTTTGAGGAGTCCAAATTGATTTTTGTCCCAAGAAAAAAAAATATTGCGGCCCACAATTTAGCCTTTGCAGCTAGAACATGCTTAACGCCATATGAAACCAAAGACTGCACAACTTAGATAAAATTTAGACCAACTGTGCCTGATAATGAAAATTATTGCGAGGTTTTTGATGGAGACAAACAAATAGAAGACTTCATGCAATTCATAAATGAATTCGAACTACACAGTTCAGATTCAGATTATGATATAGACTGTAGTGAAGAAAATTTTCTTGGTGAAGAAGAAACGTCTCCTGTGCTTGTCACTATTAATATTCTATCAAGCAAACTTATAAACAAAACATAATTGAATGCAGAATTAGAAACAGAAGAGTTTGAAACTCTGCACTCTAAAGATGAAAGTTTGCCTAAGGGTCTGGCCCCTTTAGAAGAGTTGTTCGATTTTAATGATGTGGCCAAGAAGCCAAAACTGGAACCTATAGAGACTGAAGTGGAAGAGTGCAATATAGGCAATGAGGTAAAACCGAAAATGATTAAACTGTCTAAATCTTTACCAGCTCACATTAAAATAAAATACATATAGCTATTTAAAGAATTTTCTGATGTTTTTGCGTGGAGTTACGAAGATCGTAAATCCTATGACACTGAAATAATACAGCACAAAATTCCTCTCAAAGAAAACCAAAAACCATTCAAACAGAAACTGCATAGAATAAACCATGTTCAGTTGCCTTTGGTTCAGAAGGAGATCATGAAAATGTATGATGCTGGTATTATTGTCCATATTGTATATTCTAAATGGGTGTCTAATCTGGTGTCAGTTAGGAAGAAAACTGGAGATATCAGGCTTTGTATAGACTTTAGAGACTTAAACAAAGCTTCATTGAAAGACAACTACCCTTTACCTAAGATGGACCATATTTTACAAAGGGTGGTAGGGTCTAGGAGAATTTCTTTGCTGGATGGCTATTCAGGGTACAATCAGATCTTAGTTCACCCTACTGATCAATTAAAAACAACCTTTACTACACCATGGGGCACTTTCATGTATGTGCAAATGCCTTTTGGTCTAATGAATGCTGGAGAAACCTTTCAGAGAGCCATGGACATAGCATTCTCGGAGGAACTGGCCTTCTTCATAATTATATACCTTGATGATGTCACTGTGTTTTCAAAAACAGATGAAGAGCACTTAAAACATTTAAGAAATTTTTTCGAGAAATGCAGAAAGTTTGGAATATCTTTAAACCCTAGGAAGACACTTTTTGGTCTCCAAGAAGGTAAACTTCTTGGGCACATTATTTCTGAGGAGGGCATTAAGATAGATCCAAAGAGGATTGAGGCCATATTGCAAATCTCTCATCCTCAAAACATCAAAGAGTTGCAATCTTTCATTGGAAAGATTAACTTTTTGAGAAGGTTCATCCCCAACTTGGCTGAGCTCCTTAGGAATATCACAAACATGTTAAAAAAGGAGCAAGGGGTAAAATGGACCTTGGAAGAAAAGAAGTCTTTTGAACTGGTGAAACAAGCTTTAACCAAAACACCGGTTCTCATAAGTCCTGACTTTTCAAAAGATTTTTATATTTTTTCATTCACATCAGAACATACCATAGCTGTTATCCTTTTGCAGAAAAATCCACAAGGACAAGAGAAGCCTATTGCATTCTTTAGTAAGGCATTGAGGGATGCCCCTTTGAAGTATAACATTATGGAGAAGCAAGCTTTTGCTTTGGTTAAAGCTTTGAAAGACTTCAGAGTATACATCCTTCACTCACACATCATTGCCTTTGTCCCAAACTCAGTTGTTAAAGACATTCTAACACAAGACCCAGATGGTAAGAGAGGTAAGTGGATTGTTGTTATCCTTGAATATGATTTAGAGATAAAACCCACTAAACTCATCAAAGGCCAAGGTCTAGCTAGATTAATGGCTGAATAAAATTTTGAAGTTCTTGATATTAATATGATTAATGCTTTGGATGACCAAGAAGAATTCTCAACTCCTATTGTTGAAGATCATTTTATGAATTCTCCTTGGTATGCTGATATTATTTATGTTTTGCTTAAATTGAATACACCTCCTGGTTTGACAAAAACAAAGGCAAGGTTCCTAAAGTTAAAAGCTATAAACTATTGCATTATAGATAGATGTCTTTATTGGAAAAATGCAAGTGGTGTATTGCTTAAATGTTTGCCTGAGTTTGATGCAGAGAAGGTTAAATACCAGTTCCATGAAGGAGAGTGTGGAGGTCATTTGTACTGGAAGACAACAGCCAACAAAATTTTGAGGGCTGGTTTCTATTGGCCTACTCTTTTCCATGATGTACACAAGATGATCATAGCCTGTCATAAGTGTCAACTTTTTGAAGGCAAAAGAAAACTGCTACCCCTCCCTCTGCATCCAATCACTGTTGAAACCCCTTTCCAATAGTGGGGACTTGACTTTATAGGAGAAATCCATCCCCCATGTTCTGCCCAGCACAGATGGATTCTCACTGCCACAGACTATTTCACTAAGTGGATAGAAGCCATTCCTTGTAGGCAGGCCAATGATTCAGTTATCATAAAATTCATGGAGACTAACATTCTCTCCAGATTTGGCTGTCCTACCAAGATCATCACTGATAATGCAGCAGCATTTGGATCAAAGAAGATGGTTGAATTCTGTCACAAATATCAGATAACATTGGGGCATTCCACGGCCTATTACCCTCAAGGTAATGGACTTGCAGAATCCTCAAACAAGAGTTTAGTGAACATAATCAAGAAATTGTTGGAGGACAACAAAAATTCTTGGCACACAAAGCTAGTTCATGCACTTTGGGCTGACAGATTGACTTTGAAGAAATCTATTGGTATGTCACCTTTCCAACTTGTGTATGGTACTGATGCAATTTTTCCAACCAGCCTTGGTGTACCAGTGATGAAGTTGATTCAAGAGTTGCAAACTGAAGATAATGACATGATCAGAAGAATAAATCAGACCATTCATCTTCAGCAAACCAGAGAGGAAGTTTATAACAAAGCATTGCAGAAACAGGACAACATTAAAAAGCTTTTTGACAAGAGAACAAAGGCCAGTAATTTCAAGATTGGAGACAAAGTTTTAAAATGGGACTCAAGGAGGGAAGACAAGGGAAAGCATGGAAAATTTGACAACCTATGGCTTGGCCCTTATTCAATTCATTTAGCTGCTGGTAACAATGCTTATTTTTTACAGGAGTTGAATGGAGCAGAATTGTTTGGGGGTCCTATCAATGGCAGGATGCTTAAGATTTACTTCTCTTGATCCACATTATGTTTTGAAAAGCCTTTTTATCTTTTTTATCATTATAAATATCTCATCCACCATTGCATTCAAAGTTATAAAAAATCAAAAATACAAAAACAGTGAAAGAAAGAAAAGAGGGAAGATTGTGAAAACAAGAAAGGCATAGCCCCATACCATAAAAAGAAATGAATCTGAAAGTGTTAAAGCTTAAATGCCACTCCTAAAAACACACTTCTAGTTATTCATACTGCCTAATCTTGACTAATTAGCTTTAAATTTTCTGCTAATAGGATAGTAAATTCGATTTGCCAAACTGTTTAATCTTGGCTTATCAATAGATAGTTTAGGATAGAAATTAAAGGTTCAAACATGCTCAAAATCTGAACCTAAGGTTTCAAAGAAATAATGACTCAAATATCTTCCAAATTCTGAGTTAAAATATGTAAAAACCTGGTTCTAATCAGCTCAAAATCTAAACCAGTTAACAAAGGAAAGATAGCTCAGAACAAAAGTCAAAACAGAGCTATACAAAAGAGGAAGGAAATGCTTTCAAATTTCATATCTCAGGCCTTCCAATTTTTGTTTTAAAATTTTCTGAAAAATAAATGGCTATGTGCAGCTTTTTTTTATGCCATAGATTAGCATCAAGTTAGACTGTTCAATCCTAACTTGAATGCTTTTAAATTTCTGTTGTAGAATTTAGAGAATAAAGTCTGTTGGACAGTTTAATCCCAACAGACAATAGATTAGGTAGAAAATCATATGGGCTCAACTGTTTAATCTGAGACCATGAAGAAATAAAGAGTAGAATTAGATTATTTTTATGCTTTCAAAAGAATAAAATGTTGTGAAAAGGGTTTTCCAATCCAAGTGCACTCTAATGAAGAAAAAATGTTAGATCAGTAGGATTGTTTGGGTAGGCAGAAAGTTGTATTGATGAAAATCCATAGTTTTTATGGCTGCTAATATGATTTTAAAGCAAGGTCATCCCCACAAAGGAAGGGCAACCAATGGATGAGGCACAATTCAGCCTCCCAAAGAATGCAAGTTTGAAGTTCTTGATGCCTTCAAGAAGGCACCATCCCCAAGTGGAGCCACTATTAGCCACCTATAAAATTTGTTATAGACAAAGGTGGCTAAGACTTTTTGGAGCGTTCAAGGAACAAATTTTATTTCTAAAAAGTGTTGGCTTTTGAAGACTCTTAAAGGTCTCATGCCTCTGTCCAAATCTTCACTGCTGTGCCCATTTTCAAACTCATAAATCCTGCATATTTCCAGGACAGATTACTGCTGCAAACACCATTTTTCCCCCTCCTTCCACTTCCAAAACTAACCTCATTTTAACCCCTTCATCTCCCATGAAAAACCCTCATTTTCATGTTTCTCCCCTTTCCCCTTCATCAAAACACTTTAATAAGATTTAAGACCTTTTCTTAGCCTTATCGAAACCCCCAAAATCCTTTGAAAATCATTGAAAATCCATAAAAATGCATTTTTTATATATTATAGACTTAAGCTCCCTTGGGCTAAGTCGAAAAATATTTTCCTCCATATGCCTTGGTGCTAGAACCAAGTGCTAGCCTTCTAAGTGCTTATTGCGTTGCCCAATTGCGATTAGCCCCTCCTCTTTAACCCCAGGTCATATGATTCTCCATATAACCCATGGCCCCGCAGTCGGGTGCCAAGCCATATTGAATATTAAATACTTCCGTTTATGCAAAATTCCATTCAATCTCCACCGCCGATCTGATCTGCAGATCGACGGCGCGCAGTCTCTCGCCCAGTGGTCCCCGCCAACCACTCACCATTGCAAAACCATGCAGTATCCATCACACCACTTTTAAGAGTAGGGCGATTTTTTTCATTTTGCAGCGATTCCATACACTGTTTGACGCGTGGCCTGAGCAATGTTCACTAAACCGTCATTCATCGTGTGTTAAAGATCGGACGTGGACCCGGCACGATATTGACGTTCACCGTCCGATTTGAGGCCGCTCATCGGATGGCGATCGCTCTCCGAAGATGCCTGTGCGATAACTCAGGGTATGGTGTAGTCATTAAAGCATCTCCATCGTCGATCTGATCTGCAGATCGACGGCCCATAATTCATCGCCCTGATTCCTCGTCCGGTCAGCATTTTCGGACCCGGGGGTTTTATTCATCCTGATTTTATTAAAGATTTGAAATCCGGGTATGTTTCTAAGGATTATCGGCGCCTGTTCTCTGCCGTTGATCGTGTGGGATGATCTCATCCAACAGCCCACGTTTGTCCCAAACCCCGAACATGATTTTCGATCATTTTTCCCCAAAACAAATGTTTTAAACCTTTGTTTCTGATTTTATTTTATTTTTCCGAATATCATGACCCCTTCACGTTATTTATTCACCTCCGCTCCTGACCGTCGATCTATGTGCGATCGACGGCTCCGATTCAAATTATTCTTCCGCCTTCCCTTTGACTTCTCCTAATCAATCTCAACCGTTGGATGATGCCATCCAACAGCCATGCTCCCTCCACGTGCATCCTGAAGCAGTAAACTTATACATGCAGGATTTCATAATATTTATTTGTATTTTGTAGGGTTAAATGTTTTTCCGCCATGCTGAAGAAAATTCACAGGATGAGGGTGACGATCCTCCCACCTCTGATCCATCAAAGAGAATCATTTGCGGGTTTCGAATTCACGTTTCATCGGTGATTCATGAGGCATTTATGCCATATCACCCCTACGCAGCCCTGCATACCAGCAAAACACAATAAAACCAGCACAGTTAGAGAGTATCAGTGCCGAAGACAAAAATGTACTAGGACAGAAGATTGAAGAACGGATCTGTGGCGATTACGTCTACGATGGTTTATCAAAAGCCTAATCCCCAAATTCAAAACAAAATTAAAGGTAAATCAAAATATCATCAAACAGAAAGCCTCCACCGCCACATCTGAGGCAAATTGATTCCTCCCAGCTACCGAAATGCCACATGTGCCTCAAAGTGTTCAGTCAGAGGTCGAAGTTATTAATGAATATCAGATATCTGCCTCGCAACCACCAGAGAGTAAATTCTGCAAACAAACTTAATGAAAAAATATCAGCAGAGTTACTTTGACATCACACAGAGCCTCAAAGGTCAAAAAAGGCTCCCACCGAGCTTAAATATTTATGTAAATCATTTAGTATAGAAGACACCTATGTAAGTTTCTTCGTTGAGCCCCCCAAAGGCCAAGAAGCCATTTAAGTCTGTACTAATTATCTTTAGAGATCTTTTATCAGATCTCACCTCCTCATTCTTCTATATATACTTTTGCAGAAGATGAGAGAGGGGTTGGTTGATGTAGTTGCTGAACATTTAAATGTAATTGAGCTTGAGACTTCTATCTCAGAAGAGGTTCACTGCCCTTGAAGCTCATATTTACAGATTAGTTAGGCTGGATAGTGAAGATGATTGCTAAACTGAAACATTGGACCTGAGTACTGTAACTGGTTTGACATCAATAACAAGCTGTTTCTTGGGATCCTGGTCTATATCACTGGTGAAGTGCCCCTTTCTTTGTTATTGTTTCCTTCTATGTATGTCATATTGTTCACTATTATCTGATAAAGAACAACATTTATGGAGTTAGGATTTACTGTTTACCAGTGCCCTTCTCTTACTGCTAAGCTTTATCTCAATGTTTTCCTCCAATTTGTTTATTTAAGAATGATTCAATACAGTTTAAGCAGTTAGGAATGTTGGCGTTCCCTCGTCCTCCGGTTTTCTTTAAACATTGTTCTTGAAAGTTATTTTCATCATTTTCTTATTAAAGTTAGACTAGAGAAGTGATGGTTTGCCCTGTTTCTAGTTTCTATTCTCTAAAGGCAGATTTTGAAGGTTTCCCTTGGTGTTGACTGAAAGCAGACTAGGTTTAAAAGTACCTTATCTAATCTTAAGTTACACTTTGTCTTCTCTTATATGTTTTCATACTTTCTGAAGGTAATTATGCAGATTACTGGATTGTTTGTCAATTAAGCTACTTTAATACAAACTTTCCCAAGAATTCTATGGTTAGCCATGTCCTTGGTTGGTTTTAAACAGTTACTTAAGAGGCTTTTCTTGTTTGGACTGACTATAAATCCCTTGTGAAATTATTATCAGTTTCCACCCCTCCAACACTTTATTGTTTCCATTCCATCACTCTAATCTCAATAATCTTTTGATATAGATGACTTTCCCCTTGGATCACTCTTGATTTTGTTTCTCAATTAAAGCCCTGTTATGACTCCATAGCCCAATGGACTAAAAACCAGCGTTATATGTATCTTTTTAGCCAAAGCTTTTCTATTCACTTGCAACTTCTCACCTTTGAAACTTTTTTACATTTAGAACTTTCCCCTCAAGTAATATTCATGCTCAACCATCCAAAAACAAGCAAAACCCTCGGCCTTCATAATAGCCTAATATCATTACCCAAAACTTCAAAGACAAATCCATCTTTGCACATATTGGAGAGATCCCTCTCCGGATTCAGGAGGGCTAGATCCTAGAATCCCAAAGTGGTTGAAACGATGTTTCTCCCTGCGATCATACTTTTGCCAATCTTGCTGATTACAGGGAAATAATAGGGCACTTGAAGTCCCTCGAGGATGAGGTTGGGATCTCCACTTGGAGATACCCATGTGCTAAGCAGCACTACAGACTCAGCTAAACAACTCAGGCTTGCTCAATTCGTAAAGACCAGAAAATCAGAATATGAAAGAATGATTTCCATGGTTTCCCTCACCCCCTTATTATTCTTGTGAAAACCTAACATCGTTGGGTACACTCATTAACTGTGCTTCCACTTGGCCCCTTGGCCTCCACACATGCTGCATTTCCCTCTTTGACTCTTGTGTTTTCCACATTAGCTCTAGGAAAGTGGTTTTATTCTAACTGTTGGGTTTACAGGTCCCTTCACCCTTTTATTAACCTACTGAACTTAAGAAAAACAAAATTGGAAAAAAATAATATTTCTAATTAGCTATTAGCTAATTAGGAATATCACAGTCCTCCCCACCAAAATGTTGTTGTTATCAAGCAACTGTAAAGATGGATGTTGCATAATTTTCTCCCCCTCCCAAGTGGCATCCTCATCTGTAAGGTTCCTCCATATGATCGTTATTATTTTAATACCCTGCTCCTTAGTTGCCTCTCCTGAGTTTCTAAAATGGCCTCCAACTGTCAAAACCATATGCCCCTCATCATCAATAGGCGGGAGTTTCCAGGTGGAAACCACCTACTACCCAAGAGCCTTTTTAAGGCATGAGATGTGAAAAATTTTGTGGATCCTACTCCTAGTTGGCCGCTCCAACTCATATGCTACCTCCCCAACTCATCGGATCACTCTGTATGGCTCATAAAAGTGGGGCTTAAGCTTCTCAGGTCCCTTCTGCTTCAGCATAGACTGCTTGTACGGCTGAAGACAGAGGTATACCAAATCATCTGCCCCAAACTGCCTCTCCACGCAGCCTCGATCTACATACAACTTCTATTGGTTCTGCGTTATATCCAGGTTTTCCTTGAGAGCATAGAGTATGTCCTGGCTCTCTTGGATCCAGTCCTTGGCCCTAGGGGCCTTTCTTGCTCCAAACATCACATCAGCAAAGGTTAAAGCATCATAACCGTATAAAGCATAAAACAGAGACATATCGATTGACATGTAAAATTTCGTGTTGTAGCAATATTCTCCCAAGTGAAGCCAATGCAGCCATGCCTTTTTCTACCCTGAGACATAGTTCCACAAGTAGCCTTCCAACACTTGTTTACTATCTCTATTTTTTTGTCCGTCTATGGCTGATAACTAGTACTGGGTGTCAACTTGGTACCCACAAAACGGAAAAGCTCTTGCCAAAATCTAGCCATGAAACAGATGTCGTTGTTAGTGAATATGGTCTTGGGAAGACCATGAAACCTGAAGACATCCTGGAAAAATAAATTTTCCACAAATGAAGCAGTGTACCGTGCAGAGATGGAAAAGAAGTGTTCATACTTTGTCATCTGATCAAAAACCACATAGATACAATCCTTGTCCTGCACCATAGTAAAATTCTCTCCCACTTCCTCTCGGGAATGGGAAGTGATTGTAGAACCCCACGGGATTTCTCAACTCCCCGTTGTTCTTCTGAAAAACTTCACACTCCCTGACATGCCGGAGTACATCCTCCTTGAGGCCTATCCATGAGAACCTCTCCCTGATGACTTGGTATGTTTTGGTGAACCCTTGATGCACTCAAAGTGACAAGTCATGTGCTGCATGCAAGATCTTCTCCTTGAGTCGAGAGGCCCCTGTCAAGAAAATCCTATCCTGGTAATAGATGACCTCATCCATCACTCCATACCAGTCATCTGTCACCTGCCCATCCAACACATCACAAGCCAAGCGGTCCTTATAATAATCCACTAATATCTAAGACCTTTAATATAAATCAAGGCTCATCAAAGAAAACATTGCTGGCCTTCGAGACAAGGCATCCACCACCGCATTGTTCTTCCCTTTGACATACTCGATGTCAAAATTGTAGGCCTAGATTTTGCTGGCCCACTTCTATTGTCTCTCCTTCCATTGTTTCTACTCAAGGAAGAACTGGAGACTGTTGTGGTACATCCTTACCTAAAATATGTTACCCACCAAATACTGTCAGAACTTGGACGACACATGCATGATGTCTAGCATCTCTTTGTCATATATCGAATACAACCTCTCATGCGATAATAACTTCCGACTCTCAAAAGTTATAGGATGGCTCCCCTGCATCAGAACTATTCCAACTCCCTCTCCTGAAGCATCACATTCCAGCACAAAGGGCTGCGTGAAATCTGATAATGCCAACATTGAACAAATGCTCATCACCTTTTTTATCCTGTAAAAGGCCCTCTACGCAGTGTATATCCAACAAAAGGCCCCTTTCTTGGTGAGGTCTCTGAGGGGTGCTGCAAGCTGTGAAAACCCCTTGAAAAACTTCCTATAGTAGGTGAAAATTCCTATAAACCCCCGAAGTTTTATCACATTCTTTGGTTCTGACCAATCCCGAATGGCCCGGATATTCTCCTCATGGACCCTTACTCCATCCACTCCAATGATATGCCCTAGTTAGAGAATCTTTGTAAGTCCAAATTTTCACTTGGATAGCTTTGCATAGAAATGTTGCTCCTACAAGATATGCAATACAGCTTCAATATGCTGCAAGTGTTCCACCCATGTGTGACTATAGATGAGAATTTTGTTGAAGAATACTAGCACAAAATTCCTCAACTAATCACAGAAGATGTGGTTCATACAAGACTAGAAATTGGCCGGAGAATTGGTTAGCCCAAAGGGCATCACCAAGAACTTGAAGTGGCCATACTGGAATTTGAATTCAGTCTTAGGGATATCTTGGTCCCTCACCTTGATCTTGATGGTACTCTGACCTCATATCGATCTTGGAGAAGAAATTAGATCCCCTCAAGTCATCCATTAGCTCATCAATCCTGGGAATGGGGTATCGTTGCTTCTTGGTTTTCTTCTTCAAAGCCCTATAGTCAATGAACATTCAAAAGGTTTCGTCCTTCTTCCAACACTATGGAAGAAGCAAATGGTCTAGTGCTGGGTCAGATGTGTCCTAATGCCAAGAGCTCATGGATGGCTCTCTCAATCTCATCCCTGTAGGCCTTAGGTTGCCTAAAGGGAGTGGTGATCACTGCTTGGATCCCCTAATCCAACTCAATATTGTGCTCAAACCCTTGGTCTAGTGGTCACCCTAGTGGTATGTCCCCAAAGACTACGGGGTAGTAGTGCAGTATATACTGCGCATCAGGGTGTACAGATTTCCCTATGACTCCTACCTCTGAAACATGCAGCTCCACTGCTAATCTATGTTCCCCTTCTAGAAATCTACCTCCATCTAGTGTGCTAAGACGGTTTGGGGTGGATATGTGTGCATGCCTATGATCATCTGGTGCTTCCCGCTCTTCTTGTTTGTCCACTCCATCTCCAATGTCTCCCAATGTGTAGTGAATTTTCCCAGCGTAATCAACCACTACACAACCAATATCACATTCATGTCTTGGATGTCAACCACAAAAAAATGATTCGTCACCATAAATGTTCCCATGGTTACAGTTAACATTGGAACATATCTCAAGCACTGCATGGTCCTAACACCTGGAACCAATATAGAGAATCCATCAAAACTCTTGGTTGGTATGCCCCCCCCTCTGCACTAGTTGAGTATCAATGAAATTATGTGTGGCCCCACCATCCACCAATACCATAACACATTGTACTTGGAATGTGCCTCGGACTCTCAGTGTCAAATAGTTGGTAACTCCTCGCAAGGATGCAAGGAATCTTCCAGTTGGTGAAAATTATGCTCCTCCTTGTGGTGGTGGTGGTGGTGGTAGTGTATCTCCTCCAATGCCTCAGCATTGACATCTCCCTCCAACTCCTCATATGTCTCTTCTTCTCCCTCACTGTCGGAGAGGACCTCAATGTAGTGTGCCTTCCCCATGGTACAATGATGACCTGATGCCCATGCCTCCTAGCAAGTGAATCATAGTTTCCTTCGTCTCAAATCCTTCCAGATATCATCATCCAAAGGCCCTCTCCCATGGTTCCCCTTCGAGGGTGTAACCCTCGTGTCTTTCCCCCTCAGATGAAATGTTGGTTTTTGGGGAAATGGATCCCTCATGAAATGTAAGGCATCCTGTAGATCCCTGGTCCTCCCAACTGCATCCTGAAGTGTAGCTGGTCTAGTGGATATGACTAGCCCACATAGAGGCTCCGCTAGTCTTTCAATAAAAATATACACCCTCTTAGCCACCAATAGATCTATAACCATCATTGAGAGGTTCAGGAACTCAGAGATATAAGTCTCCGGGTGCCGTGTCTATTTGAGCTTGGCCAACTCAATAAAATGTTCTTCTGGGTCCTTCCGGTCAATCCTCTCCACCAGTCTTTGGGTGAAATCTGCATATGCAATCACCCCTTCATGACCCAATGTGGTCATCCCATGGAGCCACCAATAATGACCTTGTTGGACCTTGAAATTGTCATTCACTTCCATTACATTTTCACTTATATTTCCATATTATCACCTTCACTCCACCTCAATTTCATTACATTTACCTTACCATTACCACTATTGGGTTACATTTATGTTTTTCCAAACTTTATTAATTCTTAGAATTTTTAAGTGAATTTGTGGTTAAAAATTAGAAAATAATGTGCATATGCTTATAACTAACAAGTGGGATGAGATTTTTGCCATGTGTAGGCCAAAAGGAAGCTTCTAAAATATGTTTATGTGGCCTCCCAAACCAAATTCGAATTTGAGTGGAGAAGATCATGGGATGATGAGGATATGTGTCTCATTTCCTTTTTGTATTGAAACTCTAAGAAGATATGTGTCCCATTTCCTATTTGTATTGAAACTCTAAAAAAACATTTGTCTTATCATTTCCTATTTTGATTGTAACTCTAGAGATAGAGGGAGAGATTCATGGACTCTAATTAATGAGATAACTTCTCATATTTTTGTATAAATAGGGGAAGCTTTCTCCTATCAAGGCATGTGAAAAATATAAGAAGAAGAGAAATAATTATAGAATGTTTTGTAACAATGCTTGAGATGGAATGGGATGTAAAGTTGTGAGTTTATCAATAAAGAAAGTTCTTTTCTATTATTGAGTTTTAGAATGTGAATTTTTGCAAGTTGGAATGATATTGGACAATGGAAGGCCCCCCATCAACCATGTGCATCCCTTTATAAATTTGTAAGATTAATTAGTTTGTTTTACTTAGATTCATGCAAATATTTTAGTTTTCCAATGCAATTGTTATTTTATTTTCAAATGTAGATTTAATTCACTGTGTAATCTTATGTTTCCTAATAGGAATCTCAAGAAAGTAGTGTCTTATCTATTTTCCAAAATTGGCTTGCTTTGGAGCAATAAGAGTTCACAGTTATCTAGTTTTCTTTATTGTTCTGTCATTTAATTTCTTAGATTAGAACTATCAATTAATTGTACAAATGGATGTTCCTAAAATTCATTTCAAGAAGATGGTTTTAAACTAAATGATTGAATATCTAATTCATATAGTTATTGAGTTTATTCTTCACATTTTTACTTGCTTTCTAGGAATTTAGAAACTAAGGTATAATTGAATTCTTACACAACATCTCAAGAGGGTAATACTTCACATTGAATGTTTGGGAAAATCAAATATACATTAGTTGTTTACAGTCAGCTTTACATGATTTCACATTTTTCTTCTATATCCTCACTTAGTTGCATCACTGATATTCCTAAAGATCATTCCAAGGAGATTGATTTAATCATATTTCAAAATTGAATGATTGAATGTTTAATGAATGCAATTACTGAGTTACCTTTTGCATGTTTTATTTGGTTTTCTAGATCATTATGTATAATTGGTTACTTAACACCATCTCAAGAAGATCACACTTCATAATTGAATGTTGGAGTAGCTAAAGATACATTAGATGTTTTCCTCTGCATACTTTGCTTACTGTTTTAGGACATTAGAAGTTAAAGTACAACAAGTTTCTTAACACAACATCTCAAGAAGGTCATACTTCATAATTGAATGCTGGAGTAACCAAAATTACATTAGTTGATTTCATTTTCTGCATTTACTTATAAGAACTACAATTTGATTCTTAGTTTTAAGACTTAAATCCATGGAATAGGACTAATGATAAGATAAAATAGATGCTTTGTTTTCCAAATTAGGTTCTAACTAGTCAACAGTTCTTGGTTTATTTTTCTGTAAATTAGATTAACTTAGGAACACTTCCTTTTCTTCCTTCTTAAAATTCATTGGATTTCATTTGAAATTATTTTCATGCATGTTGATCCCTATATTACTATTTTAGCTATTGTTGTTAGGCACTTCTATGTATTGTTATTTATTATTATACCCTTGTAACCCATATTTTATTATTGTGCCCTTAAATTATTATTGTTAGGTCGGCTATAGGATTACATTGTGGCCCCATATGGACTCCTATATATAGAAAGGAGGTTTTTTAATTTGAATCATCCAAGAATTTTTCATTCATGTAATCTATTGGAGGTTGCCCCCTCGAGGTGGCTTATTTCTAAGGCATTGATATCTCTTTTCTTATCTTTTTGGAGCTAGTTCCACAACATTTGGTATTAGAGCTTTGAGATTCTAGGGTTTCGCTGCTCCAAACAAGTCAGCGTGGAATTTTTGCTATAATTTCTTTTCTACGAAGGTTC
Organism: Pinus albicaulis; assembly: GCA_034641835.2. NCBI lineage: Eukaryota > Viridiplantae > Streptophyta > Pinopsida > Pinales > Pinaceae > Pinus > Pinus albicaulis. Next base: position 249,933 of record JAXQQM020061121.1, on the reverse strand, counting down.
AGAATCTGAAATTTTTAGAGTGCGAAGCCAAAATCTTGAGGAACATCGTCAAAAATTTCAGAGCTTGGTTCACAATATTTTCGGAGATATGATTTGTGTAAGTTAGTTCATTTTGCAGACTCCTGAATTTAACCTAAACAGGTCATTGTGGTATTTTTGTAGTATTTTTTTTTCTACGAAGGTTTAGAAGCTAAAATTTTTAGAGTGTGAAGCCACAATCATGAGGAACATCGTAAAAAATTTCAAATATTGGTTCGCAATATTTTCAGAGATATGATCTGTGGAAGTTAGGGCTTTTTGAGGCTTCTGAATTTCATCTCAAAGAGGTGATCGTGGGAAATATTCACCAAAAGCTCTACTCTCTGAGCATCGGATTTGAATCTTTGTAAAAATTGACACAAGTACACAGAGATTTGATTTTCCTCTATCAATTTTAGAGCCAAAGGAGGAAACATTGACACGTGGCAAGTAGTACAAGTTCGCTCTACTGAACTAGTCGAAAATTGGGTCATTGTGGAAGATTGGACATAACTTTTCCTTGAAGAATCCAAATCAGATCAAACCTGTGGAATTTGAAAGAAGCTTCAGAGGGCTACTACAGGGCTGAATTTAAGATATTGAGGATCTGAAATTATAGATATAATTCAATTTCAATATTGAGCTCCTCAAAAGCAAGTAAAAGGTGTGTATTTTTTTTTCCCAAATTGCATAAGTATTGTTCGAAGAATCAAGTTGAATTGATTCCAAGGGCATATTATAGAATAGATATTAGTATTGGATTATTAAATGGCACCTAAAAATAATTCAACACCCCTTAAGCCTTTAGAAGGTTCTACTATGACTCATGAAGACAAATAATGGCAACATGACATATCAAAATTACAAGAGCAAGTGCAACAAATTTCGCTCTCACAAAGAGCAACAAAAAATAACATGGAAGTTTTGAAGAAAGGTGTGGAGACTAAGATGGATGGTTTGAAGAAAGGCATGGAATCTAAGATGGATGTATTGAAGAATGGCATGGAATCTAATATAGATGGCATGGAATCTAAGATGGATGGCATGGAATCTAAGATGGATGACATGGAAGCTAATATCGATGAGAAAATGGAAAACATGAAGAATGATCTAAAAGCAGACATGGAATGTTTGACAAAGTTGATACAAGAAATGTTTCCTAATGGTGAAAAGATAGTAGAGGAAACTCATGATGAGAACAAAATAAATGTTAATCGTGATTTCATAAAATATAATGTTGGCAGGAAGAACCACCATATTCCAAAAATGGATATGAGGAAGTTTGATGGAAAGGATCCTGTAACATGGATACTACAGATGGAGCAATATTTTGATCTCCATAACGTGCAAAACACACAAAAGGTACGCATTGCAACTTTACATTTAGAACAAAATACATTTGTGTGGTATCAATGGCTTTGCTCCCGTAAAAAAATTGTCACTTGGTCAATTTTTACGGAGGAAATGATAGCACATTATGAGGATACAAAGAGCAACACCTTCTTTAGCCAATTGATAAATCTCAAACAAAGGGGTTTAGTGGGGCAGCACATTGAGGACTTCCAAAAATTGAATATAAGGGTAACTGATATTCCAGAGGAACACAGGATTGATCTCTTCATAGGTACTTTAAAGGATAACATCCAACATGAAGTTCGTGTTTTGGAACCTGATTCATTGGAGAAGGCATTCAGGTTGGCAAGAAAAATAGAATGTAAAATTATGGCGACAAGGAAGCCTACCACTCACTTCTATAAAGAGGGAAGTGTTGCTACTCCTAGATTTCCACAACCTACAAGGTTGACACCATAAAAATTGGAAGAAAAAAGAGCAAAAGGGCTTTGCTACAGTTGTGATAGAAAATACACTAAAGGTCATAAGTGTGCTGAGAAGAAATTATTTTACATAGATTGTGAAGAGGAAGAAGAAAATCAACAAGAAGAGGATATACACCAGGAACCAGCCCTAGAAGAGGAAGAAATGAATCCGACCATATCGTGTAATGCACTGGCAGGAATTACCACTCCTCAAACTCTCAAGATAGCAGGACAAATCAAGAAGAAAAGGTAATAGTGTTGATTGATTCAGGTAGCACCCATAATTTTATTCATTGTAAGGTAGCCAAGGAATTAAATTGTTTCCTATACCCAGCACCAGAATGTCAAGTGATGGTTGCAAATCGAGGAACTATAAATTGTTCTGGAAAATGCCATAATATCAAGCTAACCATGGGGGAATATGTATTGACTAGTCCAATGCTTTCCATTCCTATGGGAGGTGCTGATGTTGTACTAGGAGTACAATGGTTACAATCTTTGGGGACGGTAGATTTTAATTTTCAAGAACTTTTATTGAATTTTTTTTCAGAAGGAAAGGAAGTCGAATTATGGGAAGGGAAGCTGGGAAAGATAATAAGCTCTAATGTCATGACAAAGCTTCTGAAGAAAGAAAAACGAGGCGTAATTGCACAATTATGCTCACTAGAAGTTCCAACATCAAAATCATCTATTCCTGCAGATCTCCAACAAGTCTTGGACAATCATTCCAAGGTGTTTGAAACTCCCAAAGGACTCCCACCTATTCGTGATCATGATCATGTATTCATTTGATTCCAGGAAGTGTTCCTCCAAACATCAGGCCTTATAGATATCCTTACGTCCAAAAGAGCGAAATTGAACGTATGATTGCAGAAATGTTAGAGGCGGGTATAATTCAACCTAGTCAAAGTTCTTTCTCTGCTCATGTAGTATTGGTACACAAGAAGGATGGATCATGGCACATGTGTCTGGATTATAGGGAGCTCAATAAGCTCACCATTAAAGATAAATTTCCCATTCCTGTGATTGATGAATTATTGGATGAATTACATGGAGCAATTTATTTTACCAAATTGGATCTTCGTTCAAGGTATCATCAAATTAGAATGAAGACTGAAGATATTCCAAAAACAACATTTCGAACTCATGAGGGTCATTATGAATTTTTGGTCATGCCTTTTGGCCTTACCAATGCACCTTCTACATTTCAAGGGTTGATAAATTCCATTTTCAAACCCTTCCTTAGAAAATTTATGCTAGTATTTTTTGATGATATACTAATCTACAGCAGGTCTTGGAAGGATCATGTTGAACATGTTGACAGGGTGCTCAAACTATTGCAGGAGAAACCATTATATGCAAAAAAGTCCAAATGTTTCTTTGGAGTACAAGAGGTGGAATATCTGGGTCATATTGTATCTCACGAGGGTGTTAAAGTGGACCCTAACAAAATTAAAGCCATTAAGGAATGGAAAGATCCCACAACCATAAAGCAGTTGCGAGGATTTCTCGGGTTAACAGGGTATTATCGCAAGTTTGTTAAGAATTATGGGAGAATAGCAGCACCTCTAACAACATTATTGAAGAAAAATGCATTTTCATGGACTCCTGAAGCAACTAAGGCCTTTGAACGTCTTAAAGAGGCAATGTGCCTAGCACCGGTCTTAGCTACACCAGACTTCACAAAAACCTTTATTGTGGAATGTGATGCCTCAGGAAATGGAATTGGTGTTGCTTTAATGCAAGAAGGAAGACCCATTGCTTTTGAAAGTCATCCAATCAAAGGAAAGTATTTACAGAAACCTATTTATGAGAAGGAAATGTTAGCAATACTGCATGCACTAAAGAAATGGCGAACTTACCTAATGGGAAGACACTTCAAGGTAAAAAATAATCATGATAGTCTTAAACACTTTTTGGAACAAAGACTATCTTCAGAAGAGCAGCAAAAATGGGTCACAAAGATGTTGGGTTATGACTTTGAAATAATCTACAAAAAAGGAAAGCTTAATGTTGTTGCGGATGCACTCTCAAGAAAGAATGAAGAGGTGGAAGCATTGCTTTGTGCCATTTCTATTATCCAACCAGATTGGATAACTGAAGCAAGAGATGAATGGAAGAAGGACAAAGATGTATGGACACTCATTCAAAAGTTGAAGCAAGATCCTAGTACATCTGATACATTTAGTTGGAAAAATGATTCCTTATGGTACAAAGATCGCTTATATCTTTGTAATAATTCCCAACTAAAACAAAATATTCTTTTGGAATTGCACACTTCTCCTTTGGGAGGACACTCAGGATTTTTAAAAACTTACCACAGGGTGAAGAAAGAATTTTTTTGGGATGGCCTTAAATCTGATATTCAAAAGTTTGTGGCAGAATGTTTGGTTTGCCAGCAAAATAAAGTTGAGACAATTAAGACCCCAAGTCTTCTACAACCTTTATCCATTCCAAGTCAACGTTGGGAGGAGATTTCAATGGATTTTATCACAGGTTTACCTAAGTCCGAAGGAAAGAGTGTCATCATGGTGGTAGTTGATAGACTTACTAAGTATGCACACTTTTGTGCATTATCTCATCCATTTAAAGCAAGTACAGTTGCTACTACATTTATGGACAGAATTCAAAAGCTACATGGAAACCCAAGGGTTATTGTGAGCGACAGAGATCCCATTTTTACTGGAAATTTTTGGACGGAGTTATTTTCTTGTTTGGGTACTCAATCATCCTCAATCTGATGGTCAAACTGAGATAGTAAATAAATGTTTGGAAGGATATCTTTGTTGTTTTGTATCTGATAAACAAACATAATGGGTCAAGTGGTTACCTCTAGATGAATGGTGGTATAACACTTCCTTCCATGCTGCAACAAAAATGACCCCATTTATGGAACTTTATGGATATCATCCACCATCCATCACATCATCTTTAAGAGAAAATTTGAAGGTTCAAGCAGTGGAAGATCATATCGAGCATCAACAAGAAGTTCTCCAACTCTTAAAGGACAACTTGAACTTGGCACAAAATCGAATGAGACAATAGGCAGATCAGGATCAGAGCGTGAGAAGTTTTGATGTAGGAGACTGGGTATTTTTATGGCTACAACCATACAAAAAAATGTCCCTCAAGCAACCTAAGAAGGATAATAAATTATCGCCAAAGTACTATGGTCCTTACAAGGTCTTGCAAAAGATTGGTACTATGGCATACAAATTGGAGCTTCCTGCTTCTTCACGAGTGCATCCAATTTTCCATGTTTCATTCTTAAACAAGGTTATAGGTGAAAATCTTCCAGTTCAAACAATATTTCCAGAACTTGATGAGGAAGGAAAAATCATATTGGAACCTGAAGCGGTCACGGAAACAAGAACTCGACAGCTACGGAATCGATCAATTTCAGAGTATCTCATGAAGTGGAATAACTTACCCACTGAAGATTCTACATGGGAGGATGAGAATTTTATACAGAAGTACCCGGAGCTACTAAAGCATTGAGGACAACAATTTTTTGAAGGAGAGCGGCATGTCAGGTCCCTATATTACTAGTATAGTTCCTTATTGTTGTTAGTGTAACCCCCTTATTGTTATTATTGTACCCTTGTAACCCCCATATTGTTATTATTGTGCCCTTAAATTATTATTGTTAGGTCGACTAGGATTACATTGTGGCCCCATGGACTCCTATATATAGAAAGGAGGTTTTGCAATTTGAATCATCTAAGAATTGTTCATTCATGTAATGTATTGGAGGTTGCCCCTCAAAGTGGCTTATTTATAAGGCGTTGATATCTCTTTTCTTCTCTTTTTGGAGCTGGTTTCACAACAATAGTTTTTAGATTAACACTTTTTAGACATCAAAGAAAAAAAACCCCCAAAACAATATAAAATACAAAACAAAAAAGTAAGAGAAAGGTTAACTAAGCACATACAGTGCACCACACTTCATCAATTTACTAACCCCAGTTTATAATTTATGTTAGAAATTTAAGACATTAAATTGAATCAATAGACCTTCCCCTTCAAGGTGAAGCACTTCCACCTTGAATTCCTCTACCTCTACCATTTGGTTCAGCTAAAAATAGATTTCTAGCTTCTCCACCCAAGCCTTTTTCGTACTCTTTGATGACCCACAAAAAGTAGGTAGAAAAATTCTACCTGTGGTACGTTGCAGGTCATTACCCTGCATGTACCCACCTCCTATGTTATAGCTACGAGGCCTACTGTTGTCCCTTAGATGACAAAAGTCATTGAAGGTCAAGTGATATATGAAATATTTCCCATGAGATATGTACTTCGTAAATATTCTTCATAATGATCCTCCCCCGGCCCTTGAGGTCCTCTTGCTTTTGTCTCTGCGGCTAAGAAAGTGGGCATGGTAGAGCGTTGTGAGGTATGTGGCACTACCATTTTCTCAGGAAAATGGTGAGAGGTATCTGATCCTTCTCCATTCTAAAACCCCCTTGGTATATCTCTCTGTCTGCTTTCTCCGACAACTCTTTTCCCCATCTCTTCTATTTTCTTGGCGAGCTCCTGTAAAGATTTGAGGAGGAGATTTCCAAACTCCCTTTTGTCATCTGCTTCTGCCATTGGTGCCTTCCCTTTATCCTCCTCCACTGAAACGCAGTCTCCTTTACCGGATGTGATCTCAAGCCTACGTTTTTTGTCTCTGTACCACCTTGTTTGGTCTGAAATGTATTCTCTTGTCTGAGTGTCATAGACCAGTTGCTCTATAGGCCAAGCCAAGTCTATGAGCTCTGATACCACTGAAATATTCCAAATATGAAAACGACAGCAATAAAAAGCATACAAAGAATAAATCTACAGTTGTATGGAAAACACCATGAAAAGAGCCATAACTACTGAGCCATTTTATTAAAATACTGGAGATGAAAAATAAGTACAATAGTGCTAAAAAGGATACCACTCTAGTCGGCTGAGCTGGCTGAAATGGCCCTCAAATTCTCCCACCCAAAGCATTTCTCTACTACCGCTCTGTTGGAATCTTCCTATGTGCTGCCCTATTAGAAGTGTTGCTACTGGCTGAATAGGGCTATGTAGATGAGGCTGATCTAGTACCCAGAAAATTCCACGATTTGGACACCAGACTCTACTCCAAAAACCAAAAATAACCCATAAATAATTTCAAGAAAGGCTCACCGCGGAATTTCACCCTCCTAGGGTTTGAAAACACACTACTACTAGGTATGTAGAGCTATGGGCTGGACTAATAGATAAACCGGCTTCAATTGCTCCCCAAATCTCAAATATTAAAGGGTTGATCCCCTCACTAGGTTCCAAGCAGAAATGCCTTGGAATTTCTCCCTCTCTAGAACCCTTCTATTGCTGGACTACGTAAATCACTCAGTGATTGCACTGCTATAGGAGGGACTGCATGTGGCCTGATACCAAGATACTAAATCTGCTCCCATCGAGAAATAAAACTCCTCTTCTAAGTGGGCACTCAAAGTCCCCTAGGGATGAGGTTGGGATCTCCAATTGAAGACACCCATGTGCTAAGCAACACTGCAGACTCGTCTAAACAGCTAAAGCATGTTTAAGTCTTAAATACCACAAAATCAGAATATGCAATAATTATTTCCATGTCTCCCCTTACCCCCTTCTTATTCTTCTGAAACCCTAACACCCTTGGGTCCATACATTAACTGTGCTTCCACTTGGCCCCTTGGCCTCCACACATGATCCGCTACCCTCTTGGCCTCTTCCATTGTCCACGTTAGCTCTAGGAAAGTGGTTTTATTCTAACTGTTGGGTTTATGGGTCCCTTCACCATTTTATTTACCTAATAAACTTAATAAAATCAAAATTGGGAAAAATTAGTATTTCTAATTAGCTATCAACTAATTAGGAATATTACATTTGGTACCAAACGAGCTAGTTCATGGCTAGTTTGGTACTAAACTTGTGTGTCCCTTGTCCCAAACTGAGATCATTGGAAAATTCAACACCCAAACCTAATGAATTAACTATTTTGACTAGTTATAATTCAACCTATCTAGGTTTTAAAACCATGGTCCATACATCAACTTCATGGGAGCATAACTTTGCATATAATAATTGTTTGGGGTACATGATAAATCATTAGAAATAACTATATTAGGATTACAAATTTTGACTGGGATCAAGGTATTATCCTTGCCCCTCATAAATTTCCAAAATCCATAGTTTAGGGCCTCAAAATGTTCATGTAATTTTGGGACCGAAAAATCATAAAAAATTGTTAAAGAGAATAAAGAACCACTAATAAATTGGAGGTTGGTGGCCACCAATATCCACCTAGATTAGAAAAAATCCTACCATACTCTCTAAGGGACAACATTGAAAAATACAAGAATCCAAAAGAAGGATATCAACTCCAATTTTCATGGATTTTTATCTTCTAGACATGGTGATGGCCTCCAGATTAGGTACAACTTAAGGTTCATATAACCTTTCCTAGGCATATCTAACCTCTCCTTTTTCACTTAATAATGTATATTTCTTAACTTTAATAAGTTCTTAGGAAGGTTATATATGATGATTATATTTTTGTGCATAATGTGTTTATTGTGCATCATTTTGTGGATATTTGATACATATCACAAGGAATCTAGCCAAGAGAAAAATATGGGGCATGTCCCCTATTGTAGGATGACCAAAACTCGGTTGGCTTAAGGAAATTAATACTCCTCCTTGTAGATGTAAGGTCATAGGGAAAAATATCCTATTTTAAATGGATTTTAGAGGGAATGAAGCCCTATCTTCAAGGAGGTTGCTCCTCAGCCATTTTGTATAAATAAGGGCTTAAATAATCCTATTATGAGTAAAATTTTTGGATATTAGAATCAATAGTAGTCAACTAAAGGATTTTTCCTAACATTTCAGTCTTGTAATATTTTGTGTATGAGCACATTTTTTATCAATGAGAATAATTTTGTGTAGATATTTTTTCTAGATCAATCACATCCATTGTTCATTAAGTCGACATTTTGAACCAATCCACCATGGTTCATCTTCAGGAAAAGATCTATAAGTAAGTCAAATATCACAAAAGAGGTATAAATAGGAGAAATGAGAGTGATGAGTGGCAAGGAAATGAATGGCAAGCCAACAAAAAAGTCTAAAAATAAATTGATTAATAAGTTAATTAATAAACTGATGAAAATAATATATTGAAGGAAATTAACCTATTAATAACCTAAAACACTTAAATATCCTCTCTGATTCTATCAAGTTTACCATGGAGGTTGAAGAGAATAACACCCTTCTATTTCTTGACATCCTCATCAGTAGAAACCATGATGGCTCTGTTTCTCACTAGGTCTATCGGAAGAAAACCCACACCGAACAATACCTTCATGCCTGCCACCGTCATCATCCCACTCAGAAGCTTGGGGTTCTCAACACTTTAGCAACCATAGTTGTGCGCATCTCAGATCACAATCACCTTGAACAGGAGAAAAACCATCTCATAGAAATATTTGAAAAGAATGGTTACAAGAGAAACCAAATAATAAAAGCCTTTAATAATGCCGAAAATAAACTTAAAATGGATTATATGATAGGAAAAGTTCACCTACCCTACATATCAAGCATCACAGACATAATATCTCATATATTAAGAAAGAACAATATCAAAACTTCTTTTAAACCTATGAATAATATCAGCAAGTGTCTCAAATCTGTCAAAGATCGGATTGACCCTAGATTCCACAAAGAGTTTACTTAATTCCTTTTTCATGTGGAAAATCGTACATTGGAGAAACTGGTCGACCTATCTTAACAATAATCAAGAACATGTAGCTGATATAAAACATAACCACCTTAATACCTCAGCTCTCGCTGAACACTCTAGCAAAACCAATCATCATATTTGTATCGAAAACTCTTGTGTTGTGGCCATAATTGACCACTATCACCATAGGAAATTTAGGGAAGCTATTGAAATTGGGAAGCACCCTTATAACCCTAACCATGATGATGGCTAGAAAATAAGCGAAAATTGGATTTCGACCTTATACAACAATCATATCCATACCTAACCGCTCCCTTCCCTTCCTTGCATCTTTTTACCTTCATATTTGGTCTCGGCTCCTCTCCCTTTCCCCATTATCCTTCGCTATCATTTTATCTGTTTTTTTCCCATCTCCTTCTCTTTCCTTCCTCCCTCCTTTTCTATCTTTGGCTTGAAATTCAATTAATTTTAATCCACTAACTCTAATAAATAAATTTCTTTAAATCATTCTCATTATTATATTTATCCCTTAATTTGTCCATTCCTTTTGATTATATCTTGTACCATCTCCTCTCTATATCCTTTAACCTTAATCTTGTCGCAATTAATAAACATCATTTAACCTTGAAATATCTTCAACATTTTCCAAAAATCATATTTCTTCTTCCTTAATATTTAATCATTTAATCTTTCCCTAATTATAATATTTTCCATCTAAATTTATCATCAATAAGTTATTCCATTTTACATTATATATATATATATATATATAAGCCATATCTTTTATACTATCTTCTAAATACATTAATTAATATACTTAACATTAATAATATCCATAATCAAGAATCATTGTTATTAATTATCATTCACGTTTCTACTACATTAATAAATTAAAAAGTGGAACTTAAAATTTTTAACAAATCACGAATGAATACTTTTTAAAAATATCAAATATTTTATATTAAAAAAAATAAAAAATTCTAAATTAAATTAAAATCAAAATTAAATCCTTTATCATCCCTTAAATTAAAATTATAAATCAACCTTTGTAATAAAGAAAATTTCTAAATAAGATCATCAATTGTATAAAAATCTCATTAATAGATTAATTTCCTTCAATATATCATTTTCATCAATTTATTAATCCACTTATTAATCAATTTATTTTGGAATTTTTTGTCGGCCTCCCTTTCATTTCCCTGCCGCTCATCGCTCTCATTTCTCCTATTTATACCTCTTTTGTGAGATATGACTTATGGATATTTTCCTGATGATGAACCACGGTGGAGTGGTTCGAAACGTCGACTTAATAAAAAATGGATGTGATTGATCCAGAAAACATCTCCACACAAAATACTAATCGCAGAAGCCTAAAATCTAAAATGAGAAGAATTATTGGTTCCTATATTGATATTTCCTTAGGGACTTGAGGTTCCTTTGGTTAGGTCCTAACCTAGGTGATCAATCCTCCTCTTTCTATTTTTATTTTCCATGCATTAGTTCAACTAGTCATTTTTGTGATATCATTTTTTAATATTGTTTTGTACAAGTTGACGAGTTAGTTTGTTTATCAGTCTCCTTACACATTTTTATTCAAGTTTAACAACAATTATTTTATATATTTCGAATTATCTTCCATGTATTTAGCTTTCTTAGATTACAATTTTTTTACTTGTGGTCATACATTTTTGCAACCTATTAATGTATAAATTCATGTTTTGCAGAGTTACAGGAAACCTTAGAATCACACTCGTGTTGAATAAACTAAATCATAATAGGCCTAAGGACTTGGAAATTTTTTGTTGACCTTTCTTTAACCCTCCTTCACCTTATCCTTCCCTCAAACCACGTCTAGAACACATTTTTCTACTTACTATCTTGTCTCTTGTAGAAAAATAAGGACTCTTGTAGCAGGTTGCATTTTGAATCACAAAATCACATACACTTTCATAAAAATCATGGTTTACCTTCCTTGACATGGTACAACGTCCCCAACGCCCTGAATATGGAATTTGGAAAAGAAGAGACCTCCTAGAATATTAAACCTAGCTACTATATCCAAACTACCTTTTTTCCTGTAAATTAGGTTTTAATGTTTCAATGCTTTCTTTCAACTGCATGTTTGCCTCCAATTCATATAAGTAGAATATATTTAATTTTATTTTAGCATAATTTAATTTCTTTCCATTTTTTTTCCTGTAAATATAATATATTTTATTGTTTTTCTCTCTTTCCTACAATTTTTAGTATTACCAGTAGCATAGACATCAAAATGGTCTTTGTCTAACTTAGTTTCACTTCAATTGCTTTCACTTTTATAAGATCAACAAAGAGAAAACATTACATGTTTCACACATAGTGTCGATCCCTTAAGTTGAAAATTAAAGTCGAGACCCTGTGGGAGGTACAATATTATTGTTGTAATACTTAGGGCCATCACATGGTTTGTGTGAAAATGATGTTCTTAGTAATGAAGTGGACTTGGAAAATTCATGATTTTCTAGTCCATATCTATTACAATGTCTTTTGGGAGGACCACTACATAGATGAATATGCACATATTTTCCAAAACAAAATTGGCATCATTATATTAAGACTTATTCAATGAAGCTTCCCCATGTATGTCTCAAAAGGATAGTCAGGTATGTTGGCCTCAATTGGTGACTAGTTTGTAGACCAAGAGGGAACTTACCTTAGAATATTTGGAGCAACCAAACCTCCCCACCTACTTCCCAATTTTGTAACCCAAAAAGTGGTACTTCAATAAATTTCATATTAGGTTTACATAGGGGTAGGTGTATAACTCTAATTTGATCAAGAAGGTTCCCTAGACACATATTTATTTACACATGGGATCATGTTAGTTAAATGATAAAAAAAAAGACATAGATCATTATGTTGTGATGAAACTTTTTCATTTTGGGGACTTGTCATTCTATAGGTATGATACAAGATATATAGTGAAATTTCATTGCAAGTAATGAAAGTACAATTGGGAGTACCATTAAGATATTCGGGTAGAAGAGGAGAAATAAAATAATGTCTTAAATTTCAATAATAGGATATAATCATATCCAAACTAGGAGGGAAAGGACTGAGGAAAAAAAAGAAACCTTGACCCAATAGCAAGCAACTCGGGAAGAAGTAACTTAGATAGAGCAAGAAGAAAATCTAAAAAAATATAAAAAAATTGGTTGGATATCCCAAGAAGCTACCAAAATAGCTCAAGAACTAGAGTTTAAAGAATAAGAGGAGGAAAATATCAGGAGAGAAGGAGATTGAAAGAAAAGAGAAGAGGAAGAAAAAATAAACTAAGATGAAGAATACAAAATATAATATGATGAAACAAAGGCTAAATCCATAGAATAATATCTCCAGGTACACCAAGAGGAGAAAAATCCATAAAATTAGCAGAATTTGAATGTTATGGAGGTTGGTTTGGTGCCAATGGTATTTTATGATATTAAAGGAGGCCACTTTCCAATAACATAAATCATATTCCCACTAGCCAAAATAAAGAAGGTGATGAATCAAGTTTAGGTTTCATCATAAATTGAACATGATTGTGGAGCATAAATAGAAGAAATATTATACCATTTGACATATACCAACAGTATATATCACTACTAAGAGACACATCATTCCTAAAACCAGAAATGACCCATGTGTTATGGAATTGTGGTCACAACATTCTCCCAAGCCACTAAGAGAAATATATAAGATCTCTCAGAGTAGATAAAGAATAAGGATCTACATATAGTTGAGCTAGAGAAGCAAGTTAAATTGTTGAAATAAAATAACAAGACCATAAAATCGACAAGCATCAAGGTGGAATAATAAAAGGAAGGCATTTCAGAAGTACAATAGTCCTACAAGTCTCTAGTATTACAAGTGTACCCATGCCTACATATTACACATGATATTTCATCAAAGTTATTACCACTTTAGGAGATAGCCAAGGAGAAATGTACTCAAGTTCAAGGATTACTAAATTCCATGAAATAGATGGAAAAGTGGCCCAAATAATACCCTTAATCCCCATTAAACTTCCCAAGAATCAGTGCACATGAACTGACATATAAATTTATCATTGTTAACTAGGCTCTACAGATATAGAAGAAACTTGAAAATTACATAGTCCAGTGGGTGGCACAATACCAACACCATTAACACTTATTTGAGAGGATCATGAAAATGGGCAAGATCCCATCAATTAGGGACCAAGGATATGATAGGTCAAGTGGAGAAGTAAGCATAGAATTGAATGAGATACAAAATGTCAGGGAGTTGTCTTTTAGTGTCTTCACTATTAAAGTCACTAAAAAATTTCTTAAGAAACATATTACAAATCTTTCTTAGTAGAAAATAGTTATAAACTCATTATTAGTCTCGTTGAAGAAGTATGTACCAATCCTCTCTTGAAACACCTCAAAGTACCATGTCAACATGGAGAGCTTGCTACTTAGCAGAATTAAGATGTTGCATCATACTATAACATTTGGCTAGCATAGGTTCAAGAATTCCTTCAAATCTCATATGGGGATCCAATCCCAATTTTTTTTTTTTTTTGTAAGTCAGAGGAATCGGCAACATCAGGCAGCTTTCACACGCGCGACGTGGGGTCCAACCCCTCGGCTACCACTATAACCTCTTAGGGAATCGCCCAGCCTGCAAGAGTGGTACCCAGATAAGACAAGACTTGAACTCGTGACCTGCTTAACAACACGAATGCCTTAACAGTGTGTCCGCTGGCCACTAGACCATGCCCTTGTGGGCAGGGATCCAATCCCATTATTATAATTATCAATATCATTTTCAAAATCTTTAAAGTATTTTTATTTATTATATTTTAAAATCGTGACAAGTTGAAGAATTGTAACTAGCCCTAGAGAATTCCAACAATGATAAAAGGGAAGTTGCTAAGCTAGTCCATAAATGTTGTAAAACTCTTAGTATTAGGGAATTTTGAATCTTTTGGAAATCTCTACAAACCAAAGCTTGGAATCTCCTGTATTTGTGTACATTACTATATACTATTGATAAGCCTTGAAGGCCATTATTGAAGCCATAATTTGACGTACAATGTGTATTTTTTCAAACTATTCTTTGGAAAGCTCATTCATGTTTCTATTTTTTTTTTTTTTTTAATATTATATCACATACTAATATATGGGATAGTTAATATTTTATCGCATGGTTATTGTTTCAGTACTAAAGTTTTCTTATTGAGCACTTATTGAATAAAAACTATATTTTCTATATTTTTTTCTAATAATTTAACCATAATGTGTTGTCCAGGATGTCAGCTAAATTTTTCCTTGATTGTTCATTTGTGGTGTTTTTTCTCTGATTGCTTCCTATTCTGATCTATGTTTCAACTTTTAATTAGTGTAGATTAGTTTCATTTTTTTCAAGTAGACCTGTATTATATTAGGGTTTACATATTTCTATTGTGATGATAATTAAATATCTCATAATAATCCAAAAAACCAAGCATGGTTATCAAGCCAAAATATGGACGAATCTCTTAGCCCATATGGTGTGAGGTCTAATTGGGATCTCATGTCAGAGAAAACCCTTGTGACTATTTCTAGGTCATTCATCGAAATCCAAACTATGTTAATGTGTGTGTTTTCCACTAAATATTTTCTATTTTATTAAAAATATATTTGTAAAAATTAACTATAAAAGGTTAAAACCTACAAACAAGATAGGGAAAAAATATTGGCATCCCAAGATAACTTGTGGGAGAATATCTTAAAAGGTTTGAACATGCTCTTTATGTAATACTGAGAACTCAAGAAAAATTATTGTAACCTGTAATGCATGAAATAGTAAAGGGAATTGATATATAACCCACACATTACATAATGGAATCCTACTTTTCAGCTAATATCCAAACTATTGAGAATCGTTATGTTGGACCCCCTCTGTGACAAGCCAAGAGATGAATTATCTCTAAAGAAGAAGTTGGTGAGTAACAAAAGCTCGTATTACAATAATCATACAAATTTTATGTAATATGGTTGAGTAGGGAAAATACCAATGTTTAATGAGATTCAAATACTGTTACTAAGACATACAAGGTAGTGGTTCATTTGGTAGAAGCCCACATGAACATTTAAAGAAAAAAAAATTAAGTAAAAAAAAATGTAATAGTGATTTGTTGGAATAGAAAAAAAAATCCATCAATGAATATCATCATATAGGCATGGTCTCAAAAGGTAATATGGTTCTGGGATATATAAAAGAAAATATGGGAAGGGATTTGAAGGAATGAAGAAACAACATGAACATATTGAATAGAATAGAGAAAGTGAGAGTGTTGTTGATGAATGACACTTTAATTAAATAAAGAGCCTCAATAATTATATTTTTTTAATGACCTATGTAATTTAAGAACTCATAAATTAATGGTCAGTTTTAATAAATTACTATTTCCTTAGGTAAAAATATTGAAAATGATTTTATTTCTTATATCATGGTGGTTTTTGTGAATAAAATTTCCCCAATAAACAAGCTATAACATTTTTAATTAAGTTGAATAACTTTCTAAAGAGGGTTGATTTTTTGGGCTCCTCGTTTTGATATTGTATATGAATAAAAAACTTGGGAAGCAAAGGTTGAGATGAAGGAAGGATAAGAGATATTTTTCATTTAATAAAGCATAAGGGTGAGGAAGTAGAGGTCATCCATATTGGAAAGGAAAAGGGAGCTCAGAATAAGGATGAAGATACAAAGAAAATAAAGAGCTAAGATGGCTAAGATGGAAAAAATTAAAAAATGAAATGGGATAGAACTAAAGACTCTAGAGTGAGAAAAGAAGGAGTATGTAATAATACCCCTTTGGGGAAAACCCAACCTAAACTAATACATACATCTTCCTATTATGTTCACAATTCCTCCCCCTTGAATAAAAAAAAATAATATGCTCTCCCTAGTTATGCATATAGGGGTCCCAAAGACACCCAGTGCTCTCACAGACATATATCCCTTTGTCCTCCTACTTTGGTGCCATTTAAGCCCTTGATTTTGTCAACACTAACATACTTCTAGAATAAAAAGAAGAATATGAAGAGGGGATAGAAAAAGTATTTAACTATACTATAGCTTTATGGCCCCATTTCTTAAACACGAATTTTCCCTATCTATGATGATGAGAGTTCCATTTTTAATGAAACCACCCTAGAGACTTATTCTAATATGTGACCTAAAAAATTAAATTCTGTCTAATTTAAGCTACAAATATCTTAGCTTCCACCCTCAAATAACATTAAAATGGTTAAGAATAGTGGAAATCTTGTTTTTGATCAATATTTCAAGTCTACTCTTGTGAACCAAAATTTGAAACATAACTATGAATCAATAGGAAAAAAAAAATATACTTTTTGGCTAGAGTAAGGGATCTAGAGGTTGAGAAAGGGGTTCTTAAGAGAAATGAAATTATTGTAATAAATTACCTATAGGTAGTTGAAGGATTTCTCTCTTTGGTCAAAGAAAAATAAGATACAAATGAATGTTTTATAGAGCACATAGGTTGCATCAATAAATATTAAAACAAAAGAAAAAAAATGGTAGAATATGTTATCTTCCTAAATAGTAAAAAAAATACACTCATTACCATGAACGTGTTTGAGTTAAAAAATAGATGTTTTGGAAATTCCCAAGAATTATTCCTTATATTTAAATTCCTAATCAGATGAAGCATAAAACAATATCGAGGTTGTGAGGTCTCATATTCTTAGGAAACAAAACACTCCAACATTAGGATAACTTAGATTAGGTAGTTGTTTGTGCTTAACCTAGTGTTCCTAAATTGAGTTCATTAATTGTCAACCAGGGCTAGTAAACTGCTGAAGTGTGGTGCACTATATGTGCCTAGGTATTTGTTTCTCACTTAGTTGTGTTTAGTGTTTTATGATGTTTTTGGTTTTATGGTTTTATGTTGAAAAAGGAAAGAACTAAGTGTTGGTGAAAAGAAGCTATTGGTTGTGTTAAAACAGAACAAAGCCTAAACTATGGATGGAAAACAACAAGTGCAAAGTTTGATAATGACTTCAGTGCAAGAAAATAAATCACAACATGAACTTAAACTTATCCAATTCATTCATTAAATATGTGTTGGAAGAGCTTGAGAAATGGACAAGTTAAGTATAAATGAAGTTCTCCTAATTAAACAATCAAACAATCAACTTACAATGTTACAACATCTCATCCATGATTAAAGGTTTATTGGAATATATTTGGAAAAGAAAAATTGTATCACAATAAGATTTCTACTCTAAATTAGCTTCTAATTCTGTTATGCAACTCAATTTAACACCACTAGACCTCACTCAAAAGTTATAGATTTCCTTTTTAGAATAGTCTTTGAGAAAAGGCTTATTTGTGAAATGGTAAAAAGGTTGCAAAATAATCCAGGCCTTAGACTGATACTAGCTTCTGTCCAGATGATTATGTATTAATATGAGTTTGGAACAAAAGAAGTTTTGTAAATAATGAAGACCGTGGTATTTAAATTTAACAACTAATACAATTTAAAATGCAATGGATAGCAACTAAACTGGAATGTTAATACAGTGCGCTAAGACTAAACTAGAGTGTTACTAGTCTACTTGGAGTCCAGTGAACAGTGTTAAACTAAAATCCCATTATCAAACTAAAATGTAGTGACAGAGCTGAACTAAATGCATTCTACCTCTAGAGTGTTATGACTAAATTATCATGCAGCTAGTCTATTGGAATTCTACAGCCCATCTTGTTCAATGTGAATGATATTTTGGAAGAGTTTGTAAAAACAATTCTGGCTGTATTATTCAATGAAATTGAACATAAGCAGAAGACTGAAAGCAAATACAACTAGAATCTAAGACACCACAGTTGTTTCTTATTCGTTGTTAATGATATTTTGGAAGAGTTTGTAAGAGTAAGACCGGCTGTGACACTTAGTGTAAACAAGCAACTAAAACCTACAATACCACAACTATGCCTTATTCATCATGATGATATTTTGGAAGAGTTTATTAGAGTAAGTCTAACTGTGATAATTAACGAAAATAAATGCAACTAAAACCTACAATACCATAGCCATACCTTATTCATCGTAATGATATTTTGGAATACTTTATTAGAGTAAGTCTAGCTATGATAATTAATGTAAACAAGTATGAAACATAAACTTCAAAAATCTACTTAAGCTAGAAATGAAAACGAGACTAAAATACTTATCTAAATTGTATAAACAAGGCTGCTCAGGAGGCAGGGGCCCTTTACCACCAGAGTAGCACAAAATCTACTTCAAGATTTCTCAACGCTTTCAAGGAAATGATGCTTCTTTCATTAAAGAGAAATTACTTCAAAACAAAGTATTTTCAGACTTCTGAAATCTAGCAATCAACCATAAAATCTAACCTTGTCTCTTGGTTTCCCGAGCATATTTATAACAAAATTACATAACCGTATCTGAGATAACATAGGAATAATTGTCTTTCTTAGTTAGAATCTAAATATAACTCTGAAGGTGGTCTCGTAATATGATTAAGGACATCTGGACTGTCCTTATCCTGTTAGGAGTCTACCTCCTAATTTGAGTTCCCACGTGCATAACCGCCTACAGAATTCCGTTTAAGCTTCGTGGAGAGAAAAAAATGATGAGGGCATGATGTGGAATACACCCATATGTGTTTTTCTCCAAGATGACACCTGGAACCTGCGTAGACACAAAGACAACTGCAGAATCGGCCACTAGCTACAGAATGTCTGCATTCTGTAGCTAGATCTAGTTCAAACAGTACTACAATGACAAAATCATAAAAACATAGCAAGTTAGTCATGATATTCATTCTTAAAGCAGTTTTAACTAATTTCATTGATCATTTGAGCCTATGATTAGTAATGGACAAAAGAAATGGAGTGGAATGTGGTGGAAGAAAGAACATTCTTGGAGCTCAACATACCCCCACTGCTAGATTCTTGCATGTCCTCATGCAAGTATTCCATGAACTCTGAGGCCTCTGCAAGAACATCCAACCCTCTTCTTCTGCTTTTCCTGGCAGTCAAAGGCCTTCTGGGCTTCCTGATGACTAACTTGAACCTTAAATTGGTAAGTGCCCTAGTTAATTTTTTATTTCTCTTCTTCAATTTTTCACTGGCCTTATACAACTTTTGCATTTGTAGAGACAGAGTTGAATTCATATCAGTTTTCAGTTTAACCTGCTCTCTCAAAATTTCATTCTCATTCTTGATATGCCTGTTGAGTACTTATAACTCATACCTATCTCTTCTTAGCATATCAATTTCAGACTTTGGTGGGCTAGGGGTTCTGCCTCTACTTTCTGAAGCTCTTCTCTCTAATGACTCAACATAGTTGTAAATTTCTTGCTGTGCAGGGTCTATTTCAGGGGCTTCTTCATCAAAATCCTGCTCAGTAGGTGTTTCTTCATATTCTATGTTCATGACTCCAGTTTGTTTAACTTTTGTTTTCTTTAGTATCCCCCTCAGTCTGTGGCTCCTCCTCAGTCGAGATGGCCCTTCTCCTTTCTCTCTGGAAAATTTTCTTATGATCCTCTCTTTCTTGAGCTGCTTCTTAATTTGAACTAATTTTTCAGAAATCATTTCTTCACTGCTTTCTTGTATTGTTTTACCAGTTTCAGTTTTGGAGGATTTCCATTTTCTGCTTCTTTTTGTAGGTTTATCTTCAGGTGGTGGTTCCTTTGGTTCCTCAAAGTGATTTCTCACCAAGAAGTTATCCCAAGTATCTCCCATTTTTGCTAAATGATGCTCAATTAAAATCTTGACTAAACCATGGTGGTATAACGTTTTCTCTAGAAATTTAATTCTTTTTTGAAGACTTGAAGCCATTTTTTTCTAAACTTTGAAGTAAGAAAAAGGGAAAATTAAGTTCTTCTTCTAGGAAATGCATTATCAATCGAATATGGTAAACATAGAAAGTACGATATCTACCTTCACAAGTGATGAATTTTTGTAGGATAAGCAACATGTTCCTCCATTTGTTCTTTAATGCAGAGCTCAGGATACCCTTTTTAAAAATGGTGACATCCATACCTGGTGACTTGAGTATCTGCTTCCATGCTTCGTTATGAAATTCTCTGTTCTTAAACCACCTTTCTCCTTGTCTAGGCAATCTTTTTGCTTCTGCAATAAAAGCCTCTGTGACAGTGAATTTAATATATCCAACTTCAACCTCGGCTCCATTAAAGGATCTTGAAAAAGTTTTAGTAACCTCTTTGTGGAAGCCATTGAATTTTTCAAGGAATTGCAACCATCCTGCTTGTTGTAATATTTCTCTGATTTGGGGATAGCCTTCCAAGTACTTAGTGCCAACTGGTTTAGTTCTCACCATGAGGCCCATAACTCTTCTTCAATCCTCAATTCACTAGTCTTCTGCTCACGGTGAGAATGGCCGTTAACAAGTTGTTTTTGCCCTACAAATGTTTCCTCTGTTCACGGTGACAATGGTTGTTACAGAGATGCCTCTGTCTCACAAACCGAAATGGTTAAAATTTGGCTACGAGAAAGAGTGATATGGAGTGGTTACAAAATGAATATAATGAGGTGAGGATGATGTATATGAGTTGAAAGATATCACAGAGGAAAAAAAAACCGCAGAGATATTTTGTAACGAATTCAAAAATCATCATTAAATGCTTAGTGATGTGACCTATCCAATCACTTCAACACTTTAACCGTTTAGATTTTGAAATGATGATCAGATATGGGTTTTGAAATGGTGAAATAGAAGGAGTTTTATCCAAAGTTTTTGCAGGAGGTTTGTTAGGCATGATCAACAAAATTAATTAAAACAACTTTTTGAATAATATATAACTGAACTATGCTAAAAATTTTCATGATATGTCACCATAATAATTTCGTACCTTTGCCTTTGCTTTGATTTTCTTGTGATCTTCATATGCTTTGTCCTCTCCTGAAAATCATTAATTTTTGAGTCTTCATAACCTTCTTGATTTTGCTTGTTCTTGGATATGCAGGATCATTTTGTTGCAGATCAAATGATTACTAGACAGCGCTTTCAGGCTCTCTGGCTGTAGAATGTCTGTCTGGTTGCAGAATGTCTGACTAGCTGTAGAATGTCTGATTGATTGCAGAATGTACTTGTAGAGAACTTTGAATATGGTTTGAAGCTGGAATGATGAAAGGTTGTATGAAATGAATAATGAAATATGGTAGGATGAAGTATGAATGAAATGAATAATGGAGTGGAATGGATCACAACTTATGAAATAGAGTGAAGTATGAGAAGTGGGCTGCAATTCATGATATGTATTATTAATTGCAGAAAAACATCAAACTTTAAAAATCTGAAATTGAAATGAGGTGGATGAAGTATGGAATGAAATGAATGAAGTGTGGATGAATGAATAAAATGGAGTATGAATGAATGAATGAAATGGAGTATGGATGGATGAGTAAATGGAATGAATGGATGAAATGAAATGGACCATAAGTGAAATGGATCTGCACTTATGATTTTGTAACAGCTGCTTGCAGGAAAAAAACAAAATGGAAAAGTTAGAGTGTCAGAAAAATTCTAATTTTCACTCTATCTTTTCTGTATAAACATGCCAATCAGTGATTGGTTTTCATGTTTATACTTTTATTTTATTTTATTTTTATTATTATTATTGTTATCTTTTTTTAATTTTATTTTTTATTTTTTTATATATATATTTTTTTCAATATATCTGACTTCAGAAAATTCAATTAAGTTGATGAAGAAGAAAGATTCTTCTTCATTAACTTCACATCACTGTTTTCCTGGAACTTCTTGACAAATTCTTCTCTTGAGAGTGGTTTGTGATACAACTTCAATCTATGACCATTCACAAGAAAAGTAACCTATTCTTCATCTATTGTTCTGATTTTTATTGCTCCATTGTCAAAAATTCTCACAATTTCATATGGCCCAAGCCAATGTGTTTGAAATTTACCTTGAAAATCCTTGAACTCTGAATCAAACAAGAGAGCCCAGTCACCTTCTTTGAACTTCTTCTCCTTGATGTACTTTTCATGCCATCTAGTCCTTTGCTGTTGGACTATACTTGTTTTCTGAACTGCATCTTGTCTGATCTCATCCAATTCATTAATCTGCTCCAATCTGTGCTTTTGTGCCTCTAATAGATCAAGTCCTAGCTGAACTGTCATTTTGAAAGTTTGAATCTGGAACTCTATGGGAAACAAAACTTGCTTTCCATAAACAAGTTCATAAGGAGTATGGCCTGTTGTGTTTCTCCATCTAGTTCTATAGGCCCACAAGGCTTCAGGAAGCCTATCTACCCAATCTCTTCTATGTAAATGAACAGTCTTTGTTAGGATTCCTTCAATGACCTTATTAGTAGATTCCACTTGACCATTTGCTTGTGGATGATAAGGAGTAGATTTTATATGTCTGATTTTGTACTTCTCCATCATTTTCTCCACTAGCCTTGATGTAAATTGAGCTCCTTGATCTGTAACAATTTCCCTTGGGACACCAAAACAAGTAAAAATATCCTCAAAAAGAAAAGTAACTACAGATGCTTCATTAGCAAAAAGTAATGGCTTGGACTCTACCCATTTGGTAACATAATCAGTGCAAACTAATATATATCTCTTTTGTCTTGATGGAGGACTAATAGGTCTTACAAAATCCAAAGCCCATTTTTCAAAAGGTTCAATATGTACCTGAGGTTGTAATGGCATCTCACCTGAAGGAGAAGGTTTCCCTACCCTTTGGCAACTATCACACCTTTTGACATACTCTTTAGCATCTTTGAAAAGGGATGGCCAATAATATCCTAAATGAAGGATCTTATAGGTTGTCCTCTTATCAGCAAAGTGTCCGCCACAAGGTTCATCATGACATGCTTTGAGAATCTCAGGCATCTCATCTTCCCGAACACATCTCCTAATGATAAAATCTGGACCTATCCTGTACAACTCATTAGCAACCCATGAATATTTTTCACTGTCATAAATGATTTTTCTTTTATCTCTTGCATTCATTATTGAAGGAAATTTCCCTGAAACTAAATAATTAGCAATGTCATCAAACCAAGGAGTCTGAGTAGAAATTGAAAAAAGATATTCATCAGGAAATTGATCTTCAACTAGGGTATTGTCTTGGATGTTTTGGAGTCTAGATAGGAAATCAACTACTGTGTTTTGTTTTCCAGACCTATCTAGAATGGTAATGTTGAATTCTTGTAAAAGAAATAACCATCTTATGACTCTGCCATTAGTGATTGATTTATTCATTAGATATCTAATTGCAGAATGATCTGTGTGAACAAAAGTTTCATAGCCTGTTATATAGTGTCTGAATTTGTTTATGGCATGAACAACAACTAAAAACTCTTTTTTAGTTACAGTATAGTTTAACTCTACAGGAGTCAAATTTTTACTGGTATAATAGATGGCATAAGGAATCAGGTCTTTTTGTCCCAATACTCCTCCTAGAGCTGTATCTGAGGCATCTGTTGAAATATGAAAAGGTAACTTCCAGTTAGGTCCCCTTAAAATAGGCGCTTCAGAAATTTTTGTTTTCAAGGTCTCAAAGGCTAACTGGCAATCAGAATTCCAATTGAATTCACAGTCTTTGGTAAGTAATTTGAAGAGTGGAGATGCTATCTTAGTGAAGTTTTCTATAAATCTTCGATAATACCCTGTAAATCCAAGAAAACTCCTAACATCTTTTTGACAACTTGGAATAGATAAGTTAGAGATGACTTCAAATTTTGACTCATCAACTCTAATCCCATCCCCTGAAATGTGATGTCCTAAAACAATTCCTTCGGTAAACATCATAAAACACTTCTCATGACTAAGTGAAAGATTTGCTTCTTTACATCTCTTTAAGACTTTTCCAAGTTTACTAAGGCTTCTTCAAATGTGTTTCCATAAACTATGAAATCATCCATATATACCTCTACACAATCATGTATTAGATCTGAAAAAATTCCTAATACTGCCCTTTGGAATGTTGCAGGTGCATTGCATAATCCAAATGGAAATACTCGGTAAGCATAGGTACCCCAAGGACAGGTAAATGTGGTTTGTCTTGATCTTCAAGTGCTACTTGGATTTGATTGTAACGACTAAACCCATCTAGAAATGAGAAGTACTTTTTGCTAGCTAATGTATCTAACACTTGATCTATGAAAGGTAAGGGAAAATGGTCTTTAAAGTAGCTTTGTTTAGTTCCCGGTAGTCAACACATACCCTCCATTTACCATTTTTCTTTGGCACAGTTACCAAAGGAGAAACCCACTGACTATCTGAAATAGGATAGATAAAGTTGACATTCAACAGTTTCTGCAATTCTTCTTTAACAATCTCCCTAAGATTTGGATTCATCCGTCTTTGAGGTTGTCTGATTGGTTTACAATTTTCCTCTATGTAGATGTGATGAGTGCAAGTATTGGGGCTTATCCCTTTCATATCAGTGTAATCCCATGCATATGCAGAAGAATGTCTCTGTAAGATCTTGAATAGTTCTTCTTGTTAAGATTTTTCTAGGTTCTTGTTTATGTTTAAAGTTTTTCCTGGAAATATCTCACTTGTAGAGCTGCCAAATTTATCCATAGAATGAAGAGACATCTGTCTTGATGATAAAAACTCAATGTTGGATTCTTCTTGAAATGGTTTATGTTTGTATTCCAAAGAGGATTCAAAGTTTTCTAAAGTATTCAGAATTTGACTATCTTCACTAATTTCTGAAATTGTGAAGAGAGGTTGTAAGTCTTCTTCATCCTCTATCCATTTAGTATCATCTAAATCTATAATTGTCCTTGCTGGAGGATACAAAGTGAATTTCTTAGTTGAACTACCATCAGAGATGTACATATCACCGGATCTAAAACTAATGAAAGAATCAGCTATAGCTAACCAAGGTCTCCCTAATATAATAGGATGTCCTCCTAGATTATTCTTAGGAGTTAGGATCATAAAATCCACAGGGTACTCCCAAGAATCTAGGGACACTGGAATGTCTTCTATTACCCCATCAGGTTTGATCACAGATCTGTCTGCTAATTGTAATAATGTGGGAGTAAAGAGAAGATTAGGAAGTTTCAGTTTATCCATGATTTGTCTACTCATGATATTGATTGCTGCTCCTAAATCAATGAGTGTGTTTTGGATTTCAATTCCATTGATGTGAATTTTAACAACTGGATTCCTGGGTCTAGATACTTTGGAATAGAAATCTTACCCATCAAGATATCTGCTATTTTTCCTGCCAGTTGAATTTTCTTTGTCTCTCTTATTCTTTTTCTTGTTTTCTTCATACTCAACTCCTTTATTGTTTTTGCTAAAATTGGAATTTCCTTGATGGCTTGTAATAATGGAATCTTAATGCAAACATTTCTCAGCTCATCTAGGAAATCATAATTAGGCACCATAATTTGTTTTTCTACACCCCTATCAATTTGTAATCTTTCTAGAAAGGGAGGTGTAGGAGTGGATGTTAATGGCTTCTCTAATACAGGAGTTGAAATTATTGGTTCTTTTTGTTTTGATTTTTCAATGTTTGGGTCCTGAAAAGATGTGTCTTCTTCAAGACTTTTATTTTCCCGTAGAGAGTCTTCCTCAGAGTTGTCTTGTTCTTGTATAATCACAGAAGGTTTCCTCTTTTCAAGTATTCTTCCAGACCTAAGTTGAACATCACTAAGATCTAGAGGAGTAATTAAATAAGTTGGAAACTTTTGGCCTTCTATCATGTATGTATTCTGAGGATTTTTATTGTTGGGGTTTGGTATGGGTTGAGCAGGCAACTGGTTTGTTTTCTGAGGAAATGGTAATGGAAGTGGTTGATTTTGATGTTGTGGATTTTGAGGATTTTGTTGAAAATTTTGTTGAGGATTTTGTTGAGGAGGAAAATGTGTATATGGTGGATAGGATGGTGGATATTGATAGTACTGAGAGTATCTTCCATAGGGATTTTGTGAGCCTTGTGCCCAAGCTTGAGATTGATTTTGAAATTGGGGCCAAGGTTGCTGCCAAGAATTCCAATTTGGTGGGGGTTGATTATACCTTTGATCATGAAATCCTTGTGTTTGAGGTCCTTGCCAAGGCCTTCTAGAGACAAAATTGAGAGATTCTGTGGAACTTGTAGGAGTATCTTCTTGAAAGACAGCTTTAAGACCAGGAAGTGAAGGAAAACTCTTGGTCTCATGTTTTTCTGAAAAAATGACACAGGTCTCTACAAATTTTGCATCCAAAGGACATTCTCTCAGGGCATGCTTCTTTCTACATTTGGGACAAAAGATTGCTAAGGCATCAGATTCAGCTTTTTGCTTGTTTTGTAACTTAAGGGTGTCTATTTGTTCACTAAGACTCCCTAAGATATCAGATTTGAAATCATCAAGCATATGTCCTATTTCTGTCCTACTTACTATCCCAGAAGCAGACTTACTTGCCCTTGCAAGAGCAGGGTCTCTTGGGCCTTTTACAGTTTTGGATTTCCCTCTTGAAAGGTTAATACATAACTCAGATATTTTAGGTAATGTGAGCTAAGATATATCCCCTTTTCCCATCATGTTAAGTATATCCAACCATTCATCCCTAATTGTCTTCAACAAGAGAGCTTTTAAAGTGTCTTGATCTAAGTTCTCCATTTTTGCTCTTTTGATGTTGTAATGAAATCTCTCCAACAAATCTTCCAAATTTTCATCTTATTTTTGTAACATCTTAAACACTTCCTCCTTATGATTGATTGGCATACAATAATCCAAATACCTCTCTAGAAATGCTTGTTTCATGTCTTCCCATGTCCTAATAGAACTGTTGATCAAACTCATAAACCACTTCAATGCTGCTCCTTTCAATGTTGAAGGAAATAGTTTAAGTTTTTGAGCATCTTGTAAGTAGTCATAAGTTCTACACGGGACTTAAAATTCAAATAGGAAGGTTTCAGGATCTTCAGTTTTAAGTCCATAGAAGTTTGGAAGGACAGAGAGTGAAATATTTTTCATAGTTGTATTGGTTTCTTCATCTACTATAGGAAACCCAAAAGAGCTTCCCATCTCTCTTCTACCTCTTCCTCTGCCTCCTTCACCTTCTGCACCTCTACCTCCTTCTCCTCTACCTCTACCTATACCCCTTCCAAATAATGTGTGTTCTCCATTAAAGACTCCTCCTCCCCCTTCTTCTGCCATAGTTGATTCTTCTGTGGAAGTGGAAAAGTTTGTGTCTCCAATAGGAGTCCTTGAATCTTCTTCTAAGACAGGTTCAATGGATGAAGTGGAAGGTCTTTCTAATGGAATATCTGCTCTTAAGTCTTCTAGAAGTCTAGGATCAGTAAAGGATGGAATGTGGGTTTGAGTTGGAGGTGTGATGGCTCTTGGTCTAGGTGAAAAAAGTGGTGTTCTAGGAATCAAGTTTCTGCTTCTACTTCTTATGAATCTACCCCTTGAGTCTCTCTCTCTACGCATATAATTGTTTTTGGGAGTTAAGAAACAAGGCTACCTAGTTACACTTCCCCGGAAATGGTGCCAAAATGTTTGTGCTCAACCTAATGTTCCTAAATTGAGTTCATTAATTGTCAACCAGGGCTAGTAAATTGCTGAAGTGTGGTGCACTATATGTGCCTAGGTATTTTTTTCTCACTTCATTGTGTTTAGTGTTTTATGATGTTTTTGGTTTTATGGTTTTATGTTGAAAAAGGAAAGAACTAAGTGTTGGTGAAAAGAAGCTATTGGTTGTGTTAAAACATAACAAAGCCTAAAATATGGATGGCAAAGAACAAGTGAAAAGTTTGATAATGACTTCAGTGCAAGAAAATAAATCACAACATGAACTTAAACTTATCCAATTCATTCATTAAAGATGTGTTGGAAGAGCTTGAGAAATGGACAAGTTAAGTATAAATGAATTTCTCCTAATTAAACAATCAAACAGTCAACTTACAATGTTACAACATCTCATCCATGATTAAAGGTTTATTGGAATATATTTGGAAAAGAAAAATTGTAGCACAATAATATTTCTACTCTAAATTAGCTTCTAATTCTGTTCTGCAACTCAATTTAACACCACTAGGCCTCGTTCAAAAGTTATAGATTTCCTTTTTAGAATAGTCTTTGAGAAAAGGCTTGTTTGTGAAATGGTAAAAAGGTTGCAAAATACTCCAGGTCTTAGACTGATACTAGCTTCTGTCCAGATGATTATGTATTAATATGAGTTTGGAAAAAAAAAAGTTTTGTAAATAATGAAGACCGTGGTATTTAAATTTAACAACTAATACAATTTAAAATGCAATGGATAGAAACTAAACTGGAATGTTAATACAGTGAGCTAAGACTAAACTAGAGTGCTACTAGTCTACTTGGAGTACAGTGAACAATGTTAAACTAAAATGCCATTATCAAACTGGAATGTAGTGACAGAGCTGAACTAAATGCATTCTACCTCCGGAGTGTTATGACTAAATTATCATGCAGCTAGTCTATTGGAATTCTACAACCCATCTTGTTCAATGTGAATGATATTTTGGAAGAGTTTGTAAAAACAATTCTGGCTGTATTATTCAATGTAATTGAACATAAGCAGAAGACTGAAAGTAAATACAACTAGAATCTAAGACACCACAGTTGTTTCTTATTCATTGTTAATGATATTTTGGAAGAGTTTGTAAGAGTAAGACCGGCTGTGACACTTAGTGTAAACAAGCAACTAAAACCTACAATACCACAGCTATGCCTTATTCATCATGATGATATTTTGGAAGAGTTTATTAGAGTAAGTCTAACTGTGATAATTAACGAAAATAAATGCAACTAAAACCTACAATACCATAGCCATACCTTATTCATTGTAATGATATTTTGGAAGAGTTTATTAGAGTAAGTCTAGCTGTGATAATTAATGTAAACAAGTATGAAACATAAACTTCAGAAATCTACTTAAGCTAGAAATGAAAATGAGACTAAAATACTTATCTAAACTGTATAAACAAGACTGCTCAGGAGGCAGGGCCCCTCTACCACCAGAGTAGCACAAAATCTACTTCAATATTGCTTCAACGCTTTCAAGGAAATGATGCTTCTTTCATTAAAGATAAATTACTTCAAAACAGAGTATTTTCGGACTTCTGAAATCTAGCAATCAACCATAAAATCTAACCTTGTCCCTCGGTTTCCCGAGCTTATTTATAACAAAATTACATAACCGTATCCGAGATAACATAGGAATAATTGTCTTTCCTAATTAGAATCTAAATAGAACTCTGAAGGTGGTCTCGTAATATGATTAAGGACATCTGGACTGTCCTTATCCTGTTAGGAGTCTACCTCCTAATTTGATTTCCCACGTGCATAACCGCCTACATAATTCCGTTCAGGCTTCGTGGAGAGCAACAAATGATGAGGGCATGATGTGGAATACACCCATATGTGTTTTTCTCCAAGATGACACCTGGAACCTGTGTAGACACAAAGACAGCTGCAGAATCAGCCAATAGCTACAGAATGTCTGCATTCTGTAGCTAGATCTAGTTCAAATAGTACTACAATGACAAAATCATAAAAACATAGCAAGTTAGTCATGATATTCATTCTTAAAGAAATTTTAACTAATTTCATTGATCATTTGAGCCTGTGATTAGTAATGGACAAAAGAAATGGAGTGGAATGTGGTGGAAGAAAGAACAATCTTGGAGCTCAACAGTAGTCAACACATACGTTTTGAAAACAAATAGAAAGGAAAAATTGAAAAATATGTTGAACATCAAGTTCCTTGGTAAACCTCACCTTGCCATGTCAAAAAATTCAACCCTTCGTGGGGTTTATTGCTGACTAAAATATGAGTTAATCATGTCCACATTTTAAGTACGATTACAACTATGTTCTTGTGGTTCTTTTGGCTTAGTTAATTTACACACCTATTTGTAGATAATCATTTGATAAAATATATCATCCATTGGATCATGAATATTACTTTTTCTTCAATGCAATGATGTCTCTAGAAACCACGATTGTTCTGTTATGAAACCAACTCACAAATGAGAAGAAAAGAGATATCAATGACTTAGAAATAAGCCACTTAGAGGGGCAAACCTCCTTTACATTACATAAATTAAAAATTATTGGATGATACAAATGAAAAAGCCTCCTTTATATATATATGAGTCCATGGGGTCACAATATAATCCTAGCTGACCTAATAATAAAAATGTAAGGGCACAAGAATAACAATAGTGTGCTTCTACACCAAGGTCAAACCTCCAAGAACATTTATGTTCCCACTACACAGGGTTTTCATTATTTTGGTCAAACCCTAACATAACAAGCCTCAAAAGGCCCACTCAAAAGTAATTGAGCTTGAAAAAGTCACCAATTATTATAGAGTGGTTGGGTCAATAACAAAAAGGAATTTACTATTCTGAGTAATTGTGCCTTAGGGACCATTATTTCTAAACTAAGATAATGTATGCTTTCAACAATAGTCTGGTCCAAACTTCTGCCCCTATTTTTATCTCATTAATGCTCCCTCTTACTAAGAGAACTTATATTAACATGTCCAAGCTAGTACCTGAAATACATGTACTTTATCCAGGATAGAGGCTTTTCAAAGTCTTTTCACAGCTTTATACATTAAATATAATTTATAGATAATACTTAAAAAGACATACCTCAAAACTTAAGAGTTAAACTGCTCCCTCTGAATCAAATTTTATTTTAAATTCATAGTTATTTCTAGATCCAAAGATTCTCCTAAATCCATAGCCCTTTTAAGATTCAAATCTCCATATGAAGCTCCCTTTCAATCTATGATTTGTGTGTTTTTGTATTATAGCTTCTTCTATCCCAAGCAATTTGTAGCATCTACCTGCAATCCTCTTCAAGGAGATTAGAAAAGAATAGTTACAATCAAGCAATGAAAATAAAACAAGAGAATAGATTACTAGAGAAATCAATAATAGTAAATTAAGAGAGATAAATTACTCATCTTTTATGAAGAGTAACAACTTTGTCTTGATCTTATACTTCTCATAGTTATCTAATGGATTAAAATTCTTATTCTTGACATCATTATCATAACCTAGGGTTTCTTCTTTTAATAGAAGTAACTCATCTTAGGGTTTTGTCTAAAACCCTAGGAATTCTCTTATCAAATTTTTATATCTTTGCAAACCCTATAAATCATAAATTAATAACCTTAAATGTACTTTTACACAAGGGATATATTACTCTGGGTTTTTTCCAAAAACCCTAAAAAATATACCAAACCATAATTAAGAGAAGATCAACAATCCATACCAAGACTTCATATTACCTCATATCAAGACTCCAATTATCCTTGTCTTTTAAAAAAAATCTTAGCAACTCTATATCATGAAAATATATTAAGCCAAACTTCAGAGAAGAACCTTGAATTCACTTCATATTAGGATACACTTCGGACTCCATCTCAAGATCATTTTGTAGACATTGTTATAATAAATATAACTTCCAGATTTATCCAAGGAACTCGAATCTTCATTTCAGATCTCATTATTGATTTTGGGTCATCATATTGGACTCAGATTACTGTGTTTGGATTATACTTTCAGAATGAAGATAATACTTATGGAACACATAACTCATAACAAAATCTTTGACATCATTGAAATATGTTATATATTACTTCATATTCCAGCTTCTTCTTTTAAGCTAAAAAGGTTGTACACTTCTTCTCCTCAAAATAATTCACCACTTTAATTTTAACTAGATAGAAACTTTCACATGGTAGTATAGTCTCAATAAAAATGCTCACAAGAGTCTTAGTTCATACAACACAAGAGTCTCAAGTCTATTCTAGAGCTATACTTCAATAATTCTTGGAATATAGTTCAATATTGTTACTCAAGGATGATTATTTCATACCACATGATTGTACCTTAAAGATCTCAAATTATACCTAAGAACTATCCTTCAATGATGCCCATACTACACCATAGAACTCTTGGTCTTTTCTTAGAAATATTTTCTAACAAATCTCATTTTTACTCAGATAATATCTCAAGGCTTGGATCATGTCAACTTTGGATCATAAGGTAGTTTTGGTCTTCATTTCGTATTACAGAAATTTGGATCAACATATGCCACTGTCATGACAATTTCATATCAGATGAAGGCTCGGACTTGACTCTCAACATGCCTAATATTGGATTAATATCAATCCCTAGGATAGGATCATCGACTCACAGATTAGGATAACAGACTTAGATCTTATTTTTACAAATTTGAATAATCTTCATAACTCATATTTTCCTCACAAAATATTTGAAAAATTCATATTTTTATGCTAAGTAGAACCTAGATTATATTACGATGCTTATTTAAATTCAGAAATTATTTTGATCATGTCTTGGAAACCCTATAAAACTTATGAGTTTGGTATTTTAATCAAAACAATTCATCTCCTTTCACAATTTCAGATAGCTTGCTAGAGAAACAAACTTATGGAGATTCATTAGCATTATATGAATATAATAGATCTATAAGAACTACAAAAATAATAAAGAAGGGTAAATGATTACTTAGCTTAGTTTGCAAGCAAGGATCAACTCATTTCCTTGCAAAAAAATTGATATGACCTTCAACTTTCTTACTTTACCATAGCTCTAATACCATGTTGACAATCTGGGAAGAAAGAGGATCTAGAACAATTTCTTAACTTATGATAATTACTTGATTATGTTATTTTCTTCAATTATCATCATATAATTATACTTCATAAATTTAATCACTAGAAAAGCATAGAAAGTAGAGATCATAATGCACAAGAAAAAGAGACAATATTTACCCTAAGACAACCCTCAAAAGGGAAAAACCCATCAACCTTCTTATTAAAACAATATTTAATTCAATTAGATATATTTCAAAGTCAAGACAAACAAATCAAATTTGTAGCTTGTCAAACCACCTTCTTGTGCGAGGTTAGCCCTCTAATATTAATATGAAGAATCAACTTCAAGGTTCGACTGCAATGAAATGCTTTTCCACAGACTTATAGATTGGGCTTCTTATCAAGGATACAAACTTCTGTCTATCAATTCCAGTTCAAATATCTTCCACAAAATTTTTGAATGCCCTTTCCACATAGTATTTGTATTTCTACCATAGAGAATACATATGTATTTATTACAGAATTCATGTGATGAAGAGACTTCAATATGATCATAAAAAATATTCCATCACTTCGACCTTCAATCAACATTGAGAGTGAGCTAAAACAAGAATGATGAGGCTTCGAATTTCTCTTGAAATGCTCCAGCCTTCTTCACTAGAAATCACATAAGTGATATTGGATTTCTTACTCTAGGAGGGTGCGATTAGGTCCACATTTATAGGCCTCGTGGTCATGCGAAATATTTCCTTGATGAGGAGTCAAATTGATATCATGAGGAGTTGACTTGGCACAGAAAGGAGGAAAAACATTTTGAACACAAATTTAGATTTATTCTTTTATAAATATTTTTCTTCTTTGATCAAGCATGATGAACATGTTAACAATATTGTTTTTATAATTTACAATTACAACAGGACTTATGAAAACTAGCCATAGCTACATTTTCCAACACATATCTATGTATACATTCTCCCTCCACACAACACTACATATTAATCAATTAATTAGAGGTTTCGAATTATTAAAGTTTGGGGCATAAAATTTTTGGCTTACATTTATATTGAGTTATGTCGACCTCAAATCGTTTTATTTAATATCAAGATACAAAGGAGTTGTGGAAAATATTCTTTGTCCATGATCTGATGTGTGGTTTTCAAAAATATGTTGGACAACTTTGATCTTTTAAAAATTGTATCAAAGTAGAAAGGGTGAATCTTGGTATTAACAGTTCCCAAATACTACTTTCTTCCACAATGTAAATCTACTACTTTGAATTCCATGGAATTTTCACTATGTTTGATTCAATTTTGAAGGTTGAAAATGGGATAGGAAATATTGTCACATTTCCTAACTTCATGATGTCATATGCGCACAATGACATTATATTAGTTTTTTTTTTTAAATAAATATAATAGGCATCCATGCAATGTATGTTATTTGTGGAGTTACGAAGGTTTTATTTGATTGACGACATGTTGGAATTGTTGGTATAATACTAAAATGTATAAAAAATAAGGATGTCACAATGCGATGACCAAAGATCAACATCACAAGGTTATGAATAAAAAATCGATGCCACAATGTGCCTTCACATACATTCTTGCATACTACATTCCAAAATTAAATGAAGTGTATTTGGAAGAACAAGTGTATGGAACAAGGAATTGAAACTTTCTCCCCTTTTCACACTTATTATGCAGACCTCCCTCCAACACAACACAAGATATTAACCAATTTATTAGCAGTTTTGGCTTATTAATCCATGTGAACAAGAAGTGTTGTGTAAGAGAAATGTGAAGCAAGGAACATAAAATTTCTTTTCAAATGTTTCGTGGTGGGGCAAGAATTATATTTAACAATGAACATAAAAATTTTTGTTATGAACCTACTAGTTATGTTGAGTTCTCAGACTCCACCGTTGAGAAAATTCCCACAACGAAATGACATGTCTGTTCACAAAACGTACAAATGATGAGGAAACAAATATACCCAATTTAGCACAAAATTGGTCAATGAGGACAGGAAATGGTCAAATTCTAATCATTAGCATATGGTCAAGACGATAAAAAATCTCGATGACAACCTGATCTCTGATACAAATACTTCATATTTATTTAATTCCGTACATTTATGTGACTCAGCGTACATATGTGTATATTATGTGTCATGTGTAACATATTTCACATGTGAAGTACTAAAAAGTGGTGATTTAATAGGGAAACGATAAATCTACAATTAAACAACATTGAGAATGTTGATGATTAAGTGAGTATTTTTAAGTTCAAAGAAAAAATCGCTAGCAAAGGAGGGAAATAAGATATTTGTAGTGATACAATTAACTTGTTTGCTCATATAAATATGAAATTTCACTAGTCCAACTATGTATCAGTGGTATTTGGAGGATAAGAGTGTGTAGGTAATTTTGATTTTTCACTT
Source organism: Pinus albicaulis (assembly GCA_034641835.2). Lineage (NCBI taxonomy): Eukaryota > Viridiplantae > Streptophyta > Pinopsida > Pinales > Pinaceae > Pinus > Pinus albicaulis. Next base: position 214,299 of record JAXQQM020061121.1, on the reverse strand, counting down.
TGTAATCGATGTTCATTTTCTCTCTGCAGAATGCATTTAAAAGTTGGGAGTATTGTTCGAGGTTTTTTTTCCTTTCATAATTTTTATCTCCGAAGCTAGAATCACATAAGATCTCATCTTAATCTTTCAATTGGGCCTAAATGGTATGTATAAGTATCACATAAAAAGTACCTAAATATCCGAACTTATGAAAATAGATGTGAATAAGTGCTTATCAGAGTACGAAATGTTGAATATAAATTTATTAGGATATAATATTAATTCCATATTGGTGACAAGTCATTATCTAGGTGCGACAAGGAAGGGACAAATTAGGGTGTAGAACATGGTAGGTCATGGCAAGGGGATAAGTCTATGTTATAAACACGTAATATCAAGATGGATATGTCACAAAAATGTAGTAGGATGTTCCTTATTATCAATAACTAACATACATTGGGTATTCCATTCAAGCTCAATTGGAAGTTAAGAATGTATTTTCCAAGAAATCACAACTGTGAAAGATAGTTGATTCTTCAACAACTATGGTTCTTTACTTCATATGTTGTGAGTATTCTTAAATCTTGAAGAGTTTTCCATGAATTAAGTTGATTTCTAGTTACAATCTGTTGAATGTGGAGCTTATTCCTTGTTATGTCAATGAGATATGTGAAATATGTTGGAAATAATGAGAGTAGGGTGAATCAATATTTATTTTCAAATGTTATTTTTACCAGTTAAGATCACTCATAATTAGAAAAAAAAATTAATAATGATAGAATAATAATTTAATTAATTAGAAATGATGAGGACTCCAATCCTCTTTACAATGAATTAAGTAAAATAATAGAACAGGGCTCCAAACCTAGATGAAGACTCCAATCTTCAAATCACCAGGCTCTAACCTGTACCTTTCCAAGCACTGACTTGGACTTCATGAGGCTCCAACCTCTAGGGCTCCAACCCTATCTTCCCAAAGCTTCAACCTTGTCTCTATGAGACACCAACCTCTAGGGCTCCAACTCTCTCATTGGCACATGCTACAACCTGGTCTTCTTGAGGACTCCTATCCTCTGGGGATCCAACCCACTGCTTCATATCTTCAATATGAATTCAATGATTCTTCAAGGCTCCCAATATATTCTCCAACCATCCATGACAATATCTTCACCTTAAAATATTCTCTCAATTGATCTCCAAATCAGTTAGCTTATCAATGAGCACTTTATCTTCTTAGAACATGTCTCCACAACTTTTCATGTCACCCAAAAAAAATCTTCAAGGTTACCTCATGATGGATTCAACAATGCCTCATGATCAAAGAGTTCTTTCAAGATCAGTTTCAAGATTTCTTCACAGGTCTTCAATAATTCTTACCAATAATTTCAATAGAATTTCTTCAATAAGTTGTTTCAACACATTCTTCAATTATTTACTCAAGATATCTTCTAAGCTCAACCTCAATCTCCAAGGTCTTCTTCTAGAATTAATCTCAAGGTTTACTTCAAAAAATAACACATTGTATGTTCAATAATTCCTTCAATTTTGTTTAACAAATGTATTTTAAAACTGTATTTATCCTGCTCCAACTAATCCCTTGTCAATTTCAAACCAAAATATTCCTTTAGTATGCTCCTAGACTGCTTCCAGTTTCTAATCAAGGTTTTCAATTGTCAATGTAGGTATTTTTTGCAACAATGATAGTATAGGTCTGCAATTTCTTATTCAAATGTCACTATAGGTCTGAAATATACTGTCAAAAACTTGTGCTTTCCTTGGGATCTGTGCATCAACCAATAATCCTAATATAATTATCTAAACACTTGTTCAACCTTGATGCCCTTCGTTGCTTCCTTATAACCTTATTCTTGCACTATGGTAAGCCTTGGAAACTCCACAAAACTGCAAGCAAAAACTATTATATGTCTGCAACAAAATATCCATATATTTTTGTCTCATACGGTGTCAAAAAGGTCGAAATTGCAATGGCTAGAGGGCCAAAATTTCAGGCCTGAAAGAGGTAGAAATTACAGTGGCCATAGGGAAAAAAACCTTCCATTGGAGGGCTGAAAAACTCAGTTACGAAGAGGCCAAAAGTTGCAGTCATAGAGGGGCTGAAAATTTCAGTCACACACTAGTACAAAATGGCTAATTAGTTACTAAAAAAATGACTAAAATTTGCATATAAATGACTATTTTTCAGTCGGTGACCAATAGTAGCTAATTTACAATATCTTATAACGCGGCCAAATTTTATTCGTTTTTAGATTAATCATTAATTAGTTGTCTCAACTTTATGTCTAGTAGTATATTTAGTCATAAATTTGATCATTAATTTAGTCATTGTTTTAGTAATTAATTGTCATAATTAATGACCAAATATACAAAAAAATATATTACTAAATGATCACCCTAGAAAACCAATTAATGACCAAACAAATATCACCAAAATGTTGGTTGTGTTATAATATACTGTAAATTGGCTACTAATAGTCATATCTATCCAAATTTTAGTCATCATTTGAACCAGTTAATGACCAAATAAATATGAATAAATTTTGGTTGTATTATAAGATACTGCAAATTAGCTACTAATAGTCATATATGAAAAATTTTGTCATCGTTTGAAACCAATTAATGACAAAAGAAATATGTAATATCCCAAAATGGGGATGCAGCAATACATGAACACAATAATGAAAATAACAGTGAATAACATCATACCAAAATTTATGGAAACCCTGGAGCCATTTTATTATGTAAATAAGTAGAAAATGAGTACAATAGAAGTGTGCATAACTCAAATAATCAAGGCAAACAAGCTTCCCATGAATACATATGCCAAAAGTGAAATGCTGCTATATTGCAGAATGTTCATGAACATGTACAGCGCAGTCATAGATGGTACATTGCTACATGGTAATGTGAAATAACATAAATCTACAAATATATGGCTCATACAATGTTGGGAGTGAAGATCTAAGCTCCCAAACACAATTTCACGACAATCCTGGAAGGATTTCCTGAAATATGCAAAAGTGAAAAAATGTCGGAGTTGCAGTCTTAGGACTGAATAGTAGCTGCAACTCAAGATCTGGATGAATATGGTTTTAGATAGAACATGTGATGAATGAATCTCATCCAATGGAAGCTTTAGGTGGAAGTCTGATCCAATCACTAAAGATCTCACCCTCCAACAATCTCTGCAAACCCTCACTACAAATGCTCACTGAAAATAATGCAGTCAAGGAGAGGGACTACGCTATAGGAGATATAAAATGTGTTGGCCAAGTGCCAAGATCTGAAATCTACTCCAAAGGCTTCCTCACTGATCTCCAAAAGGAAAGAAAGCTTCCTCCTTTGAAAAAATAAGGTCTGGAAGTGTTGTGAACCCTCCACTGCAACACCCTGCAACACAACCCAGTTCTAAAAAAAAACTGCGATGTAGCTAAAGGAGGTAGCTTGGCCTCAAGCCTGAATGTGGAGAAATGAATTGCAAGCTCCCTCAAGAGGCCTCTCTTGGAAGGAGAATGAATTACTAAACAGGAATTCCTTGTTCTAAGCAACTCAACAATCTCAACTAAATAGTTGAAGAAAGCACAACAGTCATCCAGACCACAAATTCAATAATCCATATCATGTCTTGCTATGGCTGCCTTGCCGTCGTTTTATACAAGTGGAAGCTCTCTCACCTTGGGTCCCACTCATTAAGGTTTCCTCCACCAAGGAATATTCCTCCCACTATCACTGCGCTGTCTCCAAAGATGATCTCCGCCTCTCATCCTAGCACTGTTGACTTGGTCAAACTTGACCTTGTCCACATGCAAATGTCCCTTTTCACACATGAGGGTGTGAAATACAACTCCTATGATGATACCTTTTCACATTATAAGGGATTTTATTCATATTTTTAATATGCATGGGCCTCCTTACCCATTTATTCAACTGCTAGGTGATAAAAAAAAATCAATATTCCAATTAGCTGCATGCTAATTTCAGAATATTACAGTCCTTCCCTCCAAAATGTTGCTTTTCCTCAAGAAAATGCAAGGACAGAACTGAGAAGTCTCCCCTCCTCCTATTGTATCATCCACATATGATAAACTCCTCTAAGGAATGAGATGTTGTCTCATAAATAAATCTCCATATTGCCACTCCCAAGCATGCAAGCTAGCTAAATAGCTATCATCATGAATAAGTAGAGTAATCAAGGAGAAAATAAGGTGTTGTCTAGAGGTCCCTTTGAGGAATGAGATCTGAAATGCATTGGGAATCATCATTCCCACGTGGATCCTCCATCCCCATGCTATCATCCATACAAAATGAGCCACCCTCCAAAATGGTAACTCATGCAAATCCTCCTCCACCTTTGGCTCCTGCAGTGTAGGTGGGATGAATGTATGATCATGGTAGAAAAAATAGCCTGCCCCATGCTGTAATCCTCTCCACTTATGATAATTGTAGATTATCTGCTGGTCTTTTTCTACACAAATGTTTCCTTCAAGTGGCAAGAAGAAGACTGGATCTCCAAAAATCTCCTCTCCAACGTTGTGAATCAAGTTGGCCCAAATCATACCATATATGATGAATAGGACATGATCATCATATGGCATCCAAATTAGAAAGATATTGAAGGTTTCATATAGCGCTAAAAGGTACCAACAGTTTCCCAAGTGGTCACAACGCAGTTTTCCTAACTGTTGTTTCAGAAAATAACATGACAAGTTGTTTCTTGACAAATTACTAGTTATGTATGTCTCCACACCTACTAGTGAATAGTAAATGGTTGGGTACATAAACTGAGCATACATGAGATAATAAAAAAATTTCCCAAGGCCACACAAAATATGGTTGTCTTCATCATATAATTTGGCCCAAAATTGACCATGGAGCCCAATTAGAAGCTTTCCCTCTTGTGGAGCAATGCACTGAATATAAATGGTAAGAGTATGCAAATACTGTGTTAGATAGTCAATAAATGTAAAAACAATATTATTACCATGTAATGGAAGTAGGAAGATGTATGGATCCATGAATAAGTCCTCCATGGTGGTATGACATACTCCCATGAAGAGGAATGAATCATATGCTGCATGAGGATCACCCTTCTTATGCTTGGAAATCCAAGTTAAGAAGATCGTATTTATGTAATAGATGTTTCCATCCACTACTACATCTATATCACCTCCTCCTTGTTCACCAAGTGCATCATGTGTGAAGTGATCCTGGGGACACTCCATCAATAAACCCAAGCTCCCAAGTGACAGTGTTGTTGGCCTATGCAAATAGGCTCCTGCCAACTCATAGCTCCATTCTTTGACATGCCCATTGTAAAAGACATCTCCCACAATGCTGCTATATATAGAAAATTCCTTACAAAGTGGAAGTACCTCCTAATCATCTAAGGCTAAGGAGTAGCCCCTTTGCACCATGATAATTCCATCTCCTACTCCTACAACATCATGCAAAGTATGAGAGCAAATCTTCCCATGCTCTCCCAAGAACCACCAAAGAAAAAATAATTTTTGATGCCTCCTCATACCTCCATCATACAACTCATGTGGTTAAAACATAATGATTGATATGAAGAATGTCATATCAACAAAATGCATCCATACTCCTTTCTACCCTATAATGCAAGTATCCTGCCAAACTTCTTCCACCCACATACCCTTTGAAAGAGGATATGTTACATGATGGCCAAACTCTTTCAAGAGTAGCCAACGCATCCAAGCCTCCTACTGCCGAGTGTCATAGATTTGCAAGTAGCTTTCCAGCTTATTTCCCACCATCCACACCCATTCATCCAAATTTGGGTGCCTCCCATTATGCTCTACCTTGGTACTCTTCCAATGAAGACTACCGTCCTCCCACATCATATTTCTCCTTTTTCATTTCATGGGATGTTGAAATGTAACTCCTTGGAGATCTCCTAGAGAATATCTCACACCAATGACCCTCTTGAACCCATAAGGATCCAAGTGTGCTGGAGGAAAAACCTCCTCACTGCTGCTTAATGACAACGCTGTTAATCTCTCCAATGATTTAGTGGTTGTCTCATACTCCAACTCAAAGATGAACACACGGTTTTGTATAAGAGTGTTTTGGACAAGGTTCATCCTATCCTCTAAGAATTCACACCCCAACCACAAGTGTTGTGTGCAACTCAACAATGACACACGAGGATGATGGTTCATCCCTTCCTTGAACATTTCAAGGTGGCACAACGTAGTGAAATTATGTTGTTCCTCATTAGCAGTATGCAATGGTATACAACCCTCCATAATATTTATTGAATCAATAGCAAATGGAAACTTAGGCATACCTTGGTGAAATTTGGGAACCTCCTGTATGGCTACGAGAGCTCCTTCCTCAAATGTGATGGCTCCTCCAACTGCTGGTGTTGCTGGTTTCTCCTCCATAGTTGTATCAGCGATGGTACAAGACTCCTCAAGTGGTGGTGAGGGCTTTTCCTCCTCTGATTTATCTTTGCCAAATTTTCTGATCAACCTTTGAGTAAATTCAGTAAAATTAGTCACTCTTGCATGGATCAAATGGTTGAACCACCAAGTGTTTGCTTCACACTCAAGGTGCAACACTACAATTTCTACAGCCTCTCTCTCTACCACTGCATGTAGTAGGAAGAACGCATCTAGTTTCCTTGCCCAATCCCTTATTGTAGATGAATTATCAAAGGTAGACAATAGAAACCTATTTCCCTTGATTCTCCTTGTGCTGCAAGGTCTCCTTTCTTCCTCTAGCTGAATGTACTGTGGAAAATCTAGAGTCTCCTTGAAGGCTCTAGGTTGAGATTTGTACTCAACCAGGTATTCACTTAGGATCTTGTGATCCAAGTGTCCTCCATATTTATGCAATTTGTCCTCTTTTTCAAAAGGAAAGGGCATAGTCCCACTGCTTCTTTCTTCTCTTATTTTCTTGACCTCCTTGTTGAGGTCCTTTCTAGACCTAAAAAGAGATGAGATAAAAATCATTCTCTCCATCATTTTGATCTTTGTATTTGTCTTCTTATTCTTCTGATAGCATAATGGCTGAGATCCACAGTCTGAGCCAAGATTATGTTTTGATACCACTGTAATATCCCAAAATGGGGATGCAGCAATACATGAACACAATAATGAAAATAGCAGTGAATAACATCATACCAAAATGTATGGAAACCCTAGAGCCATTTTATTATGTAAATAAACAACAATTGAGTACAATATAAGTGTGCATAACTCAAATAATCAAGGAAAAAAAGCCTCCCATGAATACATATGCCAAAAGTGAAATGTTGCTATATTGTAGAATGTTCATGAACATGTACAGCGCAATCATAGATGGTAAATTGCCACATGGGAATGTGAAATAACATTGTTACACCATTTTTTGGTCATCTAACCTATTACCATTAGATGGACCCAAGTACACCATGTAAGACCAATTTTACCCCAAGTAATATTGCTTTCACTATGAAAATAACTTAGTAAACCACCTTTATTAAGTTGTTTATGGTCTAAACAGGAAACCCCATGAGGAAATATTAAATAAATATACATTTGTTTAGTTTTCCTCAAGGAATAATTAGTTAGACAACAGTTTAATTAATATTCCTAGTTATATTTAACCCAAAACAAGGAAATTAATTATATAAATCAATATTTATCTTATTATTTTCTAAGAATAATTATTTAAACCTTATTTAAATAATATTCTTTGTTAAATATGACTAAATCACCCTTAAATAATTAAATAAATCATTATTTATTTGATTATTACTCAACCAAATCCTTAAAATGATAAATACATCATTTATTTATTTATTATTTACAAACAGAGGGATTTGACCCAAGTCAAATTCCTTTTCCCTCCAACAAATATAATAAAATATTCCATAAAAGTTGGATCTTGATTTGGTTAATAATATTTTAATTATGCACCAATATCTATACTAACTCAATATTTTGTTATAAATAGAAGGGTTTTCCCATTCATTTACCACCTTTTGTTGCCTAAAGATCACTCTGGATCTATACTTTTGGTCTGACTATTGATCCACCATCATAGTCATATTTTGCTATCATTTTTGTCTGGGTTTTCCACACCATCAAGAGAGAGGAATTTTAGGTCTGAAGTGCTGAGGACTTACAAGAACCCATCCCATTGAGAAGAACAGGGAACACCCTCTTGTGTTTTCCTCCCAAGTGCCATTAATACAAAATTTATTCAACGTGTTCTTGTCTTGTCTATTGGATGCATGGAGTAAATCTTGTTTTTTCTACTGCTTAATGTCTTCTAATGCATAGATCTAGATTTTTGCAACATTTATCTTGATCACATAATTGCAGATATGATGATATTAGCAGCCATATTTTCTGTTAGGGTTTTTTTTTATGAGCAGCTAAACTGGTCTTTTTTCGTACGCTTGGAATTAAGATTCATACTAACAACTGGCGACTCCACACGAGTTTACGATCATGACCACTGTCGTTTTTCTGATCCTTGCATATCCAACTACTTCAAACCCTAGGATTTCTCTTCAGCCCCTCGTTTCTGCTTTTCTTGATGTTGTTTTTAACCTATAAAACCCTAAAACAATAAAAATTCTGACTTCCTTGTGTTTTCGGACCTATTGCGCAGGTGATAGACGTCTGCCGCAGCTAAGACAACAACTTTTTCTGGAATCTGCCACCGAGAGTGCCGAAAGTTCAGGTCACACTTTTTGGCCCAAAACCTACAACCTAGACCCTCACGACGCACCTTTCAGCCCAAACATTGCAACCTCTGATGAAAAAAGTTCAGAAACTGCAACCTGGACTTTTTGCAGGGATTTTTCTGAAAGTTTTCTAGGTTTGTCTGAGCCTCTGTTCAGGGTTGTCTGACCTCCGTCTCTGCCCATTTTGGACCTATACTTGTTCGGTTTTTCTCAACTAAGTGGGAACCTAGCCTCCTAGGGCTTCAATACCCTCCACTTTTTGTGGAAGAGTTTTTGCTGTTGCATATTGTCTGAAATTTCCGAGTCTTCAGCCATTTTTTTAGACCTGATACCTCACCATCAGATCTGCTTCAGATTGGATTTTTATCCATCCAAATCACCTCATCTAGCTTTTTTTGGGTTTTCCTCTAGGGTTCAATCCATTTCCCTTCAAGAGATAACCTTTTGCCACCTCTTTTACAACAATTTTTCCTCTAATTTGTTGTTGTTTTCTACACCACTTTCCAGCAAATCTTGTCTTTTAGATCCCTTTCCCTCTTGACCTTAGATCTATTGGCTTTTTAGTGTGTATTGCTTAGTTTTTGCTCACCTATAGACTAGTTGTAGAGAGACCCACCTCCCTGGGTTTAGATTATTGCATTATTGGCTGTTTATTTTCTATTTTTGCAGGCCTATATACTGTCATTTACAGGTTTATTTATAGTTATACAACACACTTTTTCTTTTTCTCTACAAACGTCTAGGTTTAAAATTTAAAATTTACACACTTTTACACACACACCCTAAGAAAAAAAGGGTTTGGTAACACCACCAAGCAAAGACTCTAAAAACATTGAAATCAATTGATCCTGCACCTCCCTGCCCTTGTCGGTCTCTTTTTCCTTTATGTCGTGTTTGTGTTTTCATCATTTCTTAACCTCCCATGGGCTATGGTTTTCCTCAGGGGGTGCCAGCACCTCCTACATTTTTCCCCCTCCCAGTAGCACGTATCTAGGATATGGCATGCCTCCTCTTTTTTCCCAACCTCCTGTTTACCACACTGTTACCCAACCTCCTTGTTATCCGTATCCACAACCTGGTGCTTCATCTCCCCCAGCATTAGCACCTCCTTCTCCCTTGCCTTCTCAACCCCCGCAACAGCCATCACCGGCCTCTTGGGGGTAGGTGCATGCACAGTAGGGCACGACTTATCCTCTTCCCTCAAAAATGAAGAGGAAAGGCACTCAAAATCAAGTTATCCCTAGTAATCCTGGACCTAATCAAGGTAATGTTCCTAACACTATGAACCAACAACAGGGTACTCAGCCCAAGCAGGACAGGCCTGTTCACATGAACAAACCTTGTTCTTGTTGTAGTGTTCATGGCCATTACACGCATGATTATCCTCTTTTTCAATAGATGCGACAGCTTTGGGAGTCTCAAGAAAAATTGTGAGGAAAACAAGCCTCCCATTTTGTCCCTCCCAGTGTTGCACCTAGCCAGCCGGCTGTCCTTACTTATCCTTTCCCTCAGTAAGGATTTGTGGCTACCCAACCACCTGAAGGTTAGGTGGCCACTCAACCTCTTCCATCTGGTACCCCTGATTACCAGATTCTTATGATGAACTCTGATCAACCTTTAACCGTAGACATCAATCTTCAGACTCAGTCCCGTCAGTACAATAAGCCTCCCGCTACGTCTGTCCCCGAGCCACCTCCTTCGGTCTCTACAGAGCCTCTTTTGACACCTTAGGGTCCCTTGCAGATCCCTTAGCCTAGGGCAGAGGTTCATACCAAGATCCCTAAGGGACCACTGGCTGAAATGCTGCTTCTGGAAAAGCTGCCCATTCGTATAGCATAGTCGATGATTTTGCACAATCCCCTGCTGCCATTTCAATGCTGGAACTCCTCCATTCGTGCCCTTCACAACGAAAAGATATACTATCTGTCGTGGGTGCTGTAGATCCTTCCGACGATCGATTGGTTGTCTTTTATGTTGATTAGTCAGAACATCCTCCTCTCCCTGCTCCCATCACCTTCCAAATCCCAGTCAAGATCTGGAACGCTAATGTTTCCCGGTGCATTATTGATGAGGGGGCATCCACCTGCGTGATGTTTTCTTTAGTTTGGAAGCAACTCGAATCACCTGAGTTGGCTTCTTCCATGATCACTCTCTGAGCGTGGGATGGCCACACCTCTAAGCCCATTGGCTTATTCCGCAATTGTCCTATTACTATTGCGGGGAAGACTGTTTGCGTTGACGTAGAAGTCATAGATGCTCCCTTAGACTACAACATTCTATTGGGTCGTAGCTACACTTATGTGATGTTTGTTTCCCCTTCCGCATTCCACCACAAGATGTCCTTCCCTCATAATGGAAAGATAGTCACCATTGACCAGTTGACATATTAAAAACCGAAGTCTCAGACCTCCCCTGGGTCCACTATCTCTTTGGTGGCCAGCAAGCAAACTATCGATCCTTTGACTAGTGTTTCACTTGGAGTCTACAAATATTCCTCACTACTTGGTACATTCCTTGGTCCTCCTCCTCCTGTCTCTGATCCCAGATCATCAAATGTTTGCATGATGCAATCGTCTCGGACTGCCCTCAAGTGGCCCGCCTCGGCTATTCAGCAGCCTCCTTGCCCTCTGCAGCCTTCTCCTAGCCCTTCGATTCAGCTTTCTGGACCTCATCCTCTTGGCCCTTCATCCGGTACTCATGAGCCTCTTTACCCTCCTAGAACGGTTCACCCAGGCCTTAAACATTTAGGAGTCGTCCCGCCTGGCCATTACCCCTCCGGTCAGATACCGTTCCTAGCTCCCCCACCAGGAGTTTATAAGACACTTGTCATGGCCACCCTCTGTCATTATAACTTGACCCTTGGGATTACCATATGGTACCTTGATCCTCAACCTGCTACCCTGCTAGGTCAACCCAAACCTTACCTTGCTTTGACCCCAGTTCAACCAGTCCCCATGAATTCTCTAGCTGCAACAGTGCCTCAACCACCTCAACAAGAACCAACTCTTGTTGCGACCGCTTTGGGTAAGAACGAAAAATCTCGCAAGAGGGCCTCCAAGGACAAGGCTGCACTGACAGACCCTACACCTCCCCTCACCGCAAAGCCCTATGCTTTGTGTGATGTCGTCGGCCATGCCACCCATAACTATCCTAAACTGCCCCATATCAAGCCCATGGTTAAAGTTGTGTTCCTTGAGTCTGTGGTCCCTGAATCCTCTGTTTCTTCCTCGACTGTAGTGAATAATCCTAAAAATATTCACACCAACCAACCTTATGCATTGTATGATATCTGTAATATCCCCTTTTAGGAATACCTAGCATTCCATGGCTGGAAAACACATTTTCCAGAAATGGAGGCAACAGGGTTTGATACCAAGACCTGGATCCCCTTAGACCGAACTTTCTAAGACCAAAATCCAAGGATTTGGATCAAGAAACCCTTCTAAGGTGAAGAGACAAGCCTCCCTCACCTAGTTTCCTTCATAAATTGCTCAAGGAATGGGGTTGCAACAATGTATGAGCAAACAATGGATTATATGCATTATTTGTCGGAGATTGCTTATGAAAAATATGTAAATAGCCAAAATATATGATTATAGCAGTAAAAGGAATGCAATGACTTGAGGAATCAGTCATTCAATCAATACAATACAAGCCTCTCATTACATGATGAAAATGAAGAACACTGCTATAGTTAAGGAACTGCAGGCTATGAATGCACTGTATAAATAAGGCACATCTGCATAAATGTTAGAAATAAATTTATGTGGCTATATGAAGCTCAAATATACTGGGGGAGCATTATCTCAACCCTTGAAAATACAATACATCAATCCTCTATAAGGATTGGCTATAATACATGTACAAAATGGAAAATACAATAATGTCGGATTTCCTGGGTGGTAGCAACTCATAAAAAAAATAAGAGGAGATGGATGAATATTATCTGCATTCTAAAATGGCCTCCTCTAATGGAAATCTAAAGTGAAAGGTTAATCCCTTCACCTAATATCTCACCTTCCAACTGTATGCTAACCCCTCACAGCAAATGCTCACCAAGAATAACGTTGTCTAAGAGAGAGACTGCACTGCAAGTGATGGTAAGTGGTTGGCCTGGTGCCAAATATGGTGGAATAAGCTTATGAACCTCCTTTTCTAATCTTCCAAAGGGATGGAATCTCCCTCCTCCGAAAAACTACCCAAGGATGATGTTGTGGAAAACCCCCCCAGCAACACCCAGCAACAATGCACAATCTCCAGCTGAAACTGCACTAATGAAGATAGATGATGCTTGACCTCAATGTCTGAATATGGGGAATATAGTGCAATCCTCCAAGAGCTACTCAATAAGGAGAGGAAATCCTAAACAGGAATTCCCTCGGAAATTCTTGCTAACCAGCAAGATGTTGTTGCAAGTCCACCGGACCAAAGATGAATAATACCCAAGATGATTTGCAATGGATACCTTGCCCTCCTTTTAAAAAATTCAACTCCCTCTAAATGGACCCCACTCATTAGGGTTTCCTTCCTCTATAAGCTTCCCTCCTTATGCCAATGCGCTGGCCCACAATGTGCTCTCCACCTCATGCTACTGCGCAGTTTGACTTGGTCAAACTTGACCTAGCCTTCTTGCAAAAGCTCCCTTTCACACATGGAGGTGTGAAATAAAGCTCCAAAAGTGATCCCCCTTCATGCTAAGAGGATTTTTTATTCCCTGTAGATAAAATGAATGGGTCTCCTACCCATTTTATTCATCTCCTAAGTGCAAATGTCAAAAATTAATATTCCACAAAATTTTTGAATATTACAGTCCTCCCCTCTCAAAGATTGATTGTCCTCCAACAAGTACAAGGATAGACTGATTTATTTCTCCTTAATTTCCCTGTAGCATCCATGCATTATAAAATCCTCCAAGAAAAGGATGCCATATCATCAATTAAGTGTCCAAGTTTTCCCTCCAACATATGCAATCTAGCCTTTGGTGAACATCCCCAAATAACTGTCATGTAAGAACAAATATCCATGAAGGAAAAAATGGGTGGTCTAAGGGCCTCCTTGAGGCATGAGATCTGATATATAATGGGACTCATAATCCCCATATGAATCTCCCATCCCCAAGCAATCATCTATACAACATAAGCTACCTCTCGACATGGCAACTTATAGAAAGCTCTCTCCACCTTGAGCTCCGGAAATGAAGGTGGCCTGAAAATCTGAATATGGAAAGCTTTATAGCTTACCCCATGCTATCATCCCCTCCACTTATGATTAGTGTGGAGTGTGTGTTGATCAAGGGCTGAAAATGTATTGCCTCCAAGTGGCAACATGAAGAGCAATCCTCCAAGGATTTTTCCTCCATCAATAAGAATCCGACTGGCCCAAGACATCTCATCCATGATGAGTAGGACATGACCATCATAGAATACCCCAATGACATGTTTTATGTAGGTTATACCATGTATAGCAAGGTATAAACAATGTCTCATAGGGTTACAACGCAATCTCATCCACTGCAGATGCAGAAAATAACATGGCAGGTATTGTACAGAAAATATCACCTCTACTACTGAATAATAAATAGATGAGGGAATCAGCAATAAAAAATAAAATACATTCCCATATACATACAATGGATGGATAACATCATCAGGCTCATGGTCCACCTCTAAGGAAAGCAAATAAGTGGTTGTGGTGACCATGTCTCTCCTCATGTTCCCATTAGAACATGCTATGCATAAACTGTGGGAATCATCTCCCCTCAAAGACACATTCAGCACATGTGTCAATCCAAAAATCATGCTCCCAATAATAATATGGAAAATATCAGAAAAGGGGAACATGCTCATCATAAAAATAGAGGAAGTACTGATGGTTTCATATGGTGCCACCAGAAAGTACCAACAGTCTCCCAATAGTGCATAACGCAGTTTTAAAAACTACTGCTCAGGAAATGCACAAGGCAAAATGTTTTGAAATATAATGCTAATCATATGAATTATCTGATCATGAGTGGTATGGAAAAACATTTTCCCGAGGCCATGTAAAATATGGTTGTCTCCATCATATGGGTTGGCCAAACATTACTTGTGGCGCAACATGGAAAATATGCCCCTTTGAGAAGCCATGCATTGCAACATAATGATAAGAGGATGCCAATCATAAAATGTAAACACAAATATCTTACCATAGGCTGGAAGTAAAATGAGATATGGATCTATGTATATGACTCTTCTCCCAAGTGACATCGTTATGAGCTCATGCAAAAAGGCTCTTGCCCATGCCAATCTTTGTTCTTTGACATGCTCTTTGTCAAGAACACCTCGGGTGATGCTGCTGCAAATGCGAAGCTTTTCCCAAGATGGAAATGCCTCCTGATCAATCCAAGCTAAGGAGTAATCCCTTTGAATTATGAGAGTGCCCTCCTTTACTCCTGCAACACCATACATCATATGAGAGAAAATTTTCCTGTGCTCTCTCCAAGATAGTCCAATCAACCCAAGTGCTTGCTGCCTCCTCATGTTCACATCATGTAACTCATGTGATGAAGGTATCATGACTGATATATATGCCATATCAGCTCCATGTATCCCTACTCTCTACTGATCAATGATGCAAACATCCTTCCCCCTCTCCTCTACTCCCATCCTCCTGGGGAAAGAGTACACTAAGTGATGGCCAAACTCCTTCAAGAGGAGCCAATGCAGCCAAGCCTCTTCTTGCTCGGTATCATATATTTGCAAGTGGCTAATCAGCCTCTTGCTCCTCATCCACACCCACACAGCTCCTTGTGGATGTCTTCTCCTTCTTCCTCCTTTGGTATTCCTCCCATGAGGGCTACCATCCTCCCAAACAAAATCACCTCTCTTGCATTCCATGGAAGATTGGAATGCAGCTCCTTGGAGACCTCCTAAAGGAGACCTCTCACCCATGACTGTGTTGGATCTATGAGGACCCAAATGTGATGGAGGTAATATCTCCTCTCCACCCATGTTTAACAACGCTGCTAATTCCTTAAATGGTGTGGCAGCTATTTCATTATTTTTCATAAATGTGCCATGGTTTGTTTCATCCTCCAATGTTTCACATCCCAACCTCAAGGGATGAATGAGACTCATCAATAGTGCATGAGGATGAGGGTCCATCTCGTCTTTCAACCTATTGCACAATGCAGTGCCATCACGGTGCTCTAAAATAGCAAAGTGTATAGATCCTTGGACCTCTACATGTGAGTTTCCACATTCTCTTAAATTGTTTGCTGAAATGAAAAGTGGAACTTCACTCATACCTTGGTGGATCTTGGGGTATTCTTGTGTGGCTGCAGTAGTTGTCTCCTCCAATGTAATGGCTACCTCATCCATAGATGTACAAGGTTGCTCCTCCAAAGCTGTAGTAGCGTTGGTGCAATCCTCCTCCAATGGTGGTGTGAGTCCTTCCTAATTTGTTCTTTCTCCATCAAAGGTTTTGATTAACACTTGAGTAAATTTTGCAAAAGAGTTCACCCTTGAGTGGAACAAGGGTTTGAACCACCAAACAGAGGCTTCATCCTCCATGTGTAGTGTTGTAATATCCACTACTTCTTTCTCTGCCACTAGATGTAGCAAGAAAAATGCCTCTAGATTTTTCACCCAAGCTCTAACTGAAGTGTTCCCATCAAATGTAGACAAAAGAAACCTATTGCCTTTGATTTCTCTTTTTCCATATGGTCTTCTCTCCTCCTTCTATTGAATAAACTATGGGAACGTTGTAACTCCCTTGAATAATGCAGAATGGGATTTATACTCACTCAGGTATTGGTCTAGAACTTGATGATCCAAGCATCTCTCATGCTTGCTTTCTTTTTTAGAATAGGAAATGCACGGACCTTCCTCTTCTTCTCTTTGCTTCTCCTCCTTGGGGAGGCTCTTCTCTGTCCTGAAAATAGATGAGATCAAGCTCATCTTCTTCAACATCTTCTTCATCTTCTTTCTTGGGCTTGAAAGCCGCAGGCTGAGCCAAGAAAGGTGCTCTGATACCACTGTAATATCCCCTTTGAGGAATAGCTAGCATTCCATGGCTGGAAAACACATTTTCCAAAAATGGAGGTAGTAGGATTTGATACCAAGACCTGGATCCCCTTAGACCGAACTGTCTAAGACCAAAATCCAAGGATTGGGATCAAGAAACCCTTCTAAGGTGAAGAGACAAGCCTCCCTCACCCTAGTTTCCTTCAGAAATTGCCCAAGGAATGGGGCTGCAACAATGTATAAGCATACAATGGATTATCTGCGTTATTTTTCTGAGATTGCTTATGAAAAATAAGTAAATAGCCAACATATATGATTATAGCAGTAAAAGGAATGAAATGAATTGAGGAATCAGTCATTCAATCAATACAATACAAGCCTCTCATTACATACATGATGAATATGAAGCACACTGCTATAGTTAAGGAACTGCAGGCTATGACTGCGCTGTCTAAATAAAGCACAGCTACATAAATGTCAAAATTACATGGATGTGGCTATATGAAGCTCAAATAAATTGGGGGAACATGATCTCAACCACTGAAAGTACAATACATCAATCCTCTAGAAGGATTGGCTATAATACATGTACAAAATGGAAAATACAATAATGTCGGAGTTGCTGGGTAGCAGCAACTCATAAAAAAAAAAGGAGGAGATGGTTGAATATGATCTACATTCTAAAGTGGCCTCCTCTAATGGAAATCTGAAGTGAAAGGTTGATCCCTTCACCTAAGATCTCACCCTCCAATTGTATGCTAACCCCTCACAGCAAATGCTCACCAAGAATAACGATGTCTAAGAGAGGGATTGCGCTGCAAGTGATGGTAAGTGGTTGGCCTAGTGCCAAATATGGTGGAATAAGCTTATGAGCCTCCTTTTCTGATCTCCCAAAGGGATGGAAGCTACCTCCTCTGAAAAACTAGCCAAGGATGATGTTGTGGAAAACCTCCCCAGCAACACCCAGCAACAATGCACAATCTCCAGCTGAAACTGCGCTAATGAAGATGGATGATGCTTCAAATCAATGTATGAATATGGGGAATAGAGTGAAATCCTCCAAGAGCTACTCAATAAGGAGAGGAAATCCTAAACAGGAATTCTCTTGGCAATTCTTTCTAACCAGCAAGATGTTGCTGCAAATCCACCGAACCAAAGATGAATAGTACCCAAGATGATTTGCAATGGCTACCTTGCCCTCCTTTTAAACAATTCATCTCCCTCTCAATGGACCCTACTCATTAGGGTTTCCTTCCTCTAGAAGCTTCCCTCCTTATCCCACTGTGCCGACCCACAATGTGCTCTCCACCTCATGCTACTGTGCAGTTTGACTTGGTCAAACTTGACCTAGCCTTCTTGAAAAAGCTCCCTTTCACACATGGAGGTGTGAAATAAGCTCAAAAAGTGATCCCCCTTCATGCTAAGAGGATTTTTTATTCCTTGTAGATAAAATGAATGGTTCTCCTACCCATTTTATTCATCTCCTAAGTGAAAATGTCAAAAATTAATATTCCACAAAATTTTCCCCTGTTGTTTCGCTTGACCTCCTTTCAGCGATCACCCTAGGCTCAACATCAATTGATCCCTTATCTTCTTGTTCTTCCATCATCCCATATAACAATGCACATGTGAACCTTTCTTCTCATGATTATGAGTTAGGTAGCTTCGCCGCGTCATGGTCTCCCTTCCTTAAGTCACTCCATCTTCTATTGCGATGATGACATCATGGAAGCCATGTCCACCCTTGACTTCATCTTTCTCGCCCATCAACGGGATAGCACCACCTGTGCCCATGGTGACTTTCGTGATCTCAGCACAAGTTACACCTTCGGTAGCTCCCACACTCCACCTTACCGTCGGCGTGTGAGTAGTAGACATCTTACCCAGATCACTCTCTCCCGCGGAGTGCGTATGATTTCTACTTTGCGCTCAGGTTGCCATCATTGTTCATCATCCTTCCATTTATTATTTTGTGGCACCTTTCATATGGACCTACCATCCACATGTTATATCGGTTTTGCCGATGGTGCAAGTTGCTACTCCAAGAATCTAGCCTCGGCAGGTTGGGCCATTTTTACCCCCTTGCACTCCCTTGTTTTGTCGAACGGGGTATGCATTGGTACTGCTACCAATAACCAGGCCGAATATGATGCAGTATGAGGTTTATTAGCCGATTCTATTTCACATCACATCCTCCACCTTCATGTTCATTTAGATTCCTTGCTTCTTGTCATGCAATTGAATGGTGTCTATCGTGTGCATAATCCTATCCTTTTTAGAAGATATTTACATAGTGTTTGCTTTTGATGCATGAATTTGAAATCATTACATTTAGTCATGTACCTAGAGCAAAAAATCACTATGTCGATAACATTTCAAACAATATTCTAGATTGGCATTTAGCACACGCATTTAACACAAGACAATAACATAAAAACATCAAAACGATGCATATCCATAATATGTGTCATATAAAATGTTTTAGAGTCCATCCACTCAGATACATATGACATGCCCATAGCATGTTACAAAACTCAAAAATTGGGGCTCCACTTGCCCCTATACACCAATCACTATCTAGAGGATCCCAAGCTAGTGGCTCTGCTCCCGCAGCTCGTAGATCATGCATACCCTATCTGGCCATCACCATGCATTGCATGACCCTCGCCACTCAGAGGGTAGACCAATACACGGCTCTATGTATTGGTCATCTAAGTCCTGCCATCCATGTTCTAAAACACCGGTCAGAAGCCTCTCACATCTATGATGGATATCCTCCAAGAGGGCTGCTGCATCCTCATTTTTCTGCGATCTCGCTCCACTAGGTCCTGTAGTCCCCGATACTGTAGGTCGCCCCATATATCCAGCTAGTTTTACTAGTGTTGTATGTGCTTACCAAAATTGAAAGAATCAATACCACATAAAATATTCTAGACCTTTACATGCACATAAAATATTAGCAATTTGTCACTTACCATCAGGGCCCCATATTCGACCAGGTGGCAGTGGAAAATCTGGGTCCCCACAATAACTCATCCCACTATAGGTATAGTCATCTATATACAGTAGCATCTGATCCCAATGAGAAAAGAACACAAGTCAAAACACCTATCCAACCACACCACCTCCTCCTCTGCACAGTAGTCGCTCCCACCAACGCATCCTAGGCTCTCTCGGGTCCCCATCTTGGAGCTGTATGCAAGATCGAAGTGTTGGGATCTTCTCAAAGAAGAAAAAGCACAAAACTGTACCATATGCACAGTCATGGTTAAATTTCTTCTTACATAGCAACAACTGTCTTTTCAGCGACGACAACATCATCTAGGCCCACCCATAGTGGGTCCCATTCAGAACACTCTCCACCGGCATCATCTTCCCTCCAGTGATGTGATGAAGTGCCTAGTTGCCTAGGATCCACAACACCACTGCGGCCACAACATGGGTTGCTAAACTCTCCAAATCCCCGATGGGTATTCGAGTCCCCTTGACTTGGAGACTTGGTCGACAATGGTGCTCTACAAACTCTATGATGTTCTGCCCTCGCGGTAATACTGGCTGAGTATTCCCTACCATCCCAAGTGGTGGGAGACCAGTCAAGAAATATATATCTTGGACCTTCAACTTGATCCAGTGCCCCTGCACTATAAATACCTCATGGTCTGGGTCCCAATAGCTGACAATCTGGGCCAATAAGGGCTCTCCAGCTCTCATCAAAGGGTTCTCCACAAACTTCAGAACCCTAAACTTGGCCAGTGCACTAAAGACACCCTGATCCTCCTGGATCTCCAACCGTAATGCGCCCAGGTCTCTTTCTCTCCAGTTGATCCATATTTCTTCCATATCTGCACAAAACCATCATATTTGTCAAAATGCAGATAGGAAAGTCTGGATCTCATCATAAAAACCCAGTACTAAACCAAAAAACAGCACTGGAAAACCCCTCCCTAATAGGTCGCACTTTTCATGCCCAGACCTGGGACAGGTCGTAGTTTTTTGCTCAAAACTTGCTACCCAGGTCACACTCTTTTCCCCAAAAGATGTGACCCAGTTGTGAGGAGGAGTAGGGGTCTGTTTTTGAGCCCTGGGGACCTAATTTAAACTTTTAATCCACTAAAAAGAAAGAGTAGGGTTAGGCCTCTTACCTGCAACTAACGGATCTCGATTCCAACAGTTGGTTTCTACACTATGATCACCGCAAGATTTAGGGCCTTCTCTCCTCTCTACATTCACCACATCTCCACATGCAAATGAGTGAATTTGGAGGGAAAATGCCTTATTCAAAGAGAAACACCCGTTTTGTCTTTCGCCCGCTGCGACCCAACCATAGCCCCATTTACCAAACCATTTGTACCATTGGAAAGCTCTCACCGAGCCCTAAAATGGGTATTTGTTAGTTTTTAGTAATTTGATACTTCACTAGGACACATTTTTTCCAAGAAGCGTCACTTCACCCCTCATCAAAATCGAATTTCTTCACTTGAAACACTTGTACTGAGGGACACCACTTTCCCCCCATACTTTTCCACGCTTGTGTCGACTTTCGTCATGAGTTACCATCTTGTACTCATGTTTTCATGGTCCCCATTGGACCTTTTCTATGTGGCAGCACCATCGAGTCACCCTTGTTTAGAGCATCCGAGTTGAGTCATAATTGCATTCATGGAGTCTATCTCGCATCCCCTTGAATCCCGTTATAGTCATCCATCCTTCAATTCTTGATCCCTCTCTCGTGTCGCACATTATGGCCTTCAGTCCCACTGTCCCATATCCCTCATGATATTGTGTTAGTTGCTGCCAAGCCATCCATGCCCTTTATGCTCTAATAAGGGAAGTCATCTGTTTGCTACTCAGTGCCCCCATTCCATAATTATCATTGGTGTCAGTATGTCAGTCGCTCTAGTATTTTCTCTCGTGCCTTAGTTGAGGATCCATTATTGCCTCACCTATGGTGGACCTCCTTCTGTCGACATCATCTCATTCATTCCAGAAGACAGGTCTAGAGGGCAGTGTACCTTGGTTCCAGCTTCCACTCTTGTTTGGTGCCTCGAATCAGGTAAAGGGACTCCTTATTTGTCTTTGACTTAATTGTTTCTTAGCTCCATCTCCTTTCAGCATGATCGAGATCTGTATACTTGATGGTTCAATGATGCAACAGTTGATATTGGTGATGCCCGGGTGTGTGTGAGATGTATTAGCCCTCATGAGGGGGTGGCCCTACAAGTATCCCCCCACATACCCGGATGACCTCTTCATCACAACATTTGATGCAGCTCCATACATTTGATGATGTCGGCCTTAGTCGCTTGCAGCGCCTTTTTGTTTGCATATATCAGTTAGATTTTCAGAGCCCTTTCCTGTTTTCAAGGGCATCTAGGTCGCATTTATACCTCATGTACACAGATATTATTGTACAAGTCCTGGCTGTTATCCCAGGCACAATATGTATGTGGGATTCATTATTGTGTTGTTTATCTGGCTCATGTTTATGCCAGCATGTACTATATTGACCAGTTCTGTGGTTTTCCAGATGCCTTATTGTTTGTACTTTTCCTCGGTGGGCATAGATATGCTTCCCCTACTGCCTATAGCATAGGTACTTACTCATCAAAGAGACTTGTTGCACCTGTAAGTCTCGCCTCCTTAGGGTCTAGTTCATTCAACACTTTGGTCTACCTTATACTTCTCTTTATTTGAATTCCCCTTCAATGTCTAGTGATTGAGTTCTTACAACGTACTTCACTCATACGATTAGCTCCTAATGCTCACACGCTGGGGGGCAATATGTTACACCATTTTTTGGTCATCTAACCTATTACCATTAGATGAACCCAAGTACACCATGTAAGACCAATTTTACCCCAAGTAAAATTGCTTTCACTATGAAAATAACTTAGTAAACCACCTTTATTAAGTTGTTTATGGTCTAAACAGGAAACCCCATGAGGAAATATTAAATAAATATACATTTTTTTGATTTTTCTCAAGGAATAATTAGTTAAACAATAGTTTAATTAATATTCCTGGTTATATTTAACCCAAAACAAGGAAATTAATTAGATAAATCATTATTTATATTATTATTTTCTAAGAATAATTATTTCAACCTTATTTAAATAATATTATTTGTTAAATATGACTAAATCACCCTTAAATAATTAAATAAATCATTATTTCTTTGATTGTTACTCAACCACATCCTTAAAATGATAAATATATAATTTATTTATTTATTATTTACAAATAAATGAATTTGACCCAAGTCAAATTCCTTTTCCCTCCAACAAATATAATTAAATATTCCATAAAAGTTGGATCTTGATTTGGTTAATAATATTTTAATTATGCACCAATATCGAGACTAACTCAATATTTTGTTATAAATAGAAGGGTTTTACCATTCATTTACCACCTTTTGTTGCCTAAAGATCACTCTGGATCTATACTTTTGGTCTGACTATTGATCCACCATCATAGTCATATTTTTCTATCATTTTTGTCTGGGTTTTCTACACCATCAAGAGAGAGGAATTTTAGATTTGAAGTATTGAGGACTTACAAGAACCCATCCCATTGAGGATAACAGGGAACACCCTCTTGTTTTTTTCTCCCAGGTGCCATTAATACAAAATTCATTCAACATGTTATTGTCTTGTCTATTGGATGCATGGAGTAAATATTGTTTTTTCTACTGCTTAATATCTTCTAATGCATAGATCTAGATTTTTGAAGCATTTATCTTAATCACCTAACTACAGATCTGAGGATATTGGCAGCCATGTTTGCTGTTGGGGTTGTTTGTTATGTGCAGCTAAAGTGGTATTTTTTCGTACGCTTGGAATTAATATTCATACTAACAAACATGAATCTAAAAATAGATGGCTCATACAATGTTGTGAGTGAAGATCTAAGCTCCCAAACACAATTTCAGGACAATCCTGGAAGGATTTCCTGAAATATGAAAAAGTGAAAAAATTCTGGAGTTGCAGTCTTGGGACTGAATAACAGCTGCAAATCCAGGTCTAGATGAATATGGCTATAGATAGAACATGTGATGAATGAATCTCATCCAATGGAACCTTCAGGTGAAAGGCTAATCCAATCACTAAAGATCTCACCCTCCAACAATCACTGCAAATGCTCACTAAAAATAACGCAGTAAAGGAGAGGGACTGCACTGTAGGAGATAGAAAATGTGTTTTCCAAGTTCCAAGATCTGAAATATACTACAAAGGCTTCCTCACTGATCTCCAAAAGGAAATAAATCTTCCTCCTTTGAAAAAATAAGCTCTGGAAGTGGTGTTGTGAACCCTCCATTGCAACACCCTGCAACACAACCCAACTCTAAACAAAAACTGCATTGTAGCTGAAGGAGTTAGCTTGGCCTCAAGCCTGAGTGTGGAGAAATGAAGTGCAAGATCCCTCAAGAGGCCTCTCTTGGAAGGAGAAGGAATTCCTAAACAGGGATGCCTTGTGCTAAGCAGCACATCAATCTCAACTAAATAGCTGAAGAAAGCACAATAGTCATCCAAACCACAAATTCAACAATCCATATCATGTCTTGCTATGGTTGCCTTGCCCTAATTTTATACAAATGGAAGCTCTCTCACCTTGGGTCCCACTCATTAGGATTTCCTCCACCAAGGAATCTTCCTCCCACTATCACTACGTTGTCTCCAAAGATGATCTCCACCTCTCATCCCAGCATTGTTGACTTGGTCAAACTTGACCTTGTCCACATGCAAATTTCCCTTTTCACACATGAGGGTGTGAAATCCAGCTCCTATGATGATCCATTTTCACATTATGAGGGATTTTATTCATATTTTTAATAAGCATGGGCCTCCTTACCCATTTATTCAACTGCTAGGTGATAAAAACAAAAATCAATATTCCAATTAGCTGCATGCTAATTTTGGAATATTACAAAATATGACTAAATTTTGGTCGTGTTATAAGATAGTGTAAATTAGTTACTAATAGTCGTATATATGAAAAATTTAGTCGTCATTGTAATCAAAATTTTATCATTTGTAGTAGTCATTTATCTTTTTTTGGTAGTTTCATATTCATTATATTAATGACTACTTTAGTAGTTTATTCATTTCATTAACAATTATTATAAGCAACTAATTTAGTCATATATTAATTTTATTTTTTTTCATTATAAACATAAACTACTAATTTAGTAGTTTTAGACTGATTTTATTTGTTCATTATAAATCAACATAAATTAATTAGTATGATTTTGCAACTAGATTAAAAAAATGGCATACAATGTACATGTTCATCTAATATGAAAACGTAAAGTTACATATGTTAAATACAATACTAAATAATATCAAGTGCAACTATAAATAATTTCAACCATATAAATTATATTATATAAAACATACAGATTTACAATATGAGTTTCCAACTTAATATTGGCTGGAGTACAATTTACAAATGAAATATTTTTTCATCACTTCAAAACATTATCATTGTGTTGCCAAGGCATTGCAGGTGAATTCACCAACTCTGAAGATGTGACCATCATCTCTATGTGTTTCTCTTATGTGGGATATTGACTCTACAAGTAGCAGTAGACCAATTATCTTCTCTCTCTCTTTAATTTGCATTTTTTCGCTTCAATGTTATTGTTCTCCTCTTTCTTCAATTCATGCTTGTTAACATCAATACTGAGTTCCTTTTCTGAAAAAGAAAGAAGATACAATGCAGAGTATAAGACATGGAAGATGATGAAAATTGGAATATATACTAATGTATACTATAAAGGATTTATATGATATATACCTCAACATAAAAAATATTGTCAATGTTTTTTTCCCCTATAAAAGCAAGAAAACCGAACTAGTTTTCTTAAGTTGGGCAAGAATGGCTTCTATGTGGCCAAATGACCTATATAAACAAAGAAAATAAAATGTCACCATTGAAGATAACACCTTAGTATAATTAATATTCAAAATTCAAGGAAAGATTAGGCACAATCATGCCAACTAAGATACATGCTAAAAATATCAAGTTGTAGATTACTTATACAATGTGGGAGTGCAAACAAAAATCCTAGAAAATTCCAAAGCTAAGTCTAGAATAAAATGAAATGAAGTAAAAAGTATACAATAACAGGATAGCCTCGTATACATGTATATAACTAGATAATGTAGAACACTAAGTGAATAAGTCCAGGGCTAGAGGTCGATGATGTAAATGATGCCTAAGTATGATGAGCATTTCTTCAGATAAGAACTACTATTTGGGTCCATTATCACATATGAATACGCACCCTAGTCTATATCAGATTATTTTTTTTTTTCTTATATTTATGGATCAAAACAATATAAGTGGATAAATTTCAAATACAATTCCCTTCCAATTATGTTCCTCACCTGTGGTACAATATATTAGCTATGATTTGGAGAAAAATTACAACATTGAAATATGTAGCAATCACCACTAGTAATCCCCCAAAAAGGTTTATTATGGAATGTAACTTTCAGATTCCAGTTGCTATATGATTCTTGAATGGGAAATCCACACTGAATTCCAACACAAAACTTCCAATTTGAGGGAACACCTGTGGCCATCCTCAATCACTCAAACTCAAAAGATCAGTTATACTTATAATGACAAGATAAAGCAAGAGTATTTTTTATAAGTTTTGTAGATTTACATGCAAAGCACCAATAGTTTTCCCATATTTACCATACTTGTAATTTACAATATATAATACATTGATTGATATTTTATAGTAGATAATTGATTCAATACAAACAATAAACAACAATACCACCAATGTTTGATCCTTAATTATACTACAAGAAAAAATGACATTGGAGAGGATAAAAAAATGTCACCATAAGTTCATTGGTGATAGTCAAAAGAGCCTCTGTCACCAAAAAATGAATGTCACAAAAGGTGGTGTCACCAAAAGTATAAGTGTTGTGGTGACATTCGAGGTCCGTCACCAATAATGGTTTATAATGATGGATAATTACAATCACTATTTCATATTAGAAATGGTGATGGAACTTAACCTCCATCTCCAAAAAAGTGAACATCACAAAATGTGGCATCGCCAAAAGTATAAGTGTTGTGGTGATATTAAAGGTATGTCACCAATAATGATTATAATGATGGATAGTGATTGTCACCATTTCATATGAACAACATCGATTTATGGTGATGGACCTTTCATGGTAATCATTATTTATGCATATATATGGTGGCTTTCATTTACCGTCACCATTTCATTTTTTAGTGAGGGTCGAAAAACATCACTATTAGCTCATTGGTGATGGTCAAAAGAGTATTTGTCACTAAATATTGATCATCTCCATTCCATATAAATATCATGGCATGATGGAATAAAACTACCAACCTTCTGCTTGTAAAACATGTGCTATTCCATTGAGATAACACCCTTTAAAGAATTAGACTTTAACAAAATAGATCTTGAAACTTTATAAATTGTAAATTCTACAACTTTCAATAAATTATAAAACTTTGTAATGTCTTGTAAAATATTTTACTAAACAAGAAAAATAGTATCGAAGTTTGTACCTAATGGTTATGGAAGTTATGAAAAGTGGGTGGAGCGAAAAATAGTCATGTATAAGATACTCAATATTTTCAGTTAAATACTCAATTAGAAGTGAACCTTTTAAAGTTATTTATAGCCTATAATTGAGTACAATTATCAAATCTGAAATATGTAATTACACCAAAGATTGATTTCTCACCTTGTGAATCATGTAAATATGTTGTGAAGGCACAAAAATCCACCTCTAAAAGATTGATTTCCATGCCAAAAAGCCAAAAACAATGAGTATATATGATGCAATTATAAATAATGAGCTACATGCTTGAATCCTACTGGCTATGGGGTCTATAAAACTAATTGGGATTGGTTCTCGTGATTAATTAATTAAATATGTCAAAATACAACAATCAATAACAATGATCCTGAAATGTAACCACTAAGCCGATGTTAAAAATTTTAAGTACACAGTTTCGCTAATATATGTTACACCAAAAAAATATCAAAGAGGCACTCAAGCACTTCCAAATCCAAACCAAACATGAGTATCCAAAGATGTAATTGTATGGATATAAGGAAAGAACTCTCTACCTCTCAATGATAAATATGTCCTCCCAAAAGTACTTCAACTAGAAAAGGGGTGTGAAGACAAGCACCTCAAAGCAAAAAAAACTACACATTACAAAAACACACTTCATCCCCCCTCTACCTTTATAGAATAGATCTAGGGGAATAAAAAAAAGATCCATACAGAATAGGATTAGAGTAGGAAAAATAAAGATGATAAGAAAAAAATAACCAACAACGAAAATATACTAATTTGAACACGTTTAAAGTACATTAAACAAAGATGGCATCCATAGTACATTAAAGTGATATTGGTCAATTTTTGGATTGGTCAATTTTCAACTATCCATAGTGGCACCAATATAATGAAATGTGATAGGAGATTTTCCCATTAATGGAGTAGCATGTTTAAATCTCACACGATTTCTTGATAACCATTGTCTTTAACTCATAAACATGCATAGTTCTAGCACATAACTACAGAACATGGATATAAAAGTGAGCATAAAGTCTAGAAACCCAATCTACCTTAATGGAGAAAAAAAGAAATCAAAACTTATGGATAATGTACCAACTGTTGAAATGATAGAGACATGAAAGAAAATGTCATGATACTTCACATCAAGGACAAACAAAATCATATCACATGCAACGATGAATTTATAAATATTTTTTTAGAAAATGGTGTTAATACACTAACTATAGTTGGTTGGCAAAAATAAGTCAAGGATATAGTTAGTTGGTTGGAAACAAATCATCCCTGAGGAAACCAAGAATATAATAAAAAACTCAACTATTAGAGAGTACCATTTAGATATGGGTTTTTTCATGTGGTAGGTCACTTGCACTTAGCCCAATATTTAAGGAAATAACCAACCAATTGAGGGTACACAATTGTTTTTATTTAACTATATTAAATAGATCATCCAATAAATTTAAAATTTCCTTCATTAAACCCATGTATCTTTTCCAATAGTTCTTGAATCTTAAAATAATCAAGAAAATAATCCAATATGATCATATAAGAAAAATTTTAAGAACCTACCTCATTAGGGGTATAAATGGGAAACTGGTGCTGCATAAAAATACCATTATTCTTGAAGAACCATGGAACCCCCATTGTACTCATTTAAGATACTCCTATAGTTGAAATTCCAAGCTGAAAATTCCTTTCCCTTTATTTTCAAAGATAAATATTCCCTTTACAACTCTTTTTTGAGGTAGATATGCATCTCATAATTCCGTCACATAAGGAAGAAATGCCACTTCATTGAACTTTCCAATTAATATTCTTGCATGTGCATGAATACAAATAGTATCTCCTCAACCAAGACCTCCAACATGATTAACACACTAAGGTCATAGATTTTACTAGGGAGACTTGATAGCTTATCCAAGTTGATACAATAATGTTTTAGAGGGGTTATAGGAGACCGAACTAGATCTTTTATTAGAAACTTTCCAAAAGCAAATAATTACTTCAAGGCTTAGGGAATATTGACCTCATTTTTTTAAGTAATCCTAATTCTTGTTGTCTATTATATATTTTCATCTGCTAGCATGAACCTACCTCATAAATATATCTATTAGTATGATGAGTTTATTAGACAAAGAAAACTAAGCTAAAAATAAAGAATTCGAGATTACTCCACATCCCCTCCATCCCCCACCTAGTCACATAGCAAAACTAAAGCATAATAAAAACATAAAAAACTATGTGGCACATATATGTGGTTCTAACTTATAATTTTGAATATTGAATTTAACTTGAAGGAATCTTTAAAAAACCCTTGAGATATTATATATTATGTGTTGAGAGAACATGTTGAACATCTTCTATACAATATACTACAATATTTCTTTCAATTTTCCTTTTACTAAAAAAACAAGGGATATGTAGGGAGACCATAGTTTTGGAATTTCTACTAAATCTCTGCAACATCTTATATATGTTCCCCTCATTATTTATTTCTAGAAACCTACTAGTCAAGCATTACCAAAAATGACAGTTTCAAGTATTTTAACTATATACTTATTTGAAGATAATTTCAAAAATATAGATGTTACCCATTCTATTAGATGGGTGAACAACAAATTTAGTAGTACTTTATCTATACTTCAACAAATGTTCTTCTAATTTTAACAATGCATTCATAGAATATTTCCATCACTGAAAATTTAGAGATGCTCCCAAGTTTCCTACCAATGTAGAGAAACAAGTCTTTTCATGGATAAAGGTATTTGATTTGGGATTCCATATCATGAGTGAATGATTGTGGCATGGTTTATAGTCTCAAGGTTCAAGAACAATAATATACTTGTTAGCTTGTTCAGTTGAATATCACTCCTCAATCATACATGTCATGTTTTAGGAAAATAAATTCCATGGACTAAAAGAACAGGCTTCTATGTCTCCACAAAAGGAAAAGTACAAATTTTTTAGAAAACCAAACTACAAAAATGTTATAAGCCACAAATCTGTCTGTATATTCATTTGAAAGAAATGAAATATTTTTAAATCTTGGAATCACAATATACTCTGTGTATTTGAGAAGAATACAAAAAGAAGACAAACTGTAAACTATGGTATTATTCTCCTAAGAAGTGAACCCCCCAAAAAAATAAAAATAAAAATACATTAAGAGTTTAATGCTCATGGGAAAATACTCAACAAACCATGGGCCATCAATGTATCACTAAAGTGAGCTCTCTCCAAATGTGATCAAATGCTTACAATATGTTGGCTACATGCAGTGATTTCTCAATAGTTTATGTGACAATCTTATAAACCTTTATTATGGTCTATAGATCTGGGGTGAGAATATCAACCATACTCATTTAAGCAACTTAATGTTCAAATGATGATATCTTTAGGAAGGAAAATTTACTTCTTGTAGAATGTCGAAAAAATATTTTCTGTGTGTGAATATTTTCCTTTCCCTCAAAAAATTTAGAAACTAACCTTCACAAATGAATTATGTAATAAAATTATCTACAAGTAAAAAAATCCAAGATGTAAGGTTTTTGCACGAAACCTCAGTGGGCATATAAACATGCAATTTGAGATGTAGGGTTTTGTTGTGTTGTAAAAACAACCATCCCCATTTCAAATTTTTGTATTAATTTTTAAATAAGAAATGGGTCCCCTTTTCTTTGAATATTTATAGAATCGATAAAAAAATTTGAAAAAAAAAGAAAATTTTAAAAAAGGATATGTAAAAATTTCCTTAACATCACTTATCGCAAATAAGAAATATTTTACACCCATGAAAATGTTTTAAGGAAATTCGATCCATCATAAAATAGATTCAAACCCCAACGAAAAAGGATTTATTAACGAAAAATAAAAAAACATAAAGGCCTTTATCGCATTTCGCATTTTCAAAGTATAAAAGAAAAAACTCAAATGTGTTATCATTTAATCTCGATGCAATAAAGCAATCGCAAAAGCGCATATCACATGAGAAAGAGTCCAAAACCTTTCCATTTTGAAAACTCTGATGCGATAAACCCGATCGCAATCGCAAATTGGTGAAGTCATACTACATCCTTATGCACCCTTTAAAAGTTCTCCGATGCGATATGTAAAATCGCGATCGCTCATCACTAAAACACATGACTCGTATCCAAAGATGCTCCTCTAAAACCTTGCAATATGATATCATTATTACAAAAGTGCGCTTCCCATAAATAAAACATGAAGTATTAAATATACAAATGTTTTATCAAATAGATCATTTATAAAAGAAATGCCAATGATTTGATATGATTTAAAAGCACCGCGCCCTCCATGCTAGCTCAACAATAATCACAATAATCGTAATCGCAGATATGAAAGGGAAATACTTAAGCCTAACATTTGAGACTTTCGATTTCCGATATGCGATCATCATTGATCGAAGATCTGAAAAGTTATGGTATTAAAGCTATAAATAGACCGTTATGAATGTGCGACGAGACATCCCATAATGGCATTAAAATCTCACATTATATGAGGAAATCATTAAAAGATAATCATGGTTGAAATCCTTCATGGACTTCATCTTCAATGGAATAATATTTCTTTAATCTGTCATCTTTATTATGATTAAATTCCATTTCTCCTCTCCGCTTTGTATTAAATCTTAAAAGAATTTTTCCATCATTCTTCTCATTTGTTTCATTGTGTAAACCTGAGAAACAACTACGAGTCAGGAAAATGTTTAAGAAATCCACGAAAGCGAAGGTCCCCGTCGTTCCAAAAGAGAAACCGGATAAATTGGTATTAGTAACCGATACTACTTGTCTGGGTGTAGGAAAAACTTCATGGGAAGGATTTTACAATCTACTGGAGGCAAAAGATCCAAATGTAATTCAAGAAGAAGAAGCAACAACAGATTCAAATAAAAAATCAGAAAGCACTCTGAAGGAATTGGCGAGCTCCTATCTTCACAAAATATCAGCTCACACGAATGTGTTCCCGTATAATGACTTGGTGAGATGGGTGATAGAAAGTATAAATATAACAGACAGGGTGTTCTTCACATCAGACGGAAGGATGTTCAGGTATTTCAAAGAATAAGACATCAAGAAGATGTATCACCTACTAGACCCTTAGAAAATCTACAATAAAGCATTTTTGGAAGACTTCGCCAAAGAAAATGAAGTGGAGTCAGATCCTATCAAATAATGGAGGAATTTTCCAGAAAAACACAAGCATGAATCTTTAGGTATGTACTTCATAGAATCCTTGGCGTCTCCTTATTGCTATGCTGCAGTGATGATGTGTAGATTGTTTGGAACCATCAACTCAGAAAAATTTTCTATTGAGATGGTACCTTTAATTGAAGTCGTTGTTAACTCCTACATCATAGATTGGCCAACCATTTTATTTGATAAAATGGCAAGAAAAATCCTCAATTATAGGAGAAACAGGTATGTGACTACCCGAGTAATACCCCCATTTTACATGAGTGCTTATATTATTGACACCATATGCTTCAACTCTGAATTCCCTATCTTAGGCTGGAAGTGGACTCCTCAAAGCCCGAATCCTGTTCGCATTTATCACAAATATCTATGGAAGGCCTATTACAAAGACCATATATACAGAATTTTTCATGGGTTTATCTGGCCAGTTCACCGAGCTATATTCAACAAACCCATTCCAAGGTTATCCAATGAGGCCAACATTGACCTAACCTCAATCGGAAGCTGGTTTGGAGAAGAAAAATTCACCTATATCCAGCTATTTGGAAGCATCACTGATCCCCATGTTCTACCCTTGTACATTACTGATAAATTGTTAGCCCAAGAAATATCCTATCAAATAATAGAGAAAGGGATATCTAGAAATCTGAAGAATTCAAAGAAATAGATGTGGCCTACATTTCCCCTCCGATGTGGATCTTTTTCTCTACATGATTTTAAACTTGCAGAGAAAGAAGCCAAAAAAATAAAAGAGCTCAGATTAGCGTCCATCCCTAAAAGACAGTATGATCCAAATAAAGTTGCCTATAAATTTACATCTATGGTACAGGTCGCTAAATTTGAACATGAAGATGTTGATTTTGATGATCTATTTGCCTCGACCGAGGTATTTTCACAAGTTAAACATCTGGAAAAATTAAAATTGGAAGCAAGTGACATGGAAAAGTTCCTGCAGTTCAGGACCAAGAGACTTCTAACAATACCTCTTGATCAGCTGAGAACTACTCCCCTACTGCAACATGAAGAAAATAGTGAAGAAAAGAACACTGAAATAAAGCAGGAAAAGACGAATACAGGAAATAAGGCTGATACTCAAACTAAACAGGAAAAGACAAGTAAAAAATATGTTCCTCTGACACTGATATACATATTCATTCAAATCTTTCAAAGGAATGGGAACAGTTTGATTGGCAAATAAAGGGCCAAAACGATTCTTAGAATGTGGCTACAACGAAATCGCCCGCAACACAACAACCCATGGTAGCCAATGTTATAGTTGAAGGAGAAGTCGGAAATAATAATACCAAAGATGTTGATATCATCCCAGAAAATCCTTCTGAGGAAATTGCATTAAAGGTTGAAGATATACCACCCTTGGATGTCTTCTACAATCTAAAGCATAGGGTTGTAGTTAGAAAAAAAAGGAAGAAAAGGAAAATCGATTGGGGTTTATTTTCATCTCCTCAAGTCGAATTAATGAATGTTGCCTGGAAGGACTCTAAAGTTAATCCTTTAGAGGATTTAACAAAATTATCTCAATATTCAGGGGCTTATACAACAACGACAAAGGACAAAGCCTCTGAAGTTAGCCAAATGATAAAAGAAAAAGATAAAAAAATAGCGTTGCTGGAAGAAAAGGCAACAGTGGATCATCAAAAAATAGCACAGCTGGAAGAGTAGCTAATTGAAGAAAGACAACAAATTGAGCAACTTAAAGAGCAACTGAACGTTGAGAAACAAAAGCTTGACCAACAAGCTCTACACAAAGAACAACAGCTATCTCAAGAGCTAAACAAATTACAGGTAATGCTTCAACAAGAGAATATGGCCAAAGAAGAACAGAGTGCCTTGTTACAAGCACAGATACAAAAATTTAAGGAGTATCATGAGCTTGATCAGTTCAAAATGGAGGCTCTCGAATCAAATAAAGCATTGTCATGAAAGCTTGATATTTTATGTCACAAAACATCACTAGCCGACCCTCTATGTCTAATAGCTATATCACTCATAGAAAAGGCAGTAAACACAAGGCTTGAATTTGAAGATGCCGATGATAAAATTTCGAGATTCCTCGCATGGCAAGACACAGACCAAGGCATAGCTACCAATCTTCCCAAGATCCAAGAATCACACAAGGAAATTTTGTTTGCAGAATGGGAAACACAGTTAATTAAGGAAGAATGGGCTACCACCAGGGCAAGAGCTACAATGAACAATTTAGTGTAATTAATCAATGACAATTTGTATACAGCCAACTTGATTTCCAATTGCATCCCAGGGAAATTCCCAAAGTCAAATAATTAGAGAAACAATGGAAGCAGGATTTAGCTAGTAAGGACCAACAGATCTTCGCAATGCAAGGAATCACATGGGACACATTCTAGTTCTATTTGGTTAAACCATACAACCAGCAGATGACTACAAAATTCCTCTCCCATGCCATCAGTTATATGATTCCAGAGCTTTCAGATGCCACATATACTAGCCAGCTACATTCCTGATTGAGTCATCCTCCCGAAGTGAAAGAAATTCTATCAATCTGCCAGCTGCGCGTACCAGATATGAAAGAAATACAGTGAACTTGTTTGAGTGGAGATCTCAATTCTATTTTTATGAAATCGGATCTCCGATTTTACATTTTTGGCAGTTCCAAAAGCATTTAAGCGATATTTTAGATAGTTTGTTTTAAGTTTATTATTATTTAAACCCCTTTCGTGTATTTAGAAATGGGTCCTCAATTTGTATTAATTTTTGACTTAGGAAGCTACACTTCTGTACTTCCGAATATATTATTTTTATTAATGGTGGATCACGATTCTACAATTTTATGAGGAGGTTACTTTCAAGAATTTTCACTTTTGTTTTTCTTGAAAGTTGTTCTAAGTAAGAAAGCGGGGCCAGAGTGTTATTTGCATTAGAAAGTTACAACCGTATTTGGTGATTCTATCGTTATCATGTTGTTTAATTTTTCTTATGCAATGAAACATTCTCTTTGAAAATTGCTATTGTTTACATATATATGCCTGTGAAACAATCCTTTATTTATATCATTTTTGAAAACTTAGAATTGTTATCTTTAAAAATATATGTGAGCGATATAAATGAATGCGATATTTTATCATCATTACTTTGTTTAATTTCTTAAACAAAGTAATTATTATATGTGAATGCATCTTTCTTTTGGACGAATAAGCCATCTATATGATTATTCATCTAATCAGAAAAAATCCAGAATCGCATTTATCAGAGGATACCCAGGTTAAAGTAGAGTTATTTGTATTTATTAAGTTATAGATTAGATTAATTGTCATTTCCATTACCCTTTATAAAAACAACCAATAATCAACCCATATATCATTGGGAAACTAGTCCCATATTACCCAGTCAGAGCTACCATCCCAAACGGAAAAGGAGCTATACTAAGGTCTGGACCAGGTGGTTTTCCCCAATGTTGAAGCTAGTATTTTCAGGGCTTCAACATTTTTGGCACTAGAAGGAGGGCCATGTTGTGAATGGCGAGTAAGTCCAAATCCATAGGTCATTACAAGAGCAATTCACCCTCATCATCTCCTTCAACTTCTCCTTCATCTCAAATTTCTATGGAAAAAGTTGAAAAGAAAGTTACTACACCCATTGCCAAAACCTTAGACATATCAGACGAATCTTTTGAATATCCTGAAGTACAATCTCTAATTCATAAAATCCAAGGGTTTTCATTATCACAAGAATATTCTGAGCTATTCCAAGGTAGTGTGACTTCACAATACATACCTTCCCAGCCTCTTACTAGACTGCAGAGCGAAAAGCTTGGTATTTTACCGATTTAACTTCCTCTGCCAATTCAAAAAAGAGCTAGAAAAACACTTGTAGATTCAGACAGTGAGACTCTTTCATCATTATCATCCACATCTTTCACACAATTGCAAACTCAGTCATTTGTTTCCCAACTTCAAGTCACAATCCAAAAAGGTACAGCTGTTTCAACAGCATCTACTCAATCGCTTTCAACTATCCTTTCACCTTCCTCTACTGTTAGTACAACGATGGCACAGCCTCAAACAATACCATGGACCAATCCAGGAGCTATTACAATGCCTACACCTTTGAGTCAATTACTAGATCATCCTGAGAAATGGTTACCAAAGTTTTGTCTTGATATCGGTGTTTTAGTTGAAGAACACATTAACAACTTCATGTTGTCCGTAAAATTAAATGGAGTAACACAAGAAGATGTTGTGGTCAAAGTATTTCCATATACTTTACAAGGAGCAGTGGAATCTTGGTATTTTTCATTACCACGAGGATCCATTAATAGCTGGGATGTTTTTCAGGAACAATTCCTGACCAATTTCGGAGATGATAGATCAATAGCAACTTTGATCAATGATCTCTCCAATTTGAAATCAGAATCTAAAGAACCCATCAAAGACTTCAACTCTCGATTTAACAAGTTGTTGAATAAAATTCCTGCAACATCAAAGCCTACTGAGGAAGTCTGAAGTGAATGGTATATATCCGCTTTACCTTCAAATATAGCTATCTTTGTAGATATAGCTGCTAAACCTACACTAGCCGAAAACGTGAAGGAAGCAATCGTTGTAGAAAAATGTATCATTTCCTTAGACAAAAAGAATGCTAGTGAAGAGAGAAAATCCAAAAAGGTTAGTTTCAAGGATGATTCAAAGAATAAAGTGCCTAAAGATCCATAAGATATGGAAGGATTACAAAAATTCCTGAAAACTATGTCCAATGAAATGGTAGAAATTAAAAAACAGGTAGCTGAAACTTCCACTAAAAGGTCATTTAGAAACTTCAACAGAAATCCGTCAACTGAACCTAAACCACCTAATGTAATATCTAATGCAGAATCAAATTTAGAAGAAGATGAAGAGGAAGATACACTTCTATCATTAGAAGAAAACGAAGAAGATGAATTAGTTGAATGCCATGGGATGTGGGATTTTATTTTGTCTAACTCAGATAATGAAAATGAACAGGAAACTCTCCCAGTGAACACAAGAAGTAAGAGTGCAGCAGAACCTATTCAAACATCCCCCAAGAAGAAAAATTCAACTCCTACAACTAAAGATAAAGCTCCCATAAAGAAAAATTTTCCTTTGCCTACCCAAAATCAACCATCATCTTCTAATTCTCCATCAACATCTAAAACACTAGTAGTGTCTGATTCTATGGATTATAACATTATAGAAGACATGAAGAAGACTAGAGAAAATATTTATTTACATGAACTCAGCAAGCTCAAGCATCAATAGAAGCTGTTGTTAAAAGAATTGAATGCAGTTCCTGCTTCTCCTCTTCCAACTAGTGTATTATCCAAGGTAGCTAAAGGATCAGGCAAGCCACCATCTGAGAAAGTAGATGCTACCGATGTTGTTTTGATTGGAGATAGATCTAATTCACATACACCTCCTTTTCTCTTAACTTACGAGATATATAATAGGAATTTATATAACTACTTGATAGATTCAGGGGCATCATCAAACATAATGCCAGCCTCAGTGTGCTCTAAATTAAACATTGAACCTCAGAAATCTGCAGTTCATATTGTCGAATTAGATCGAACTAAAGTGCAAGTTTTAGGAGAGATTAATTCAGTCACTATTAGGCTATCAGCTGATCCTAGAGTAATTTAGAGAATTGATATATTGATTGTTGACATTCCTGAGTTTTATGGTTTAATTTTAGGCAGGGATTCGTCTGAAAAACTTCATGGTTATATTTCTACCAATTGGTCTCACATGTGGCTTCCCTATAAAGGGAAACCAAATAAAATTAAGATTGATCGGGAGAAACACATGACCCATACAGTAACAGAGTTTGAACAAGAAAACCAACCTGTATTTTTCAATCATAACATTCTTGGAAATTACTCAGCCGAATCATTCTTTGGAAATTTTAACGCCCAACAATCATCATTCCCTGTAAATAGCTTCACTTCACAAGTTGAAAATTTCTCACATACCAATACTTCAAGATGTGTTAATATTGCCGATCAATTTGTAAATAAATCTGTAGATAAATCTTTATTTTGGTCTTTGTATTTTGATGGATCAAAGTCCAATGATGGTGCAGGAGCAAGATGTATTTTAATTAGTCCAGAAGGGGAAAAAACTATGTTGTCATGAAGACTAGAATTTGAATGTACAAATAACACTACAGAATAAGAAGCTTTGATTCAAGGACTTTACAAAGAAATAGGCTTGAATGTCAAATATCTGAAGGTATATGGTGATTCTGAAACTGTCATTAAGAAAGTTAGTAATACTATTCATTGTCTTTCAAGTCATCTTAAACATTATCAAGCCCTTGTTCAAAATCTTACAACTCACTTTCTAGAATTCAGTATTTCCCCTATTCCTAGATATCAAAATGCAGCAGCCGATTTATTAGATAATGTTTCTTCTAAGCTCCTTCCAACTGAGGATTATAGTCTAGATAGGTTTTCAGTTAAATTGATTTTTCAACCATCTCTCCTTGACAATGTCACCAATTGGCGAGTGTTTAATCATGATGAAGACATCCTAAACTTCTTAACTTCGGAGAAATCTTATGATAATCAAATAGTTGATGAAAGTGATCAAGATCTCTAAATAAAATAAAATAAATAGTGAAAATTCCATCCTGAAATCTATGGTTAAGCTTGAATATCTCTATGATATCAAATATAGCTTCAAAAAGGTCACTAATGCCAAACTTCAAAGTTCTACTTTAATTAGTAAACCTTGGCACTGAATCTAAACCACAAAATGTCAATCTAGGACTCGAGCTAACACCAAAAGAAAGCTTTGATTTCATCAAACTTCTAAACAAATACAAATTTTTTTTTTCTTGGAATTACGAATATTTGAGAACTTATGATACTTCTATCATTCAACATACAATTCCGATGATCTACGATGAGAAACTGGTGCAACAAAAGTTAAGGAAAATTCATCCCAACTTGGAAAGTAAAATTAAAATAGATTTGAATAAACTCTTGAAAGCTAAAATTATTTTCCCTGTTAGACATTCAAATTGGGTTTCAAATTTGGTACCTGTTAGGAAAACGAATGGAGATATTAGGATTTGTATAGATTTTAGAAATCTCAACAAGGCATGTCAAAAAGATAATTTCCCACTACCAACAATGGAACAAATACTTCAAGCAGTAGCTTGTTCTGAATTAATGTCTTTTCTTGATGGTTTTTTAGGATATAATCAGATACTGGTGCATCCAGATGATAGACTGCAAACTACATTCAGAACAAAATGGGGAACATATGCCTACCAAAAAATGCCTTTCGGTTTGATAAACGCCGGAGCTACTTTCCAAAGAGCCATGGATATAGCTTTCAAAGGTTTGATTAATAGGTCATTTTTTGTCTATCTAGATGACATAACTATATTTTCAAAGAAAAGAGCCAACCATCTACATGATTTAAAACAGATCTTTGAACGATGTAGAAGGTATGGCATTTCTTTAAATCGAAAAAAATCATTCTTTGTTCTTAATGAAGGTAAAATCTTAGGATTTTTTGTGTCTAAAGATGGCATATATATTGACCCTGACAGAATAAAAGAGATTTCTGATATCCCTTTTCCACATAATAAGAAATCCATGCAGTCATTTTTAGGACAGATAAATTTTGTAAAAATATTTGTTCCCAATTTTTCTCATATAGTCTTTACCTTTACAAACTATGATTAAGAAGAATTCAGTTTTCAAATGGGGACATAAAGAAAAGGAAGCCTTTGATTCAATAAAACAAGAAATTATTAATGCTCCAGCATTGAATACTCCTAATTTTTCTAATCATTTTATTTTGTACACTCTAGCCACTGAAACATCTTATGTTGTTGTTTTGACACAACTCAATGATCAAAAGATTGAAGCACCTATCTCCTTCTTTAGCTCAAATCTGCAAGGAGCTGAACTTAACTACTCAGAAGTAGAAAAACAAGCTTTTGCTGTGTTTAAATCTATCAAACAATTTAGGCCATTCCTCCTAAAAACACATACAAAAATCAATGTCCCATTTTTTGCAGTAAGACAATTGCTAGTACAAGGGAAGTAGGAGAAAAAAGAGCCAATTGGGTAACATCCTTACAAGAATATGATATCGATATTAAACCAGCTAAAATTCTTAGAGGACAAGGTTTTTCCAGGTTATTAGCAGGAGCTTCCAATATTCCAAAACATCAAGATAAAGATAATATTGTTCAAGTGAATGAGATAAGTATCATAAATTTTGAATCTCAATATGTTGATCTGATATTTTACTTAAAAAATGGGTATGCTCCTCCTAATCTCAGTTATAAAAGCAAGCGTGATTTGAGATTAAAAGCTAAAAACTTTGAGATCATTGATGATGTGTTATTCAGAAGAAATTATGATTCCATTTTTCTAAGATGCCTGGAAAAAACTAAAGCACATAAGGTTTTGCAGGAATTACATGATGGACCAGCAGGTGGACATTTTGGAGGAGACACTACAACTCACAAGATAATTTATGCTCGATATTATTGGCCTACTTTGTTTAAAGATGCGCATGACTATGTAAGGAAATGTAAGACAAGCCAGACTGCCAGTGGAAGACAACGGAAACCAGCTTTTCCTTTACAACCAGTAAACATTGAGCAACCATTTGAAAAATGGGGACTTGATATTATAGGAGAAATTGTTCCAAATTCTTCCACGCAACACAGATACATCCTTACAACCACGGATTACTTCACAAAGTGGGTAGAAGCAATTCCTTTAAAGGTAGCCAATTCTAATGCAATCATTGAATTCATTGATCAATTCATCATTACTAGGTTTGGTGCACCTAATGCCCTTGTTTTTGATAATGCATCTTATTTTCCTGGAAATAGTATAATGGAATTTGCACTCAAAAGAGGTTTTAAATTAAAATATTCTGCAAATTATTATCCCCAAGGTAATGGTTTGGTTGAATCAACTAATAAGAATCTCATCAAAATCATTACAAGAACTATTGATCAAAATCAAAATAATTGCCATAAGTCTTTGATCTTTGCACTATGGGCCGATCGTATAACTCAGAAGTCTTCAATAGGTACTTCACCTTTTAATCTAGTATATGGGAAAGAATTTGTAATACCTTCAAACCTAGCACTCCCATTGTTGGGAATCACGATTGTCGTTAGACCAAAACCCGCAGGTGTTAGTTACGATCGCATCGCCAGAGATAAGGATCCACGAGAGGCGGTTAGTCCATGTCACGAAACACACGGGGAGTGTTGGTTTATCCAATGTCCAACAATCTCCCCCCCAACGTGAGCCGGGTGTGTATCGAACTCGTGACCTACGCTTTGATACCACTTGTTGGGAAGCACGATTGTCGTTAGACCAAAACCCGCAGGTGTTAGTTAACGATCGCATCACCAGAGATAAGGATCCACGAGAGGCGGTTAGTCCATGTCATGAAACACACGGGGAGTGTTGGTTTATCCAATTTCCAACTCCCATCTCTAGCGCTAGTATAATTTATTGAAGAAAATCCTTCATCCTCTGTCCAATTAAGATTTGATCAAATCCTTAAATTAGATGAAGAAAGGGAGAAAGCCAAAATCACTCATGTTAAACATCAACAACTTATAAAATCTTCTTTTGATGCAAGTTATACTGGATCTAAAACATTACAAATTGGTGATCTGTTTTGAAATGGGAAAAGCACATGAAGATAAAGGTAAACATACCAAATTTCAAAAGATGTGGCTTGGACCATTTCAAATCATTGAAAAGATAGGCTCATCAGCATTCATATTGCAAGATCTAACAGGAAAGAGAGAGTCTCTTCCTGTGAATGGGCTTATTTTGAAAAAATTATTTTCCTAAGGAGGTAACCCCTTATTATCTGTATATATTCAATATGCAAGTTTGTTTGCGTTAGAAATAACGTTGTTAATAGTCTTCCATTGGCCTTTTACTATTGAAAAGATCTTTGAGAAAATATTTTGAATACTTTCTTATGTAGATAGAAATTTTTAAGGAAGTGATTACAGTTTTGGAAAGTTAAATAAAATATGAAACTCTGAGAACATATTTAAAGTTTGTAAAATCTTCCAAAACCTTGAAAATATTGTAAATCATTCTAATTTTATAATGTAGAGAAAGGTTATTCATAAAGAGGAAAGACTTTTTCCAAAACTTGGCACCTAAAACTCTAAAAGGTCATCCATTAACTCTTGAGGAGAGAATCATTCACCCCATCCACTATGTTTATGATTTTTAGAGTGTAATTCTAAAATATTTCTAACATAAAAGATAAGAGGTCTCATTACGAGGCTGCTTACCATGATCATAGGGAAGTAACTAAACTGACAGTACCAATACTGCATATCAAAACAGGGTAATGGCTTATAATCATAAGACAAGGGGTCTCATCACGAGCCAACTTATTCAGTTCAATTACAACCAGTGAATGGCATTGTTATCAGCTGGCTCCCAAACCAGGACAATGGCTTTTATCTTAAAAATGTTAAAAGAATAAAAAAATAAAAGATATATATCTTTTAAAATTTATACTCTTATATGGATGGGATAATGGATGATTAATGGTTAAAAGGTAACCCTATCGAGACTATAGATGTTTGCTGGCAGCAGAGGCACTACTTGTGACAAAAGAGTAAATTTCAAAGCTATGTTGGAGAAGCCCCCTACTTTATCTTTATCAACCAATCAAAGCTTGATGAAACCAAAAATGTTTTTATTTTTAAAGGGATTAAAAATAAATTACAAGTAATTCTTATTTTATTCAGAGTTAGATTTTATCTAATTATTCTGGGATAATTTTCTTTGTCCTCAAATATTTCTACTTACAAAAGATTTAGTTATCACTTTATTTTTTATTTTTTTTTAGAGATAACTATTTCTCCCAGTGAATCGCCAATTGTTGTGCTGTACAAACAACCCTCCCCATTTCAAATTTTTGTATTAATTTTTAAATAAGAAATGGGTCCCATTTACTTTGAATATTTATAGAATTGATAAAATGTTTTGAAAAAAAAAGAAATTTTTATAAAAGAATATATAAAAATTTCCTTAGCATCACTTATCGCAGATATAGAAATATTTTACACCCATGAAAATTTTTTAAGGAAATTTGATCCATCATAGAATAGAATCAAACCCTAACGAAAAAGGATTTATTAACGAAAAATAAAAAAACATAAAGGCCTTTATCGCATTTCGCATATTCAAAGTATAAAAGAAAAAACTCAAATGTGTTATCATTTAATCCCGATGTGATAAAGAAATCGCAAAAGCGCATATCACATGAGAAAGAGTCCAAAACCTTTCCATTTTGAAAACTTTGATGCAGTAAACCCGATCGCAATCGCAAATTGGTGAATTCATACTACATCCTTACGCACCCTTTAAAAGTTCTCCGATGCGATTTGTCAAATCGCGATCACTCATCGCTAAAACACATGACTCATATCCAAAGACGCTCCTCTAAAACCTTGTGATGCGATATCATTATTACAAAAATGCGCTTCCTGTAAATAAAACATGAAGTATTAAATATACACATGTTTTATCAAATAGATCATTTATAAAAGAAATGCCAATGATTTGATATTATTTACACCGCGCCCTCCATGCCAGCTCAGCAATAATCGCAATCGCAGATATGAAAGGGAAATATTTAAACCTAACATTTGAGACTTCCGATCTCCGATATGCGATCATCGTTGATCGAAGATCTAAAAAGTTATGGTATTAACGCTATAAATATACTGTTATGAATGTGCGACGAGACATCCCATAATAGCATTAAAATATCACATTATACGAGGAAATCATTAAAAGATAA
This sequence comes from Pinus albicaulis, assembly GCA_034641835.2. Lineage (NCBI taxonomy): Eukaryota > Viridiplantae > Streptophyta > Pinopsida > Pinales > Pinaceae > Pinus > Pinus albicaulis. The sequence goes on along the minus strand of JAXQQM020061121.1, from coordinate 169,968 downwards.
TCATGGTTGAATTCCTTCGCGGATTTTATCTTCGATGGAATAATATTTCTTTAATCTGTCATCTTTATTATGATTAAATGCCATTGCTCCTCTCCACTTTGTATTCATTCTTAAAAGAATTTTTCCATCATTCTTCTCATTTGTTTCATTGTGCAGACCTAAGAAACAACTACGAGTCAGGAAAATGTCTAAGAAATCCAGGAAAGTGAAGGTCCTCGTCATTCCAAAAGAGCAACCGGCTAAATTGGTATTAGTAATTGATAATACTTGTTTGGGTCTCGGAAAAACTTCATGGGAAGGAGTTTACAATCTACTAGAGGCAGAAGATCCAACTGTAATTCAAGAAGAAGAAGTGACAACAGATTCAGATAAAAAATCAGAAAGTACTGTGAAGGAATTGGTGAGCTCTTATCTTCACAAAATAGCAACTCACGCGAATGTGTTCTCGTATAATGACTTGGTGAGATGGGTGATAGAAAGTATAAATATAACATACAGGGGATCCTTCACGTCAGACGGAAGGATGTTCGGGTATTTTAAAGCAGAAGACATCAAGAAGATGTATCACCTACCAGACCCTCAAAAAATATACAATAAAGAATTTTTGGAAGACATCGCCAAAGAAAATGAAGTGGGGTCAGATCCTATCAAAGAATGGAGGCATTTTCCAGAAAAACACAAGCACGAATCTTTGGGTATGTACTCCATAGAATCCTTGGCATATCCTTATTGCTATGCTGCAGCTATGATGCGTAGATTGTAGATTGTTTGGAACCGTCAACTTAGAAAATTTTTCTATTGAGATGATACCTTTAATTGAAGACGTTGTTAACTCCTACATCATGGATTAGCCAACCATCTTATCTGATAAAATGGCAATAAAAATCCTCGATTATAGTAGAAACAGGTATGTGACTACCCGGGTAATACCCCCATTTTACATGAGTACTTATATTGTTGATACCATATGCTTCAACTCTGAATTCCCTATCTTAGGCTGGAAGTGGACTCCTCAAAGCCCGATTCCTATCCACATTTATCACAAAGGCTTATTACAAATACCATATATACAGAATCTTTCATGAGTTTATCTTGCCAGTTCACCAAGCTATACTCAACAGACCCGCTCCAAGGTTATCTGACGAGTCTAGCATTGACCTAACCTCAATCGAAAGCTGGTTTGGAGAAGAAAAATTCACCTATATATGGCTATTTGGAAGCATCACTGATCCAAATGTTCTACCCTTTTACATTATCGATAAATTGTTAGCCCAAGAAATATCTTATCAAATAACAGAGAAAGGGATATCTAGAAATCTGAAGAATTCAAAGAAATAGATGTGGCCTACATTTCCCCTCCAATGTGGATCTTTTTCTCTCCATCATTTTAAACATGCAGAGAAAGAAGCCAAAAAAATAAAAGAGCTCAGATTAACATCCATCCCCAAAATACAGTATGATCCAAAGAAAGTTACCTATAACTTTACATCTATGGTACAGGTCGCTAAATTTGAACATGAAGATGCTAATTTTGACGATCTATTTTCCTCAGCCGAGGTATTTTGACAAGTTAAACATCTGGAAAAATTAAAATTTGAACCAAGTGACATGGAAAAGTTCCTGCAGTTCAAGACCAAGAGAATTCTAACAATACCTCTTGATCAATTGAGAACTACTCCCCTACTGCAACAAGAAGAAAATAGTGAAGAAAAGAACACTGAAATAGAGTAGGAAAAGAAGAATACAGGAAATAAGGCTGATACTCAAACTGAATAGGAAAAGATAGGTTAAAAATATGGTAATTCCTCCGACACTGATATACATATTCATTCAAATATTTTAAAGGAATGGGAACAGTTTGATTGGAAAATCAAGGGCCAGAATGATTCCCAGAATGTGGCTACAATGCAATTGCTCACAACACAACAGCCCATGGTAGCCAGTGTTATAGTTGAAGGAGAAGTCAGCAATACTAATACCCAAGATGTTGAGATCATCCCAGAAAATCCTTTTGAGGAAATTGTATTAAAGGTTGAAGATATACGACCCTTGGATGTCTTCTACATTCCAAAGCATAGGGTTGTAGTTAGAAAACAAAGGAAGAAAAGGAAAACCGATCAGGGTTTATTTTCATCTCCTCAAGTTGAATTAATGAATGTTGTCTGGAAGGACTCTAAAGTTAATCCTTCAAAGGATTTAACAAAATTATCTCAATATGCAGGGGCTTATACAACAACGACAATGGAAAAAGCCTCCGAATTTAGCCAATTGATAAAAGAAAATGATCAAAAAATAGCGTTGCTGGAAGAAAAGGCAACAATGGATCATCAAAAAATAGCACAGCTGGAACAGAAGCTAATTGAAGAAAGACAAAAAATTGAGCAGCTTAAAGAGCAACTAAATGTTGAGAAACAAAATCTCGACGAGCAAGCTCTACACAAAGAAAAATAGTTGTCTCAAGACCTAAAAAAATTACAGGTAATGCTTCAATAGGTGAAGATGGCCAAAGAAGAATAGAGTGCCTTGTTACAAGCACGGATACAAAAATTTAAGGAGTATCCTGAGCTTGATCAGTTCAAAATGGAGGCTTTTGAATCAAATAAAGCATTGTCACGACAGCTTGATATTTTATATCATAAAATATCACTGGTCGACCCTCTATGTGTAATAGCTATATCACTCATAGAAAAGGCAGTAAACACAAGGCTCAATTCGAAGATGCCGATGAGAAAATTTTGGAATTCCTCACATGGAAAGACATAGACCAAGGCAGAGTTGCCAATCTTCCCAAGATCCAAGAAGCACACAAGGAAATTTTGTTTGCAGATAATTAAGGAAGAACGGGCTACCTCCAGGGCAAGAGATGTAATGAACAGTTTAGTGGAATTAATAAATGACAATTTGTATATGTCCAACTTGATTTCCGAATAATTAAGGAAGAACGGGCTACCTCCGGGGCAAGAGATGTAATGAACAGTTTAGTGGAATTAATCAATGACAATTTGTATATGTCCAACTTGATTTCCGATTGCATCCCAGGGAAACTCCTAAAAGTCAAAGAATTAGAGAAACAATGGAAGCAAGATTTAGCCAGTAAGGACCAACAGATCAGTGCAATGCAAGGACTCACATGGGACGCATTCTGGTTCTATTTGGTTAAACCACACAACCAATAGATGACTACAAAATGCCTCTCCCATGCCATCAGTTATATGATTCCAGATATTTCTAATGCCACATATACTAGCCAACTACATTACCGATTGAGTCATCCTCCCGAAGTGAAAGAAATGCTATCAATCTGCCAGCTGCGCATACCAGATATGAAAGAAATACAATGAACCTATTCCAGTGGAGATCTCAATTCTATTTTTATGAAATTGGATCTCTAATTTTACATTTTTGGTAGTTCCAAAATCATTTAAGAGATATTTAGATAGTTTGTTTTAAGTTTATTATTATTTAAATCCCTTTCATGTATTTACAAATGGGTCCTCAATTTGTATTAATTTTTTACTTGGGAAGCTACACTTCTTTACTTCCAAATATATTATTTTTATTAATGGTGGATCACGATTCTACAATTTTATGAGGAGGTTACTTTCAAGAATTTGCACTTTTTTTTTTCCTGAAAGTTGTTCTAAGTAAGAAAGCGGGATCAGAGTGTTATTTGCATTAGAAAGTTACAACTGTATCTGGTATTTCTATCGTTATCATGTTGTTTAATTTTTCTTATCCAATGAAACATTCTCTTTGAAAATTGCTATTGTTTACATATATATGCCTGTGAAACAATCCTTTAGTTATATCATTTCTGAAAAATTAGAATTGTTATCTTTCAAAATATATGTGAGTGATATAAATGAATGTGATATGTTATCATCATTACTTTGTTTAATTTCTTAAACAAAGTAATTATTATATGTGAATACATATTTCTTTTGGACGAATAAGCCATCTATATGATTATTCATCTAATTGGAAAAAATCCAAAATTGCATTTATCAGAGGATACATAGGTTAAAGTAGAGTTATTTGTATTTATTAAGTTATAGATTAGATTAATTATCATTTCCATTACGTGTTATACAAACAACGAATCATCAACCCATATATCATTGGGAAACTGATCCCATATTACCCAGTCGGAGCCACCATCCCAAACGGAAAAGGAGCTATACTAAGGTGCGAATCGGGTGGTTTTCCCCAATGTTGAAGCTGGGATTTTTGGGGCTTCAATAGGTTTGTGCACGGAACCTCAGTGGGGATATAAACTTTCAAAAGGTTCTTTGGATCAAAATCTCCCCTCGCCATTGTCGCAGCCTTGATGTCTCGTTTCTTTCAAGATTTCTACTTTAAATCAATGATTTAATATATGTCATTTCAAAAAATACAACAAAACCTCTTGGCATCATCTTAAGCATTATTTTTTGAAATCCTAACAAAGAAACGAATTATCATCTTCTGTTCTAAGTAAAATATTGGGGGTTTCAAGTAGAGAGAACTTAAAATAGAAGTTCAGATACATAAATGTACCAAACTAATATTACCTATATATGGATAAATGTAAGAAAATGTTGATTATGTTGAGCTCATGAGGGAGAAAAACCATCTTAATGTGAAAATATTTTAAACGACTTCCGAGTTGCCAACATCCACTTGATCTACTTGATCTGGAATTCATAAATACATTCAATGTCCACAAAACAATGAAGAAGCTTAGTAAGAGCGTCAAGAGGTTTTAGTTTTTTGATAGCTCTCCCAAATTTTTAGGAGGGAAAATGAAAAAACACTATTTATCAAAATTTTAAATAATAAAAAATAAGGATTTTAAAATTGGTAGTACATTCATAAAATGTGTAAGGGTTTGCATTAATAATTTCATTAAACAAGCATGATTATGAGTTTCTAGTCCAATATGGGGTAGATATCAAGTAAAAACTTAAACACATAAATATTTATCATTTTTAATCTAATGTCACCCTATTTAAAAATCGCTCTAATTATTATTATGTATAAACACACTCTAAATTTAAAATATAAAGAGGCTTACGAACACTCAAAAAAGAGGTATGGTAAATAAATATAAATATAAATAAATATGGGTATGGTAAAAAAATAAAACCTATTTTAATACTTGTTTTTTATATTTACTCCATAAACCTCTTTATATTTAAGGAAACTCAAATAAGAGGTTTTATTTAGGTGAAGCCTATGGTCAAAATACCATTAGCCAAATTATTATTAATACCATGCAAAAAAAATATTATTAACCCTAATATCAATATTAAAAGATTATTATTATTATTATTATTATTTCTAATATTCATATTAATATATTATAATATCAATATTATTAAATTTAATAAATTTGGATTAATACATTATTAAATTTGTTATATTATAATATATATTAATATATGATGATATATATTAACTCTAGATATATATGAGAATGAAGAACAAAGACATAGAGTGGTAGAGGTGGAGATATAGGGGGAGTCACAAGGGAGAGATGGAGATAAACTGAAGGAGATGGGAGAGAAGGAATGGTGAGAGAGGAACTAGTATCATAGAAGAAAGAAGATATGACCATATTACTCTATAGGGAGATGGGAGATAGGGGCACCCTACCTACTTAATTCATGTTTAAACCAAATGTGGTGTAATCATCTGTAATGGTGTTCGATTATACGAGGCAAGGATTTTACGAGGAGGCACTGGATTTTTAATGTGATATGCAAAAAACAAGTACCGAACCTAACCATTTCACATTCACCAATATTATCCTCTACATGTGATAATTTGGTAGATTTGGAACATGGAAAAGGAGTCTTGTTTTGTGATCACCTCCCACAAGGATTCACCAATTGTGAGAACACAACACTTGTGGTTGTATCTTCTAAATCATCGTCACTTCCACCAGCACCTCATCCAATAACGCTAATATAAAAAGTCGCAGGCTCTAGGAAGCGCAAAGGAACATAATGTATGTGCCCTCAAACTCTTCTACATACTTGTAGCTCTCCTCCAAACCAAAGACACTAGCGTTGTGTGTTCACTTTTCCCCAAATCTTGTGCAAACATCCTGAGGTAAGGAACTGTTGCACCAAGGTATGGATCCACTATGTGTCATATCCACTGAAGGAGAAAACATTCCAAACAATAGGTAAATTCTCACAATTATCCCTCTGTAGGATGTTGAGAACTCCAAAATTCCACATTCTCATTAATTAAATATATAAATTTATAAGTTTTGTATAATACTTGAAGTCATACTAATCTTGGACCAAAAGGCTTAGGCTCTGGGTAGCGCAAAGGAACATCTGCAATATGATTTGTACTATTCTCATCTAGATCATTTTTCATGGATATCTCCTGGAGTTGAAATACATATTCCAGGTTCCATATAATATCTCCCATGGAAGGCCTATCGATGCCCTTCTCTTCAAAGAAATTTTTGGTAATCTCCCTAAACGTTTTCATAGAACTAGGGTTGATGGTCCCAACAAGGTGAGGGTCAATGATTTTTTCAAGCTTGCCTTTTTTCTGCCATTGCATTTCCCACTCTGTTGTATTAAATTTTTCTTTGGGAAAAACAAGATTAATATTTTCCCTTGCACACAAGACCTCCAGTAACACTACTCTAAAAGAATACACATCATATTTATCTGTCAGTTGTTGTCTTCTGAATTATTTAGGATCAAGCTACTTAAGGGAAAAAAACTACCTTTCATTGAAGTACTTACATGCGTCTGATCCAGAGTGGATCCAGTATTTGAATGGCCAAATTCCATCACATTTTCATGTGAACCTGCTATTGTGGAGATATTTAAAATTTAGATAAGCGCATAGGATTCATGACAAAGGAAATAGTTTGAAATATTGACCAGATACTGGAGCTTTGTTGGTATCTCGCCAGTCAAACAGTTTGCCAACAATACGAGGGAGTCTAAATTGGTGAATTTTAAAATGAAAGGAAATATTGTTCTGCTGAGGAAAAATCCCATGATGGTAAGCTTGAAAACCCTCTCATTATTGCAGGTCATGCCTTCGAGCTCCGATATGGTGATGTTGCAGGGGTTTTGATCTTGTCTTTGATCCACATTCACACCTTCGAGCTCTAAGATGGTGACATTGCAAGGATTTTGATCTTGTCTCCGGTCCACTGCATGAGATTGGGTCCATAAACCTGATGCTGTCAAGTTAAGGGGAATTTTCAGTATTTGGTGAATAAACATCGATATAGAAATGCAATTCTGGAGACATTGGCTATCATACATCTTTGGTTGCCTTTGTCAATGTATCAAAGTCATTGGTCCTCGAAAATGATTATTCTTCCCATTCTTTCCTCCAAAAATAGGGTTCATTAGTGCTACCACATATGCTAATAAACCCCCTTTACTGTCTCCCCCATCTAGAAATCCAATTTTTCAAACACAAATGCAAAGCTCAAGCTCTCCATCATCGAGGGTTATATGGCATGTTTGGTAACTATGCAAGGAAGCTTCTTTTCAATATATTGTGAGATGGTGATATGATGCATATATCCCATTTAATGTTTCTCGCTCACCTTATTACCAAGCTATGTGGTACTCTATTATAGCTAAAGGAAAGGGCTTCAAAGTCCCTACTATGCATGACTTGAGGGGGGCTATTTTGCAAAAAGAGATTTACTACTTTGATAATTAATCAAATATAAAACCAATAATCTTGTTTTATTTAAAGCTTAATTTGATATAATCCTGTAAATTATGTATTAAATGAAATAAATATATTCATTGGTACAATTATCATAGAAATTGATAAAATTAAACACATTTATCCATTATAACACAATAAACCATACTTAAATATATTTAATTACATATTTATAATCATTAATTAATGTTTATATATTATTGAAAAATTAAATAAAGTTCATACCTAAACAATTAATAAAATTTCATAATGCCATTAAAAATTAACCAAGGTTCGTATCAAACAATTAATAAAAGTTCATACACCGTTAAAAAATTAATTAAGGTTTATATATAAATTAACAAAGGTTCATACAATACTCCCTGACAGGGGTGAGGTCTGAGCAACATATGGAAGGTGTCTCGCATGAGTAAATACAAGTGGAGTGAGGGTGAGGGAAGATACTCTCGGTCCCTTCACCATACCACATGCAGTGGGATGGGTACTAGCTTCATGTTGGAAATTCATGTGAAAGATAACTGCACATTGGAGTTCAGAGGTGGTCAAAGGATAAGGTGAGGAAAGATGAGGGAGCTCAACATTCGTCTCCTCATTATGGTTTTGTGTTGGTCCTTGTGGTAGCCTTCGGAGAGGAAGTGTAAATGTCGCAGGAAGGTATACAATAGGAGTGGCTTGTGTGTGATTTTCATGGGAATTTTTTGGTGTGGTGTGTTCAACTGGTCCATGTTGCTCAGTTTCTTAGCCATTATCTGCATCTGGGTTGAGGATAGAAATTTGAAGGGAAGTGAACTCACTCGTTTCCATTTTTCTTGGATTTCGATGAGCCTTTTTTTTCATTCAAATAGAGGAAGCTATAATCTCCACTCCAGGAAACCTCGAGGGTGGTGGCAAAAAACTAGTTTCTTTTCCCAATTTTGTGCCCTCCGACGTGGGTGCGATGGTGTCTTGTGGATTGGTGTGTGGTATCCGTGTGGAGAATTTGGAGGTTGGTCGCTTCCCTGGGGGAATTTACGCTAATGCGTCGGCTACTTTGTCAATGTTTGTTGTTAAATTTCTTGTGTTGGTTTAGTGGGTGATGGTATTTGGTCTAGTAGTGGCAGGTGGCCCTATGCTTCCCCGTGATGGCGGGCAACGACATTTGTCTCCTTTGTTGGTGGTTTTTTTTTTCTATGGTGGGGGGTTTGGTCTCTCAACTCTACACATGGAGGGGTTCCTCGAACTTGGAGAACTATGAAGCCCCCAGTGCGGTGTGGTTGGTCTTCCTTCCCTATCATCCATGGCCCTATGGGAATGGAAGACTTGGAAATAATCATGGCAGCTCTACACCAGGGTGGAAATACTGCAGGGCATGCGTGACTCACTAGTGTGGGTGTGCATGGGGGTTGTGGAGGAGTTAAGCAGGGGGATAATAGGGGTGGGGGTTTGAGGGTTCAAAAGCAGAGTCATCAGGGTGGAGGATCTTGTGGTGGCAAGGGGAATCGTGGGTTTGATTGATCTGAGGTAAATGAGGGGCAGTTTATGTTGTGCACTTATCAACAGCCTAATGGAAAGAGTGGACACAATTGAGAGTGTCTGTCATGAGAAGCATGCTGAGCAGATCACGACATTGGAACAAATTCATTATTTATAGTTCTAAGTCTGGGAGAGACTAGTAGTTCTTTGGCGAGGCCAAAATCAATTCACTAAGAAAGTAGAAAAGTTGGAGACGTGGTTGGCGCACTTTGAAGGGCACGTTTAGTGTGACTTCTATCCTCCAACGCCTCTAGGAACATCCTCAGACAAAATTGCATCCATCACATTAGACGACTAGTATGCTATTTGGTGTTCCTTATGTTTTATATGTGTTTTGGTGCCTCTGGTCCAACCATTTATGGACAATTTCCCTAGTCTCTCTTTTGTATTTTTGTCATCTGGTGCAAATTTTGGTCAACAATCCCGGTCGGGGTAAGACCACCTATTTTGTAAGTGACTATATGTACTCCTTTGTTCCTACATGAATATAACATTGACTTACAAAAAAACAAAGGTTAATACATCATTAAAACTTTAATTAAGGTTCATACTTAAATTAATAAAGGCTCATACCTATTTACTAAATAGGTCTATAAATATATATTTTAGGTTTATCTATTTACTATTTATCAAATATAAAGATGAATATTTAATACTAGATTTAAATGAACTCACACATTTAACATAATAAATGTTATATTTATCTATTTATTAAATGTAAATATGAAGATTTAACCTTAGATTTAAAACAACTCATACTTTTAACATAAATCAATGAAGTTTCAAAGTTAAAATTTATGGCCAAAGATTAAATATAATTATTAATATTAATTTGAATATATAAATATTAGCTTTACTAAAATTATATTTCAGTCATTAGTGTAAAGTCGATAGATGATACATGAAATTATGTTAATTGTAGATGAATTCATCTACAATGTTAAACTTTAGAGACAAAAGGGTATTCAGAATTTTAACACTGTAAATTCAAAGACCCCTTTGTCTCTAAATTTTAACACTACAGATGGATTCAAAGACACCTATAGTGAAATGTAACACTTCGGTACCAAAATTACAATTTTCCATTTATGGAGTGACACAATTAAAAATTACTGACATAAATGACTAATTCATATACTTTTTGTACTTGTTATTTGGTCATATTTTTATTCTTCGACTATAATAGTAATTTACATTAATCATTATTAATTTTGTCACTTATTATCTAGTCATATATTTTAATCCTAGACTAAATTAGTCATTTAAGATAGTCGCTTTTAGTTTAGTCACTTATTATCTAGTCATATATTTTATCCTTGGACTAAATTAGTCATTTAATTTAGTCGCTTTTAGTTTAGTCATTTATTATCTAGTCGTATATTTTATTCCTAGAATAAATTAGTCATTTAAGTTAGTCATTTTTAGTTCAGTCACTTAAAATTGCTCAAATTTAGTAGTAATTCACTTGAAATAATTGCGGTGACTAAATTTTTTAGTCTCCTAGTCACTAATTTCATTATTTTTTACTAGTAACAGAGGGGTCGAAAATTGCAGTCACAGGGGTGTCAAAAATTGTAGTCACAGAGGTGCCAAAAATTACAATCACAGAGGTGCCAAAATCAGCCCTAGAAAGCTTTACTAATCCTAAAAATAACAACAATAGATACCATAGAAAGCTTCAGCCCCAAACTTGTCTGTTTGTAAATAATCCAAGCCTCACCAAATTCAAGCTTAACACAAGAATTCCCCAAATTGTAATTTCCAATGTCCTCCTCGATTTCTATCTTCTTTTATGCCTCTAATCTGAATTGATCACCGAGATCCTAGCTAGAATGGTGAGATCAAACATCAATATATACTATTTTTTTAGTTTCATTTAAAGGACACGCCACTTTGCCAAGGAATGTGAGCCTACACAAGTCAGCTTACAAAAAAAATTGATTTTTCTATCTTATAAATTCAATTTATCTCAGCCAATGAGGAGTTAGAAAACAAGTAAGGGCTCATTGGAAAGGGGTAAATTTCCTATACAAGCTTATGCTAGTTATATATTTAATTAGGGTATTTTTACCATCAATCAAATTATATTTTTGAAACTATCATCTTTCATTCATGGTAGCCTTTATGATTTTATCTGTATGTTTTTGGAATTCAAGGTAAAAGCTCCTTCTTTATTCATTTAAGGCTAGAAATTAATGGAATGAACCTATTAGGATTATGGCTTCCTTAGGGAATAATGAGCATCATTCAACAAGGCTAGAGTGCCTTTTCAATATTTCTTCATGGGCATATTCAACAAGGTAACTTATTTCTTAAGGAATCTCCAACAAATCTAGGGCATCATGTATCAAGCATTTAGGGCTAGGGATTTAGGATGTTATCATGTAGCTAAGAAATTTGACATATACATCATAAATTAAGGTCATATTAAGCACCTAGGGATTCTTGCACATTATGATTTCAATTTTAGGGTTTTCCATTATATTTCAATCTTCATGCTTAGGGGTCTCTCTTAGGGTTTTCATAATGAGGTTAGGAAAACATCACAAAAATGGCTTCATGCATCCATCACAAGGGTTACAATATTTTCCATCTCCAATAATTCCATATTGAAATAAATGACAACCTTGACCAATAGACTCCCCCTTTTTCATTGATGGAGATATTCTTGCCCTTTAAACATTCTCTCCCCTTTGACATCAATGGAAAATGGGGTGTCCAAGTACTCCCCCTATCAAAGCTGCTTCTTGACATGTTCATCCATCATTTTTTCTTCCTTTATTTATCAATGATATTTATCCATGATATAAATGTTGCTCCTTATATTACAATGCTCCTTCTTGTTATGTTTCTCTTTGTAACTCCCTCTATCATTATGATTTTATTTAATGGACTTGATCCCCCTAAGCCTTTGCATGCCTTCATGGAAATGAATGAGGTAGATGATGTTTTCATTTCTTCATGTGATCAACCAACTCCCCTTTCCTGCATAAACTCTTCTAGCTTTTCTTTTTGCTGAAGACAAGAAATATTATTGCCTTGTGATCAAGTGGAATACATCTTCAACAATGGATGTGTAGTGAAGACATAATATAATGATTTTCTTCAATGTAATTACTCTGGAGAGATTTTCTATCAAGAGATGATTGTCCATGTGTGACTCATCAAGGGTTTTCATAGGACTCTTCATGAATAGCTTTTGCAAAAATATTCAAGAATCACAAGATCCCCCTAATAGTATGCATCGTCTGCTGTTTGGAATAATTTCATCATCAAAACTTGGAATATCACATTTGTCAAGGATGTACTCATTATATCAACAACATGAGTTGATGTCTTGAGTGTTCAAAAAGATTTATGATCCAATTTTCTTCCTTATCCATACTTGAGTAACTTTCATTTCTTGCTTGGTGTTCATGTGTTTAGCTTTTTTAGGTACCCCATTCAAGTGACAATCAAGATAAATATGTCCAATGTTATGGAATTTTAAACATTCCATATTATTCATGAATTGGGAAGCATGATTTTTTCTTGCAAAACTGCGTCTACGAGATTGATGGGAACCATTATATTTTTCCTTATGGTATTCCTTACAATCCTTTACCATATGCCCAAAATTTGTACAATAATAACAATAACCAAAAAAATACTTTGGTACCTGGAGGATGGAGATTGCCTTGATGTACTTATAAACTCATTTTGTCTTGGGATCCTTTGATAAGATTTATTTCCTCTCGCATTCTGGAAATCATCTGCATATCTTCTTGGAGTAGGGTTTCTTCCAATGTCATCTTGACTCTTCTCCTTGCTCTTGTTGGAACTGGGGGCATCAATATTTCTTCAAGGATTATCCACATCCCTATTGTTTGAAGCATTAGGGTTTGCATCATTTCTATTTGAGAGTTCACCTGCATAACCAAGACCTGATTTATCAAGAGGAGACCTTTGATGACTTAGGATGTCATCTAAGGTTTGAGAGATCTTTAGACTCTTGTTTAGATGATAAACTTCTTTGTTTAGAAGATAAATTTCTTCTTTCATCATCTTGCATTCTTCATCCTTATTTGCTAGTTGATTCTCCATTTCATCCTTCATTCTCATTTCTTCACATGATTGAGCCTTAAGTGAGGTGATTTATGATTTTAATCTAGTGATGCATTCATCCTTTTATTCTAGTTGGTATATCATGTAATTTATTTCCTTTTATGCTTCATCGACTTTTCCTTCTAGGAGTGCCAAAGCTTCCATCACCTTTTCAGATCCTTGTGATCGCTTCTTTGCTTCTTCTACTTGAGATTTAAGGGAGGAGATGTCTTACTTTTATTGACCAATTTTTATTTCAAGTTTGTTCAAATCTTCATGTCTTTGTTAAATATGGCTTGAAAAAATTTCTTCCCTTCTCTTTTTTTTTATCTAAATGATTTGTCATGGATATGACTTCTTCATGATTCCTTTTCTTGTTTTTATGAAATTCCTACTTAAGCATGGTGAGATCCATATCTTTTTCTTGTACTTGAAGCTTGAATAGCTTGAATTCCTTCCTTGTCTTGTCAAGTTCATGGTCACCATCTTGTGATTTCTTCTTGAGCTCCTCATTTTCATTTTTCAAAATTCGTATCTCTTATAGGGTAGCTATAAGTTTTTCCTTGAGATATTCTTTGAGATATTATTCATTTTCTTCATCTTCTAGGTCCTCCTTGGTCTTGATGCCTTCACTCTTGTTTTCATATTCCTTTATGGGTTCTATATTTCCTTATTAATTTCCATCATCTTCTTAACTAGAGGTCATAGTCAATTCTCCTTTTGAGTGAAGTTCTTGAAGTTTATCCCACATACCTTTTTCCGATGAACATTTTTCCACTTTGGAATTTATAGAATCTGGTATCCCTCTCAAGATTGATTTTATTGCCCTTGCGTTATATTCCTTGGAATATTCTTCCATCGTGCTTTCAGTAATCACTAATTCCAAAACTTCAAAACATTGAGCCATTAAAAAATTCTTCATTCTTGCCTTCCATATATCAAAGTTTCCATTGAATAATGGGGCTTTCCCAATTTGATCATCTTCTATTCTCATTGTTGAAGAAGAGACATCTTTAGAAGGATTGTAGGCTTTCTTCCTTGGATGTTCCATTTGTCTTCTAAGGATATACCTTCTAGTTGTTAGGCTATGAGTGAAGCTACTGGCTCTGATACCAATTGTTGGAAATACTAAGAGGGGTTTGAATCAATATTTCTTTTCAATTGTTATTTTTACCAATTAAGATCACTTCTAATTAGAACACAAAATGAACAATAATAGAATAATAATTTTATTAATCATAAATGACGAGTAATCCAATCCTCTTTACAATGAATTAATTGCAATAATAGATTAGGGATCTAACCCTAGATGAATATTCCAATATTCAAATCACCAGGCTCCAACCTGTACTTTTCAGAGCACTGACTTGGAATTCGTGAGGCTCTAACCTCTAGGGCTCCAACCCTATCTTACTGAGGCTCCAACCTTGTATCTATGAGGAACCAACCTCTAGGGCTCCAACCCTCTCACGGGTACATGCTCCAGCATGGTCTTCTTGAGGACTCATATACTCTAGGGCTCCAACCTACTGCTTCAGATCTTTAATATGAATTCAATAGTTCTTCAAGGCTCCCAAAATATTCTACAACTATCCCTGAAAATATCTTCACCTTCAACAATTCTCTCAATCAATCTCCAAAACACTTAGTTCATCAATGACAACTTTATGTTCTCAGAACGTGTCTCCACAACTTTTCATGTCACCCAAATAAAATATTCAAGGTTACCTCATGATGGCTTCAACAATTCATCATGATCCAAGAGTTCTTTAAAGGTCAGTTTCACTATGTCTTCATATATCTTCAAGAATTATTGCGATCACTTTCAATAGGATGTCTTCAATAATTTGTTTCAACACATTCTTCAATGATTTTCTCAAGGGATATTCTAATGTCAGCTTCAGTCTCCAAGGAATGCTACTAGAATGTGTCTCAAGGTTTAGTTCAAGGAGACCATAGGGAATGTTCAATGATTCCTTCAAGTATATTTAAAAAATTTCTTTCAAAACTATATTTATCCTGCTCCAATTAAGACTGTCAATTTCAAACCAAAAGATGCCTTTAATATGCTCCTAGAATGCTTCCAGTTTAATCGAGGTTTGAAATTGTCGTTGTAGGTCTGTTTTGCAAAAAGTATAGTATAGGTATACAATTTCTTGTCAAAATATCACTATATGTTTGCAATATACTGTCAAAAATCTGTGCTTTCCTGGGGATTTGTGCATCAACCAACAATCCTAATACAATTCTCTAAACACTTGTTGAACCTTGCTGCCCTTATTTTCTACCTTATGACCTTCTTCTTGCACTATGTAAGCCTTGGAAACTCCTCAAATATGCAAGGAAAAACCATTAGAGGTCTACAGCAAAATATCCATATATTTTTGTCTCATACGCTATCAAAAATGTCGAAATTGTAGTGGCTAGAGGGCCGAAATTTTAGGCTTGAAATAGGTTTAAAGTATAGTGGCCACAGGGAAAAAAATATTCCATAAGTGGGTCGAAAAACTCATTCATAGAAAGGCCAAAAATTACGGTCATAGAGGGGCCAAAAATTTTAGTCACAGAAGGATCAAAAATTGTAGTCACAGCGGTGCCAAAAATTGTAGTCATAGAGGTGCCGAAAATTATAGTCACAAAGGTTCTGAAATCAGCCCTAGAAATATTTACTAATCCTAAAATTAACAACAATAGACACCACATAAAAGCTTCATCCCCAAACTCATCCTTTTGTAAATAATCTGAGCTTCTCCAAATTCAAGCTTGACACAAGAATTCCCCAAACTATAATTTACAATGTCCTCCTCAGATTTTGTCTTATTTTATACCTCTAATCCGAATTTATCACCGAGATCCTGGATAGAATTTTGAGATCAAATGTCAATATATATATATATATATATATATATATATATATATATATATATATATATATATATATATATATATATATATATATATATTCAATGAAAGTACACGTCACTTTTCCAAGGAACATGAACCTACACAAGTCAGCTTACCAAAATCATGATTTTTCTATTTTATAAATTCAGTTTCTCTCAACCTATAAGGAGTTAGAAGACAAGTAAAGGATCGTTGGAAAGGGGAAAATTTACTCTACAAGCCTATGCCAGTTCCATATTCAATTATGGTTTTTTTACCATCAATAAAATTATATTTATGAAACCGTTATCATTATTTCATCCAAGGAAACCTTTAGGTTTTTATCTTTATGTTTTTCGCATTCAAGGTTGTAGTATCCCAAAATAGGAAAAGATAGTAATATAAAACACAATAACTAGAAACTACAGAAATATGGAAATAAATTGTAAACACCATAAAAATAGATAGAATAGCTGAGTCATTTTATTAATCATGAGGTGGAATACAATGTACAACAATGCTAAAAAATAACAAACTCAAGCCAATAGAAATGGCTAGAGTGACCCTCAAGTCCTCTCACTGAGAACACTGTGTAACTGCTACTCTGATGGAGGCCATACAACACTGTCCCTACTAGAAAATTTGGAAATATAATTGTTGGATGAAAAGGGAAGCGTAGATCAGGTTGTTCCAGAGCTCAGAAAATGATGGGATTTGGAATCTAGACTCTATGATGAAAATTGAAAAATAACCCAGAAATGATTTCTAGGTTGGCTCATCTTGGAAAATAACCCTCCTAGGGCTTGCAATACATAACTGTTGGGTATGCAGATCTATGTCATGAACTGAAAGATAAAATGGATGCAATAATACACAATCATCTCAATGGATAAAATGGATGCCCCTTCTCCTGATTCCTGAGCTAGAAGCTTGAGATCTAGCTCCTCCTTCCTTGTCTCAAGTTACAACTGTTGAACTGCACAACTGTTGGAAGTGACTATGCTATCAAGAGGGTTGAAGTTGTAGCCTACTGCTGGATGATGAAATACTTCTCACAGATGATGGAAATAGTCTCACAAAAGTGAGGGGATGATCCCTCATAGGATTCCAAGTTGAAGTACTTGGAAATTCCTTCCTCAAGAGCAGTCGGGTGGTAACCATACTCACTCAAGAGCAGTTAGCGCAACCATGCTTCCTATTGCCCCATGTCATAGATCTAAAAGTATTTTTTCAACCACTTGATTATCAACCTCATCCATCCATCCAACTGTAGGTGATGACTCGTGTCATGCTCCAGCTTGGTATCCACCCAATGGAGAATGCCATCCTCCACGATCTTATGATAGTGTTTGCACTCCATGATATGTCGAAGTGCATCCTCCTTGAGGTCTCCCCATGAGAACCTCTCACTGATGGCCTGGTAGAACCAATGAGGTTTTGAATGTGTTGTGTGCATAAAATTCTCTTTGAGCTATGACATGCTCATCAAGAAGACTCCATCCTTATAATGGATGATGTTGTCCATCACAAGATGTATATCATCTACCATCTTCCCATCCAATGCTTCATAAGTGAAGTGGTCATCGGAATTCTCAAAGAATAATTGGGCCCCCAAATCATCACTGCTCCTCAGTGACAACGATGTTGATCTCCATGATAGTGCATCTTCTGTCGCATGGCCCTCTCCATACAAAATGTTGAACTCATAGTTGTGCATTTTACTAATCCATTGTTGCTTCCTCTTATGCAGTTGCTCCTCCTCCTCAAAAATATGTCGGAGACTATGGTGGTTGGCCTTCACCCGAAATCTAATATCAATAAAAAATTGTCAGAATTTGACCAATGCATGCATAATGGCCAATATCTCTTTATCGTAAATAGAATATGAAAATTCATGCGATAGTAACCTCTGGTTCTAAAAAGCTATTACATAGCTTCCCTGCATTAGGACTATGCCCATCCCATCCTCTGAAACTCCACACTCCAACACAAAATGTTGTTTGCAAGTCAACAATGTAAAACTGGGATGGTTATACATCTCCTCCTTGAACAAGTCAAGGGTCCTCTGTGTAGTGATAGTCTGCTATTCCAAATTAGCAATGTTCTCTAGCCTTTGGTCATGCAATTTCCCTAATGGCATGGCCCCACAAATCTCAAGCTGACGTGCTGAAATAACATGGGATGGAAATGTTTGCAAACCTTGGATTAGCTGATACTTGGGAACATCTTGCAAAGATACAAGAGTTCCTCCAACTGATGCAATGGCTTACCCAACTACTGGTTATGGTGATGGCTGCTCCTCTACTACTGCACCAATGCTTGCATATGCTTCCTCCTCCTCATGCACCTCATGAATCATGCATGGGAATCTCAATGTGAAAAGCTTAGGATCATCTTGCAAAGATGCAATTCTACTGATGCAATTACTTCTACTGCAGCTAGTGGTGGTGGTAGTTTCTCCTCATATACTTCCTCATTAATGTTAGAAAATGTCTCCATGGGAAGTGCCTCTGGTTTCCTTCTGTCAAATCTCTCTACCAACCTTTGAGTGAAGTCTATGCATGCAATCACTCATTCATGCTACATATGGTTGAACCACCAATAATTTTCTTCACCCTCAAGGTGCAGTGATGAAATCTCGATGGCCTCCCTTTCCGCTACTGGGTGTAGCTGGAAGAAATCATCTAACTCCTTCATCCAAAGTTTTTTCGTGCTTGTGGACGACCCATCAAATGTATGTAGGAAGAATCTATTTTGTATGTGCCCTCTTCTTCTATTGTTGGTGTGGGGTCTCTAGTTTTCCTTAATCTGGAATTTTTTTTGGAGAGTCAGATTCTCTTTGAATGCTCTAGAGTGAGATTTTTACTCTGTAAGATAATCACTCAGAACCTCATGCTCTAAGTGTCCTCCATCTCCATGCCATTCATTTCCTTCTACAAGGAAAGTGAACATAGTAGAGTGTTGAGGAAATTTCTTCACTGCCGGTTGCTTATGATGCTGATAGGAAGTGCTTGGACCTTCCTCATTCTGAAACCCTCTTAAGGTTTATTTTTGCCTTTCCCATCTCATTTATTTAATCTCTTTGGAGAGATCTTGCATAGATCTGAAGAGAAGTGTGTCAAAACATAATCTCTGCGTCATTGTGGATCTTTAATTTTTTCTTCTTCTTCTATGTCATGAAATGTAACGCCCACAAGTTGAGCCAAAGATCATGATCTAATACCACTGTAGTATCCCAAAATAGGAAAAGACAGTAATATAAAACAAAATAACTGGAAAATACAGCAATATAAAACACAATAATTGGAAAATACAACAATATGGAAATTAAATTTAAACACTATAAAAATAGACAGAATAGATGAGTCATTTTATTAACCAGGAGGTGGAATACAATGTACAATAGTGATAAAAAAATAGCAACACTCAAGCCAAAAGAGATGGCTAGAGTGACCCTCAAGTCCTCTGACTGAGAACACTACGTAACTACTGGTCTACTGGAGGCCATATTGTGTTTTCCTTGCTGAAAATGTTAGAAATATAATTGTTGGTTGAAAAGGGATGCATATATCAGGTTGTTCCAAAGATAAGAAAATGTTAGGATTTGGAATCTGGAATATATGATGAAAACCAAAAATAATGCAGAAAGGATTTCCAGATTGCCTCACCTTGGAAAATCACCCTCCTAGGGCTTGCAATACATAACTTTTGGGTATGCAAATATATGGCATGAGCTTAAAGATAAAATGGTTGAAATAATACACAATCAGCTCAATGCATGAAGGGTTGGCCCCTTCTTCTGATTCAAAAACTAGAAGCTTGAGATCTAGCTCCTCCTTCCTTCTCTCAAGTTGTAGTTGTTGAACTACAGAGCTACTGGAAGTAACTACGTTCTCAAGAGGAATGAAGCTATAGTCTTCTATTGGATGATGCAATACTTCTCACAGCTGATGTAAAAAATCTCACGAAAGTGAGGGGATGATCCCTCATATGATTCCAAGCTGAAATACTTGGAACTTCCTTCATCCTCTTAACTTACACTGCTGGAATGCGTAATTCTTGCAGGAGCTGCTACTACATGGAGGTGTAGAATTATGGACTAATGTCAGATGTAGCAATACTACTCTTGGAAGACTGAAATGGATGCACAAGGTGAAGGTTTGTTCCCTCCATAGGTTTCCTAGCTGAAATACTAGAAACTACCTTCCTCCTCTCAAACCCTAAGGCAGGAATGCGTAATTCCTGAAGTTGTATGTGCTAAAGAGAGGGGCTGAAAGTGGCACTGATTTCTAGATGATGAATGGATGCTCAAAGAAAATTTCCATAGTAGGCACTCGAATTCCCACGTGGATAAGGGTGGGATCTCTGCTCCGAGACACCCATTAAAACAAACTTAGCTAAACAGTTGAAGTGTGCAAAGAAATGTCGAAACAACAATAAAATATCAAAATCTAGAATGCCTTCTATGGCTGCCCTTGCCTTCCATTTATGCTTGTGAGCCTTCCCTAGCCTTGGCCCACCTCGTTACTACGCTGCACATGTGGCCACTAGCCTCCATGAAGACTGCATTGTATCCCCATGATCTCCATCATATTTGCATTTACTCTCCACTCCCTCCATCATGTGTGCATTTGATGCACCACTTCCTCCATCACTTCATCATTATTCCTCCATGATACTACTTTTATTCCTCCACTATCTCCATCATCTCCATCATTATTTCTCCATGATATCCACTCTTCCTTCATTAATAAGTTGCTCCACTACTCCATAATTTTGATCCACTATCTAACTAACCCACATTCATACAAAAAAAGTGGATTTTATTCATCTATGGGGTTTATGGGTCCCTCCACCCTCTTATTTAATTAACTAATTGAGAAAAGTAATAAATATAATATTCCAATTAACTGATGGAAAATTTGGAATATTACAGCCCTCCATGCCAAAATGTTTCTTGTCCTCAAACAACTACAAAAGTAGATGATGTAGAAATCCACCTCCTTCCCAAGTGGAATCCTCATATGGAATTTTTCCCCATCTAATCCAATGTGTTATGAATTCCTAGCTCCATAGTTTCCTATCTATAATTTCTATAATGGCCTCCAACTATGTAGCTAGATGCCTTTCATCATCAATGGATCCCCAAGTGGCAACCATCTGCTATCCAAGAGCCTCTTCTCTGTATGAGATATATGAAGTGTAGTGGTTCCTTCCCCATGTGGAAATTCCCAACTCATTAAATATCTCTCCAACCCATGCTACATGGAGTAGGTTGTGTCTCTCCATGCTCCAATCCTTGGCCCTGTTGGCCTTTCTTTCTCCAAGAATCATCTCAACACTATGCAAAATAGGAAATAGAGACATATGGACTGCCATGTAAATGTTGAATCATACTCTCCCAATAGCAACCACCACAGCAATGCCTCTTGCTGTCATTCCACCTCATCATCATACCAAGTATGGTGACCATACTCTCCTAATAGAAGCTAATGTAGTAATGCCTCCTATTTCCATCCTACTTCATCATCATGCAAGGTATGGGAGAATGTTAGCACATATTCTCCTAGGAGCAACCAAAGCAGCAATGACTCTTGTTGCCACCTCACATCATCATAATGTAAAGAATGAACTAATTATATATTGATTGACATGTATAATGCCACATCAGACCAACATAACCAAGCTCCCCGCTGCCACACCATATGAGTGTCATGCAATGTCCCAAACAATAAAACACTTATGGACATGTGATATGTCCTGTGATGGCCAAACTGTCTCAAAAGTAACCAGAGTAGCCATGCCTCCTCCTGATGCATCACACTAGTACTATGCAAGGCATGGATCATACAAATGTGAAATTTTGGGCAGTAACCATACTTACCCAAGATTAGCCAGCACAACCATGCTTCCTGGTGCCCCATGTCATAAATCTGCAAGTAGATTTTCAACCACTTTCTCAACAACTGTCATTCATCCACCCAATTGTAGGTGATGACTCATGTCATGCCCTAGATTTATATACACCCAATGGATAATACCATCCTCCACAATATGATGATAGTCTTTGCACTCCATGATATGTCGAAGTGCATCCTCCTTGACATCTCTCCATGAGAACCTCTCATTGATGGCCCGATAGAACCTATGAGGTTTTGAATGTGTTGTATGCAGAACCTTCTCTTTGATTTGTGACATTCTCATCAAGAAGGCTTCATCCTGATAATGGAAGATTTTTTCCATCACAATATGTCTATCATCTACCATCTACTCATCCAATGCTTCATAAGTGAAGCGGTCATCGGAATGCTCACAGAATAATTGGGCCCCCAAATCATCACTTCTCCTCAATGAAAATGTTGTTGATCTCCATGATAGTGAATTTGTTGTCTCATGGCCCTCTCCATACACAATGCTAAACTCATAGCCCTTCATTTTACTAATCCACCATTATTGCCTCTTCTACAACTCCTGCTTGTCCTCAAAAATTTTCTAGAGACTATGGTGGTTGGTCCTCACCCGAAATCTAACATCAATAAAAAACTGTCGGAGTTTGACCAATCCATGCATAATTGCAAATATCTCTTTGTCGTAAATAGAATACCACAGTTCATGCGACAGTAACCTCTAGTTCTCAAAAGTTATTGCATGGCTTCCATGCATTAGGAATATTCTCATCCCATCCTATGAAACTCCACACTCCAACATAAAGTGTTGTGTGCAGATCAACAATGTAAAATTGGGAAGGATACACACCTCCTCCTTGAACAAGTCAAGTGTCCTTTGCATAGTGATATTTTGCTACTCCAAATCAGCAAGGTTATCTGACCTTTGGTCATGCAATTGCCCTGATGGCATGACTCCACAAATATCAAGTTGATGTGCTTAAATAATATGGGATGGAAATGTTTGCAAACCTTGGATTAGCTGATACTTGGTAACATCTTGCAAAGCTACAAGAGTTCCTCCAACCGATGCAATGGCTTCTCCAATTTCTGGTGATGGTGATGGCTTCTCCTCTACTGTTGCACCAACGCTGGTATTTGCTTCCTCCTCCTCATGCACCTCCTAAATCATGCATGGGATTCTCAATGTCAAAGTCTGAGGATCATATTGGAAAGATGAAAGTGCTCCTTATAATAATGCAAGTACTTCTACTGCAGTTGGTGGTGGTGGTAGTTTCTCCTCATATACTTCCTCATCAATGTCAAAAAATGTCTCCATGGGAAGTGCCTCCTATTTCCTTCTGTCAAATCTCTCTACCAACCTTTGAGTGAATTCTACATATGCAGTCACTCTTGCATGCTCCATATGGTTGAACCACCAATCATTTGATTCACCCTCAAGGTGCAGCGTTGCAATCTCAATGGCCTCCCTTACCGCTACCGGGTGTAGCTGGAAGAAATCATCCTTCATCCAAACTTTTGTCGTGATTTTGGATGACCCATCAAATGTAGGAAGGAAGAATCTATTATGTATGTTCCCTCTTCTTCTGTTGCTGGTGCGGGGTCTCCAATTTTCCTTAATCTGGAAAAATTGTTAGAGAGTCAGATTCTCTTTGAATGCTCTAGATTGAGATTTGTGCTCTGCAATATAATCACTCAGAGTCTCATGATCTAAGTTTCCTCCATCCCCATGCCATTAATTTCCTTCTGCAAGAAAAGTGGACATAAAAGAGTGTTTAGGAAATTTTTGCACTGCCGATTTCTTATGTTGCTGATAGGAAGTGCTTGGACCTTCCTCATTCTAAAACCCCCTTGAGGTTTCTTTTTTCCTTTCCCTTTTAATTTACTTAATCTCTTTGGAGATATCCTGCATAGATCTGAAGAGAAGTGTGGCAAAACTTAATCCCTCCATCATTTTAGATCTCTACTTTTTGCTTCTTTTTCTGATGTCATGAAATGTAATGCCCACAAGCTGAGCCAAAGATCATGCTTTGATACCACTATAGTATCCCAAAATAGGAAAGACAGTAATATAAAACACAATAACTAATAACTACAACAATATGGAAATAAACTGTAAACACCATAAAAATAGAAAAAATATCTGATTCATTTTATTAATCAAGAGGTGGAATACAATGTACAACAGTGCTCAAGAAAAGAAACACTTAAGCCGATGGAGATGGCTAGAGTGACCCTCAAGTCCTCTCACTGAGAACATTGTGTAACTGCTACTCTGTTGCAGGCCATACTGTGTTTTCCCTGCTTGAAATGCTGGAAATAAAACTACTGGCTGAAAATGGATGTGTAGATCAGGTTGTTCCAGAGATCAGAAAATGTCGAGATTTGGAATCAAGATTGTATGATGAAAACCCAAAACAACAAAGAAAGGATTTCCAGATTGGCTCTCCTTGGAAAATCACCCTCATAGGGATTTCAATACATAACTACAAGGTATGCAGATGTATGGCATGAAATGAAAGATAAAATGGTTGCAATAATACACAATCATCTCAATGCATGAAGGGATGGCCCATTCTCCTCATTCCCAAGCTAGAAGTTTGAGATCTAGCTCCTCCTTCCTCCTCTCAAGTTACAGTTGCTGAACTGCACAACTGCTGGAAGTGACCATGCTATCACGAGGGATGAAGTTGTAGCCTATTTCTGGATGATGCAATACTAATCATAGTTGATGGAAATAATCTCACCAAAGTGAGGGGATGATCCCTCATAGGATTCCAAGTTGAAATACTTGGAACTTCCTTCCTCCTCTGAACCTACACTGTTGGAATGCATAATTCCTACAAGAGTTGTTGTTGCATGGAGGTTTAGAAAGATTCCATGATGTCAGATGTACAATACTGCTCTCGGGAGATTGAAATAGATGCACAAGGTGAAGGGTTGATCCCTCCACAGGTTTCCCATCTAAAATATTGGAAACTACCTTCCTCCTCTCAAACCCTAAGGCAGGAATGCATAATTCTTAAAGTTGTATGTGTTGAAGAGAGGGGATGAATGTGGCACTGATTGCAAAATGATGAATGGCTACTCAAAGAACCTTTCCATAGTAGGCACTCGAAGTCCTTTGTGGATAAGGGTGGGATCTCCTCTCAGAGACACCCACATGCTAAAAAACATAGCAGATGTATCTAAATAACTAAAGCGTGCAAATAAATGTCAAAACGAAAAGAAAATATGAAAATCCATAATGCCTTCTATGGTTTCCCTCACCTTCCTTTTATGCTTGTGAGCCTCCACTAGCCTTGACCCACCTTCTTACTGCGTTGCACATGTGGCCACTAGCCTTCATGAATATTGTGTTGTCTCCCCATGATCTCCATCATCTCTACATTTACTCTCCACTCTCTCCATCATGTGTTCTTTTAATGCACCACTTCCTCCATCACTTCATCATTATTCCTCCATGATATTACTTTTATTCCTCCACTATCTCCATTATATCCCTCATTATTGCTCCATGATCTCCACTCTTCCTTCATTAATAAGCTTCTCCACTACTCCATAATGTTGATCCACTATCTAACTAACCCACATTCATACAAAATAAGTGGATTTTATTCATCTATGGGGTTTATGGGTCCCTCCACCCTCTTATTGACTTAACTAATTAAGAAAATTAAGAACTCTAATATTCCAATTAATTGATGGAGAATTTGGAATATTACAAAGGTAAAGGCTTCTTCTTTGTTCACTTAAGGGTTGACATTAATGGAATGGATCTATTAGGATTAGGGCTTCCTTAGGGCATCTTGAGCATCATTCAACAAGGCTAGGGTGCCTTTTCAATATGTCTTCATGTGCATTTGCAACAAGGTAACTTCTTTCTTAGGGAATATCCAACAAAGCTAGGGCATCATGTATAAATAATTTATGGCTAGGGCTTTAGGATTTTATCATGTAGCTAGGAAATTTGACATATACATACAAAGGGTATCTTAAGCACCTAAGGTTTCTTTCACATTAGGATTTCAATTCTAGAGATTTTCATTATATTTCAATCTTCATGCTTAGGGGTCTCTCTTAGCGTTTTCATAATGAGGTTAGGGCAACATCACAAAAATGAATTCATGCATCCATCACAAGGGCTAGGAAATTTTCCATCTCCAATAATGCCATATTTGCATCAATGATAACTTTGACCAATAAAAGACGCAGGAGCGTTGTGCAGAAGGTATAAAAGTGTAGGTGTCTATTCCACATATTCCTCCCTTCGTACATATTCTCCGCTTCACACATTTATTCTACACACTTCCATCTCGTGCAAAAATTTTCTGTACATTCATGAATTATATGTTAATGGGATTAATTTTTCAACTAAACTTTATTTAGGGTTAATTACCATTGAGCAGGTCGATAGTAGATTGTGTATTTCTCAGAAAAGATGAAATATGGTTGACAAATAAAAGAGTGAATCAATTTGTAATGATTAACAAACATTGCATGTATATCTAAGGTTTTTAATTTCGAAGAAATAGTGATGTTTGTTTCTATTTGCATTGGAATTTTTGAATCTTCCAGTGTGTGTGTGATCTTAGCACTTTTGTTACCAAAATTTGGTAATTTTTCCTATTCTTCAAAGTACCACCTCAACTCTTCTTCTTTTGCAAGTAAATTCATGTGTCTATAAATATGTTATACGATGTATAACATATCTAGTGAAACAAAACAAAATTAGCTCAACAAACTTAAATAGGTTGAACATAAAGCAACTGGCATGAATTATTAATTCATTGTTGATAGAAAAAAATTACGTAGGTGCGAGGAAGTTGGGAAAAATTATGGTTTATGATTCCCAATTATAAATTTAATGAGGGAATACTTCAGTGCATCGTGATAACATTTTGTTCATTATTTCATATTTTGGTCAGTGCCAATTTTTGTCTATGTTCAAATATTTGGGTTTTTGGCTACCTTGTATATGATGTTCCTTATTATCGACATCTAACACAGGTTGGAGATTCCATTCAGGCTCAATTGTAAAACGAGTATGTACTTTCCAAGGAATCATGAATGCAAAAGACAATTGACAGTACAACAATAACATTCCTTGATTTTATATACTATGAGTATTCTTAAATATTGAAGCACTTGTTTTTATTTTTTTGAGAATTTCATTATTTAGGTTTTTTTATTGTGTTACCATGGCTTAAGTTGGTTTATGGTTATGATTTATTGAATGTGGAACCCCTTCCTTGTTACGTCAGCGAGAGATGCAAAAGATGCAGAATTGTTATGTGAAAGTGTGGAAGTGCAAGTGTTTATTTTGCATCTTTGTCTCTCCATACATATTTGTTTCTTCTCACATTTCTTCCAAACACTTCCATCTTGTGCAAAAATTATTTTCTACATTCATGAATTATTTTTAAATGGGATTAATTTTTCAAATAAAATTTATTTAGGGGTAAGTAGCATTAATCGGGTCGATAATAGATTGCATATTTCTAAGCAAAAATGAGATATGGTTAACAGATAAGTGAGAGAAGAAATTTGCAATGATTGGTGAATGTTGCATGCATTTCTGAAGTTTCCGTTTGCATTGGAATTTAATAATTTTCTGTTGTATGAGATCTTAGTACTTCTGTTACCAAAATCTAGTAAGTGTTCGTGTTTTTCAAAGTTCCACCTCAACTATTTATATTTTACAACTAAATTCCTGTTGAGCCTAGGTTGACATAGTAATGCAGATAGTTAATTGCTCACTCTTATTTCACATTTGATATACACATAATTCAAAATTTTCATGCCACAAACATCAATAAACCAAAACCACTCATTAATTTATTAATATCTAGTGTTGTGTGGGAGGAAGGTGTGCAGAAGAAATGTGTAGAGGGGGAATTTATCTAGAGGTACAGAACATTCCCAAAGAAATTTTGTGTTCTTTTCTCCACATAACTGGCCTGAACATGTTTTGATAGTTAGATTTCCACCGTAGTTTTCAAAATTGTGTCAGGTTATTCATAAATCAAATTTGTTTCAACTTTTTTGTAGTTTGATATCAAACAGAATAAACCAATGTCAACATAGTGATGGGGACCAACTAATCTATCAAGTCACTCCATAGTAAAGGTATTTGACCATGTCCCCAAATAATATTTATTTTCAATTTTCCTTACATGGTTTTAGATCTAGAGTTATTATTAAAAGTCTCTAAGCTAATTGTCATGATCATAAAGAATTCATATTTATTTTAGAACTTAATTTTTTTCCCTTAAGGCATGTATATTGATAATATTAAAGAAGAAGCGAAGTGTGGAGTAAATGGATGAGATAGTTTTGGAATTTAGTGATTTATTTCCATTACTTCTCGTAAGCATTGGCTTTAGTATCTTCAATTTTTATTTATTGAGAGTGTCTTGTATAATATATTTCACACGTGAAATAGTAACAAGAAATTATTATGAAGGGAACTAAGAAATGTGTAGTTAAATGAAATTAAGAACGTTATTGATTGATAGAGTATATTTAAGTACAAAGCATAAATGGCTAGGCTAGCAAAGGAATAAAAAAATATATTTTCCCTCATACAACTAAATCACTTGCTCGTATCGATGATAAATTTCATTGGTTGACTGTGTATGAGTGGTATGTGAATCTACCAATAGAAGATAAAACAACAACAATATTTGGACTAGCATATTGAAAAATGTTCAGTTTGTTCCAAAAGTCTTTGATTTCAGAGAAATTGTTATTTTTCACAAAAAAAAATTGATTCAAGAACAAGAATAATTATTCTAGTAGTGAATAATATTCCTCTCAATCCCAAGGCATTAAGTTGGTATTTAAGCTACCTAAACCAAATAAGTGCTTAAAATTATCAAAAGAAAATTGTTTCTGGAAGTCACAAGCAGGCGAGGCTAACATTATTCGAGAATTCATTTCCCCAACTTATCAGGTTCCTTCTGATAATTCCCTTCTAGACATTTCCTTGTTTACACAATTGTTTAGGGAATTTTGTTGGCTTTTTTCCCCTGTTATGGGCTAAGAAAATACAACGAATGTCCCAAAATGAATTATCTATTTTTTTTATATCTCATACAAAAAATATTGTATATTCTTATGGGTTGATGACATTTCCAATTAATTATATTTTTAGTTAGTCAATTTTTCTACAATAAATAGATTCTATATGGTTGCATATATGATAAAAACCCTCTCTCCAACCATGTCTTTGAAGACTTACCCTATAATACTAAATTCAATCTCAACCAATAACCAATGCATATATGGTATCCCATACTATCGAAACACAAAGATTATTTAAATGTTTTTCTAATCCAAGATGTCTTTGTAGTGGCAAGTCAATTACAAGATAATTGGACAAGATCCTCATCAAGTATCTACACAAGCCCAAGTTTTTCTATGGGGAAAAGGGGTGCATGAAGAAAGAGAAAGTAATACGTTAATTAAAATTTATGGATTTGAAGGCAGGCCATTGTTGTTGCCAAAATTTGTTATAGATAGGTATTTTGTTGTTGAAGTATACATGAAATACATGACTCGCTAGTTATATTTGAACACAAAAAGAAAAATTAATAATTTATTTCTTTTCCATTTACCATTGGAGAAGTCACTATGAAGAATGTGGCTCACATTATGGAGCTTGCAGAGTCTTTAGATTCTTTTATCTTAAGTGAAGTTGAAGCCCTTGTAGCCTTTGATCTAGAAGGACTATTTAGAACACACCTAGATACTATTATGAATGGGAACTTGTTTCCAAGAGTTAGAGAGAAAATCAAGGAGATTCACAGTGCACCAACAAAAAATCAAGAGTTGCTAATAGATACTAAATAAATTGCTAAATAAGCTAGTGTCGAAACAAGAGGAAAATATAAGGAAAGAGGCACAAATCCTACATAAAAATATCAATATTGTGCACTCGACACTATTCTAAGTTCATCTTCCAATGAAAGGAAGAGAAAACATATTGCAAGTAGAAAAATGGTTCACAGTGGGATATTAGGTGACAGAGATGAAGGAGAACCTCCTCGGAGATTCACTCTAGAAAGAGCATACATGGTTGAATCAACCAAATCGAAAAGTCCCCCCAAAAACAAGAAGCATTGAAGAAGATATGGAAGTGGAAGTCGAAAGCACTATACTTCCTTATAGGGTTAGTGTTTTTTTAGCAGAAAATCAAAAAATAATGGAGAAAATTGTTGAAGAAGTCACTACTTTCAATAATCGTCTCACCACATTTTGAAATGAAAACTATGACAGGTGAAGTAAAAATTTGAGAATTGAAAAAGTAAAGGTTCATAATAAAAAGGTTATTAATAGAAAACAAATGGATGTTTATGCTCTAGGGTTGGAGCCATGAGGTTCATTAAATTTCATCAAACTACTAGTGACATACTTACACAGTCTTTTAGCTAACAAAAAGTGGAAAATATGACACTAAAATATGCTCTAAATTTGGGTCCTTGGTTAATGACTCCACTAAAAATGCAAAAATACACGCACCACCATTGGAAATTCATATCCCTAGTACACCCCATATATTTTATAAACCTATCAAGCTTCTTAATGTAGTGAAATCATATATTATCAATAATATGTTAGGTCCTTATGACCTCTCTTTTGTTCTATTTTTGGAGTTGGTTTCATAACATAATATATTTGAGAGATTGTAAATTATTGAAAATTCATGAAAAGTGGCCTCTAATTTGTGGCATTTAGTACAGAGAATAAAGGCATTTTACAATTGGGTTACAAGTGATCTTTAGGGAGACAGGGATTTTTCACTACAATGAAAAGACCCTCTAACATAGGCTTTTGCATAAGCCCCTACAAAAACATCCCAAAAATTCATTTGTAGCAGATGTCACTAGCGAAGTTAGGCAGGCAAATTTTTTAGCGAATGTTTTTAATAGTGTGTCTATAATACACTAATGCACCATTGTGTTACTATAATTATACAAACTCGTGCTTGATAACATATGGTGCACTGTGGCAGAGTTATTTTTTATAAAAATAAAAAAATAATGATGCGCTAAGTACATAATGTGCATCAATGCATATACTACATGATAGCACTAGAAAAGGGTTAAATTTAAAAAAATGTCATATATAAATTTCACTTTGCCCATTCTGGTGCTATTACTCCCACCACACCTTGGTGGTATACTCCCAAGACACCCCGATGCTAAATCTGTATACAAACACCCCAGTGCATAAAAACACGGTGCACCATGGCAAGGGTTTTAATAAAAAAATAAAAAGTGCACTATTCACATAATAAGCATCAGCGCCATTAATAAAACTGTGCATCCCAATGTTTAATAGACAATGGTGCACCATTCAAGGGTTAATTTTTTTAAAATAAAAAATAAGAGTGCTAAAGAACTATGGAGCACTAATGCGTATACTACTTGATAGCACCAGACTAGTGTTAAATTTAACAAAATGTTCATTGTAAAATTAATTTCACCATTTCAATGCTATACTGCCACAAAGCCTCGGTGTTATGACCTTTTTCTGAATGCCCCCGTGTGTATACAACATGGTGCACCATTGCAGGGTTTTTTAATTTAAAAATAACAGTGCGCTAAGTTGAACTAGAGCAATGATGTGTATACTACTTGATAGCATTGGAAAAGGGTTAAATTTAAAAAAAAAATCAGTCATAAAATTAATTTTCACCATTTCAATGCTATACTCCCACGAAGCAGTGGTGTTATTCCTGTTTTGAAACACCCGAGTGCATAAATAAAATGGTGCACCATGGTAGGGTTTTTAATTTAAAAACTTAGAGTAAAATTCGTAAATAATCCACACTGGTGTGTCAAGTACTCGAGTGCACCAGAACAGGGTTACAAAAAAAAAAAAAACTTATCAACCATAAAATTCATTTTTTACCATTGGCAGTGATGTAGAGCTCTCCAACACCAGTGCTAATTTTTCCTCTATCAATCGCCCTGCCTTCAATGCTTCCCTTGCTTGCCATCATTCTGTCTGTCTCTCATTGTGTGCCTTCCATTTTTTTTCAAATGGCGGTCAATTTTTTTTTTTCGTTTACATAGAAACCATGCCTACCTAATGAGTAAATGTCCACGTAATGTCTATGTTTCTCGCTAACTTAAATTTTTAGCAGAGTTGAATTTAAAATTAAGTAAAAAAATGCATTATATATATATCTTTATATATATATATATATATATATATATATATTCGTAGTGCATTCGAGAGTTTCGTCTCACACCGTTCATGGTGCACCCTGTAAATTTACAAGGTGCACCGCAAATCGATGCATAACGTTAACACACCGTAGTTTTTTTATATTATTAAGTGTGTTTAGTAAATGTAAATGCATCAGATCATGAAGTTCCATGACACACCACTTTAAGAATTATAACTCTTATACCAATGCTTCTGGTAAATGTAACTTCCTGGTGCGCTTATTTTTTCCAATAGCATCACATAATATTAAAAAAATATAGCTCGGTGTGCTCATTAACCTGAACATTCTGGTGCGATGTGTCGATGTAAAATTAATGCACCAGTGTGAACTGTTATGTCGACAAACAACATTAAAAAATGAAAATAACTAATGTTTTATATGTATGCAAACTTAAAGCGGTGCGTCAAGTCAATGTATGCATTGTTTTTGGTGCTTTCATGTTTTTTTGGCGCACCTTGTCTAGTGCGTTTCTATTTTTTTGGCACACAAAGGTTGATTTTTTTTTAATTGAAAGTTTTATGTTCATATTTATAAACATGTTTTTTATTTAATTAAAAAAAAAACATGTTTTATGTATGAGGTTGATGTTTTTTATATTTCAATCATGAAAAAACATCAAAGGAGAGAGCAGCAACAGCAGTAGGAGCAAAGAGTTGACCAGTAAAATATGGTACGAGAGTGGGAGGCATGATAAAGGGAGAGATATTTGTACCCTCTCCCTATTTCCACAGTGACCCAAGGCCTCTTAAGGAATGTAGGCCTCCATAAGTACTATGAGGAGGCTACATCCCTGAACGGTTACTTGTTGACACAGTTGGTCCATCGGTGGGATGTCAAACGATAGGAATTTCATGTCACTACTGACATTTGGTATGAGCCTATTGAGAAGGAAACTTATTTTATCATTTCCTTATATGGGAGAGTGGAGCATTTTTCTAGTTCCATGATGTCATCCATGGCATTGCATCATAAATTTAGCTTGTCTACTATCAGAGATACATTGGAGATCATGTAGTTTCTCCAGTGGATTTTGAGGTGTTTGGTGGACAAATACAAATCGCTTCTTTTGCTGCAGAGGAATTTAGGTGCCTCTCATGATTAGTGAGTACCATTGCACACTCCACCAGTGATGGGAAGTGCATTATTTTCCCTCTTTTGTTCTATGTTGATTATTTGGTGCAGAGGCCATGGTGTATCAAATGGTCTACCATTTTTTTTGGAAATTTTGTATATATTTAGATGTAGGTTTTAACCCTGTATAGAAATTATCTGTAAACGGATTCTTAAAAAACCAAAAATAAACAATAGCGAGAGCATAAAACATAAAATGATAAATATAGATATTTTCCCCTGGATCCCAAACCGAGACTACCGTCTTGATTTTTCATTATATTATGTTTAGTGCTACAACACATATATACATGCCTAAGCATTCATAAAACTCAATCCATTAACCTTGGATTAGAACATAGCCATAGTTCCTTGACCAGATCTACAAAAATACCACGAGTCGAAAACCATCATGCCCAAAACCATGTGCAAACCCTTGCACAAAACCATAGGCGTGTCTTCCCACCTAAAAAAAATTCCTCAAGGCCCTGCCCCAACACTGTGTAGGGGGGTTTTCACCCCCTTAAAACCTGCTTCTAATTATGGAAATAATATAACACGCACCCAAAATTAAATAGATTTCATGCTATGACACATGGGAGGTTGAACTTCCCTTTTATTTCAGACTTGTTTTGTTTTTTTTTTTGTAGAGGTTTATGGAGAGGAGGCCTAATTTTGATTGTAACCCTCCTAGGATGGTGACTAAGGTATAGATGCACATGTGGGGCGAGAATATTCCCAAGAGGTGCCAGTCACAGTATCCAACTATGATTTCCACTAACGCACTAGGGCTACAAGCTAGTGAGGCCAACCACATGTTCATCATTGTATCGTGTCCTTACGTGGGGATGTATTTTCTACAATGTACCGACATCCTCTTCACACAGTATAAGCCAATAGATGATAAATTTTATATTAGTGTTTATTTAAAATTAATCTAGTTTCATTTTATTGTCTTAATTACTTATAATAAAATTTATTCTAGCACATTATTTAACTTTCTTTATTAAATTGTTTAATTAAATTATCTAATTATTGTTGTGGAATATATATTTTGTAGATATTGGCATATGCATTGGGGACATGAATCCTCCCCCACTGGATGTAGATACAGAGATGGTCGATCCTGCGGAGGGTGAGGAACATCCTCAAATGCAGATACCAGTGAGCATGCAACCACATAGGGCTAATATTATGTTCAAGATGGACTTGGACGACAAACTCTCTAGACTTTTTATTGAGGTGGGAGTTCGCTCTGTGACGGCTTGAGACATCAGGGTAGATCTTAGGCTCCTATGTCTCTAGAGGGACTTGTTGCAAGATATTATGAGTCTTATGCATCATATCGTCGAAGCTACCAGGCTACTGGAAGCATGGATGTATGGCCATGCAATAGATACAAAATCTTCACCTAGTACTACCCCATCGAATAATGATCAGGGTGGTGATCCTTATGGTAGTACTCAACCTCCTCCTCATTCACCTCATGACCCACTGCCCATTTATCCTGAAAGAGTAGACCATCCACCTCCTACTTCAACTCTTGAGGCAGTTGACCATCCATCGTCTTCTGCTACAAACCAGGCCGCCACTAGTATTTTTGTATCATATATATATATATATATATATATATATATATATATATATATATATATATATAGATATTTCATTTTTTATATTCATGTTGATGTACTTAATTCATTTTTTGGTGTTGATGTGTATATTTTTAGATAATGTTAGATATGTTCATTTAATGTGCTTGCAAAAATATGTGTATGTTATAGCAGTTATTTGACATGAATGCATATTCAAGGATATTTGTGGTGATGATGTTAGACAATGCTTGTGTTTTGTTAAATGAGATAATGATGATGATGCCATGTTACATTATTAGATTTGTGTGCTAGATAATGACGTTTATATGTGATAGAGGTGTATATAATTAGATGATGTTAGCATTTTTGAATGTGTATTTTAGATGATGTTTATGTTTTTTATATGTTTATCATCATGATGTTTATTTTTATTAAATGATATGTGTGCTATTTTATTTGTCACGAGAGCATACGAAATACACTTCTTTATCAAGATCGATGCTACCTGCACAAGGTCACAAAGAAAAATGATTGCCTACTATTAGTGGAACAGGTTCGACACAATGTAAATTAATTTTGACGGAAAACTAAGAATACAACACTAAGAACAAATAAAAACACAAGATAAAAAATACAAAAGATCGATAGAGCAAACAACCTAATAACGCAAGTGGAGAGTTTGGTGAACCTCTCTCTCTTGGACTGAGATGTTGGTTGGCCAACATATGAGTCCTTCCAATGCCTCTGCTACTGGACTATGCAAGTTGGTTCGCTATGAAGAAATTTGGCTAGAATAACAATGTGTCTCCTATTCTTCTTCCGAACGCCAACTTATATACACATTTTTTGAATTCCCTCCAATTCTCTTGGCCCAAGATGGATAGTGACACAAGAATGGAGGAGGGATTTCTTTGTGGGCTGCATTTACTCCTCATGGTGGCTCAAATTTGGTTGTCCCTGATAGTACTGGGAAGATAATAATATTAACCAAGCATGCCAAGTGGTCCCCGATGGTGACATTTCGCCATCTTCAGGACAACGCGGCTATCGAAGGAATAACCGCACTATGTGAAAAATTCCTTTGATGCAGGTGCATTGTCATTTAATTTTCCTTCTGAACCTTAGGAAAAAATAAATTTTAGTCTACGCTAATGTATTTATTCTCTGAAAATCTTCATCTGTACCTTATGCTTCACATTTTTAATGTATTTTACCTGTATTATTTTCTGGTGCTAATAGTTTCCCCCTAATGTATGAGGTCTAGAAAGAACTGTATTAATGTATGAGGTCTAGAAAAAACTATATAGCTGAAATACATTATGCTTTTTAGTCTGTGTGATCCTTTTGAGAGAGAGAGAGGGTAACTTATTTTGGAACTGAGTTGTGAGACCCCTTGTCTTAAGTAAAAAAGACACCATGCTCTTAGAAAAAAATATATATATTTCTACAAGGTGACCATGTCCCATGCTCATGACGTTTGACTAGTTAAGCTAATCTAACATATAGTGGTGTTTTTTATGTCACTTTTTGGTAATGACTTGTTGCTTGTTTATGACAACAGTTTTTGACGCCATCAAGGGTATTTTTTTTATTTTAAAGAAGGTTGAATATGGTGCCCTGATCAGGAGCTCAAAAATAAAATTTCTCATAATCACCCTAAACTTGAACTATCGTGTAGTGCTCGTCGTCCTCATTTTGGTGCCCTTCATTTCACGAAAAATAGTCATCGTATGCTCCCAGAAATGACTTATGTCCACTTTTCCAAACAAGTAAATTACAAAAAAAAAAAAAAGATAGTCATATGCATAGTCAGTAGTCCATACTGCTAACGTGGAAGCTAACTATGTAGGGGTCAAAGGTTGTTCAAAGATCCTCAGGGAGAATCAACTGGTGACAAGTGTCATTCCGGGATTTGATGTTAAGGTTGGTGATTTGTCGCAATTTTATTGGTTATTGAAATGCACCAATGGGAGGAGGACACGTGGTGTAGACAGGGGCAGGCACATGCCACCTCCCAAAGGTCGAAATGGGACTAAGGTATGGTTGAAATAATATTATATATAATAGACAAAATATATGTGGCAGACGGGCGGAGGTCGGGGTCGACCCGGCGACCTTCCCCACATAAACGCAACAACATACCGCTATACGCACACATTGGTTCTTAACATACATAGGTCTCAGCTTATATTTAAAATTTATATTATAATATGGCGGGGTAAGGAAGGGGCTAGCCCCTGGCCCATGTGACCTTGATGCGGAGACCACCGGTGGAGCACATTAATGGCAGAGTTAAACGTGCTTAATTAAGCACTAATCCTTGTTTTATGTGCTAATTTTACCATATGTTAAATGCGGATTTATCTAAACGTGCAGTTAGCGTGTTAAGTGTGCTTAAATATTGCTTAATCCCACTTATCAATTAATTGCAATTAACTTGGAGGACCTCCAAAACTGGCGGAAAAGTGCTAGTTTAACTATAGTTAACTCTAGTTTTTCAAATCTAGTGGAGTTTTACTAGGAGAAACTGGAAGAAGTCATAACTTGGGTAGTTTTTGACCAAATGGAGCACATTAAGAGGCTAGGTAGCAATTTTCAAGCATTCCTAACTCATTGGAGAAGGCTTCAAAGGTAGAGGAGCAATTCTATAAGGGAATTTTCTGGCTTGAAGATTAAAGATGCCTAGGGCCACCAGAATAGGAGGCCATATCTGCCTCACCTGAAGACCAATTGAAGAGATAGAAGATGCTACTTAGGGGGTTTCAGATGTTGTGAATCCACTGGTAACCTTTTTTTACTGATTTGAGAACATATTTAGATTTGACAAGTAAGGCATATGGATTAAACATATGTTTCAAGAATTTTTGGAAGTTGTTGAGCATGGAGGAGACCTTGTAGGGGTTTTCCCAATTCCATAAATATTTTTGCAGCAACTGTGACCAACATGATTCAGCTTTGGTTTGAATTCTCTATTCATAAAGTTGTTTATTGTATTCTTCAGTGTGGAATTGAAGAGTGTATGTGAGGGGCTTCTAGCTCTCACTGGTGAAATAATGCATCTCTATAGGAGATATGTTGTGTTGTTGGTATTGTGATATTTCTTTGTAGAAGAACATTACCTTGAAGCAGTAATATCCACATATTATTGGTAGAAAACTGATATGTAATTTTGACACTGAATACAAGAGTGGTCTAGCCATGTTTACAGGTGAGGAGATGTATCCCAGGAGGGGTGAAATCCTTCATCATTGAATTTTATCTTAGGGTTTGATTCATATTTATTCTCAAAGTGTTTGATGATCTCATGCTTTACAACTTGTTCATGGAATTACACTATAGAAACCATTGAAGTAATCTATTTTTCAGCTCAAATCTATGAACATAAGAAGAAAACATGTTTAAAATATGAAAGAGGTACTTAGCATAACATTCAATAATACTCCTCCATATTCCTCAAGTTGGCAGAGCTACAATTTTATTGTTATCTTGTGTTGCTTGTGCAAAGAGGGTTTGACTATTTGCAGGGTGACAATTCTTTTAAGGTTAAAGCTGCAAAGAGGAGAAGGAAAACTTGTTGGTTCATATTCCCAAGTTGGAACAAGGAGAAGGAGGCCAGTGTTGCCACAAGCTCCACCTCAAGTTTCACCTCTAGATATTCCTCAGACTTCGATAAGCATGTCTCAAGGAGGAGAGAATACAAGCCTGACAAAATATGAAAGCTTCAAAAAGGCTTTTTGGGACATGTTAGAGATGGTGAAGGTCCTTTATGAAGAGAGTAACTCACAACTGCAAGGTGAAGGCTCTATATCTTGAAGAGGAGAAGGTTCTCCAACAAAGGAAAAAGGTAAAAAGAATGATGATCAATTACCATCTTCTCCACAAGATTCATATTTTTATACAACTTTGATGCAAAGTGATAATGTAGAAAGTCCTTCCAATATGGAAGATGGACATATTTGTGATTTTTTTCTACATGATGTGGAGGATGAGGTTCACTCAACACCTCATGTTAAGGAGCTAAAAGAAGAGAACAAAAGATTCCAAGAGGAAACCTTCAAAATTAGAAAGAAGTATGAAACCATCTTTGTGCCTCAATCAAGAGATGAGAAAAATGGTGAGCATGAATATGCTCCTTATTTACATGCATCTATTAATGTATATTCTTTTGAAGCCTTTGAAAGACAAAATAGAGGCATTGGGTCTATGCTCTTGGAAAATATGGTTTACAAGGAAGGCTTAGGTCTTGGTGTGAAACAACAAGGCATCAAGAACCCAATAGAGGTAAAAGAGAGACCTAAGTATGAAGGATTCGGTTATGTTGCACCAGAAGAATGGTCTTATGATGATATCTATTATGTATTATGTACCTTCTATCACAAAAGAGGACATGAGTAGCCAAGGTGTTGGACTTTGCATCCGGAACTAGTACCTACTTGGTTCTCCAAATAGAAAAGAGACTTGAAGGTATCTCCAGAGAGATATGAAAAAGTTGAAGAAGAAGTTGATTCAAGTTTTTCTTGTCATGAATTTTCATCATCTAGGAAGTATAAGCTGAAGGACGCCAAGATTTTTCACCCACCAATAGGGAATGTGAGCTAGGTTTAGACCGTCGTGAGATAGGTTAGTTTTACCATACTAATATACTCGTCCTGTTCATTCAAATGCTTCTTGTTATCACCCTAGTAATTTCTTAAGTTGTGGGATTTGAGTTTTTAGTCAAAGAACACTAGGGGTAACCACAAACCTACTTCAAATCCTAGGATCTAGCCTTCCTAGAATTCAGAGAGGGCTCTCTCTTTAAGATTTATCTTTGTTTTGATTTATGTTTTTAGGCTAGTTATGATAGAACAATTGGTTTTGTTTTAAATATGTTGGTGGGTAAAAATAACTTAGGATTAAACTAAGGAGAGATCTACTTGTCCATTGGGCTATGGATTCTAAGTCTAGATAGCAGTACTAGAAGGCAAGGCCAAAGGGGTACAAATGTGTTTAGGGCAACGTAGATAACCCTCAGAGATTTGGGGAAAGGCTTCTGATGAAATGGTATGATCAGGATAAAGGGCAATGAAGGATCCTTTGATCCGGAAAATGGAAGAAGGAGGCAGAGGTCAAACAGTAGTAGGAGCAATGAAGGATTCTTAACATCAGAAATTAGCAGAAAACATTTAAATGGTAACTTAGTTAAAAACAGGGAGCAAAAGGCTAGTCCTATATTAATATTCCTAGTTACAAATTAAGATAGATCAAACACATAATGAATTGCATGAAACTCAGAAAAGAAACAATGACAAGAAGAAATGTACTTCACTCTTCAACTTATCGCATGAATCCTGAATTATGATGCCACTTAAGCTTTGTCCAGTCTGCTACTTTGAATTCAACACATGAGAGCCTCTAATGTATCAGCAAAATTCTATAGTAATCTTAGCAATTTTATTCCACACTTAACACTTCTAATACAGAAGTATTTATACAAAATGTTGTTTACAAATATCCTAGAGAAATGTAGGAATATCTTTAGGAAATATAAAATATATTTAAAAAATAAGAGGGACAGCTGCTTAACAAATCAGCAAGTTGTCCTCTTATCCAAAATATACATAACAACTTTATCTAACAAGGAGCATTTTATTGAATAGATGTCATGCTTGCTGGTTTTTTAGGAAATATCTTTGTTTGAGTTTCCTTGGCTGACACACTTTCTCCTGATACTCTTTAACGCTGCTTCTTTAACCAATGATACACTTTGACTGATAAATCACTCTTTACTACTGAAAACATGTATTACTGTAGTAAAAAATTAGTTGAATGTTTTCTTTGTTTCACTTTCTGTTTGACTGTTTTTTTATGTAGTCTTCTTCCCTATTTTACCTTTTCACTATTTACATTAAATCAGTGAATTATTGCCATTGCTCTGCATCTGGAATTTTCACACTTTTTAGCTTTCTAAATATTTCATCAGCATCTGTGTACTTGGCAAAGGTAGGATTGAAAACAAAAAGATGTTTAATCTCATGTTGTAGAAAAAACAAGTCTTCAAAATATTGATGGATGACCTTTCCTGTAGGAGTGCCCAATGGCAGTGGTTTGTTGACTTGTTCTTTTGCAAACTCCCTTATCTTCTTATCATACTCTTTTTGGGCCATTAGTTTGTCATTGAAGACATGAATATCTGGCAGGCCTTTCTGCCTCAAAATAGTGTATTTTTCCAAAAACTTAGCAATGGAAATGTTCATAGCATCACATTTTTCCTCTAGGTTGTTCATCAAAACTATTTTGGTCACAACCTTCTTGATTTGTAATATTGTCTCAGTTTTGTCTTGTACCTGTAACTCTTCCAACTCTGCTTTGTTCTTACTATTTAGGAAAGTGATGAGTTTTAAAGCCTGTGATGGCTTATTAGCTAACTCATCCTTGGTTTTTTGAATCTCATTTTGGGTTGCTAACAGTAAGTCTCCTTGCTCATAGATGACTTGAATTCAAGGCTATTGAGAATGTATGGCCTCAATAATATTTGTCCAAAGATGATTCTTGATGAAGGAAATCTGTTCAGTAAATGTTAACTCCTTTTTTACATTCTTCATTTGTTCTTCAAGTCTGTTGGTTCTTTTCTCATGGTTTTTAGTGGTTATCAAGGCTATTTTTTTGGTGGCTTCAAGACTTTCAATCATCTCTTTCAAGATTTTTATCTCATTAGTTTTCAAGGACAATTCCTCCATAGCTTTTACTATTTAACCTGCTCCATCTGTTTGTTGTACCTATGTTGTGGAAGAATTTGTAGCTGATGTAGTAGCTGATTGCACTAGCACTGCAGTTGCCAATGGCTCATTAGGTGTTAATTTTTCTCCCAGAGTGGAAGCTACAGCTGTGGTAATAACTGGTCTCACTGTAGGAATAATAGGAGCATTAGTTTCATTCACAGTCTCTTTATCCTTAATAAGTTGATCCATTTGGGTCTCCATATCTTTAATATGAGCAGTAAGTTTAAGGATTAAACTCATCATTTCTTCTTTTTCTGTCTGATCCTGGTTGGTTGCAGATATGACATAATAATTTTATTTGTGGAATATTCAAAGGCTGTATGTAGCCTGTTCTGATTCTCTGGCTTCTGTTTTAAGAATTGAGAGTAAATCTCACTTTTTATCTCTTCATTATTTTGTTTGATTTGCTTGTACCTTTCTTTGATGTCTAAGTCTTTTTCCTCCAAGTGTGTGAGGAAGCCTCCATGTTTTTCTATCTTTCAATCATCTGATTATCTTGTTCACCTACTCTTTGATATTTTTGTATGTCTGCAAGAGTTTCATTTAATATTACTGTAGCCTCATCATTGTTTAATTCTAGTTCATTTATATCTTCAACTTCAATCACTTTTTCCTTTTCAACAGTAGTGATCTTGGGCCTCTTGTTGTAAATCAATTTGAACTTAGTTTCTGTAGTAGTCTCTGCTATGTAGGTCCCCTCATCTCTGCATCTTTTTATAGAAGTTTCAGTCTGTTTTTCAACTACCATAGTTTGTGTAACATCCATCGTTTCTGTTGGTTCTGCATTTACTGTTATTTATTTCAATGTATTATCTACCCATTCTATTTGATTTGAAAAATTTTCAATCTCTGTCTTGGGCTCATGTATGAATGGAGGAAATTTGCATTTTACCCTTATATTTTTTAGAATACCTTGAGGGTCATAGTTCCAAGGGAAGCTTTCCTAAAATTTTAACTCTGATAATATTTTGGCTATTTCCTTTTCAGCATTTCTATTATTTACAATAAAAGGACCAATCTGATTTTTCAACTTGAACTGAGTTTTCTTTTTAGAAGCCATGAAATTAATGGAATTAGAGTTTAAAACCTGTCTTAAGTATTCTAATGAAAAAACTCTAATGCTCAAATACTTAGGCAATTTGTAAGGCAGTAAATTTGATCCAAAAATCCTCAATTCTGTGTGCTTTTCATACAAATACCAGTCTCCCATCCTGCACTATTCTGATAACTGAAATATTCTCTTCATGTCCTCACTTATCCTAGGCTTCTCTGCTTTATATAATATACGCATTTCTGGTTGGAGGAATAGATATGAAAAGTCTGTAAAACTAAAATCACTGCTTTCTTTCCTCAGTAAAGTGGTCCAGAAGATAATGGATAGAGGCTGGCCCTCTAAGTCCATTTTTTGTAATGCAATTGGAAACTTGTCAGATTGGAAAAACAAGAACAAGTGAAATAAGTATGATGAATATCTAAACACCCCTTCAGTGGGACGTTTGGTCAATTGATGGTGGATACTATCAGCTATAAATTTGGCATAGTCAAATATCATGGCAGGAGGTTGTCCTCGAGATAAAGTGGATAAAAAACCTAGAATGGATTCATAAATGAATCGATCTGTGAAGTATCCTAGTATGAAAGAAAGCATTGATATCACATGCCTGGACCCTTCAGGAAATTTTGAAGTGGAGTAAGGAGGATTTAGCTTTGGAATGTCCACATGAGATGGCATAAAGTTCTGGAAAATCATAAATTTCTTAGGAAAATCTAATCCTAAATACAACTGAGTCAATGATTCTATGGATAGAGGGACTGCTTTGGTTTCAAATTGTAATTGTAACATCTCAATGATAGACTCTGCAATAATAGAAAATAGAATCTCCCTATCAGCATTAACAATTTCTCTCTGATCTGGTACATAGTGTTTTTGACATAATCTCACAAGGTCTTGGCCAGGGTGTGTTACTGGAACTACATATTTGGGTATATTAGTCTCCCAAATAGGCATTTCATCTTTATCTAAGAACTTATCAAAACACCAATTGTGAATCTTCAATAAATTGAATTCTACCACAGGGTCTGCAATTTTATAATCCATATTAGTCAAGGGGATGGTTTCTACAGTAGGTATTGGTGGTTGAAGGGGATTAACAGACATAGTGGTTTTTGCAGTGAGTGTAGGAGTGGATTTGATGGCTTTTGATGCTTCTGACTTAGGAGGCTTGGATCTCCCAAGTTTGATAGGCTTAGAAACCCCAGCTTTAGAT
Organism: Pinus albicaulis; assembly: GCA_034641835.2. NCBI lineage: Eukaryota > Viridiplantae > Streptophyta > Pinopsida > Pinales > Pinaceae > Pinus > Pinus albicaulis. The sequence continues at coordinate 125,910 of JAXQQM020061121.1, read as the reverse complement.
GTCATATGTTTCTTAGTCATTTTGAATAACTAAAGCAAGCTTTTGCAATAGTTGATTTTTTATAAAACAGATGGTGAATTTAGCAATTTTTAGGCCAAGGATGTCTTTCAGTAATATTTTTTCTCAATTTAGGCTTTTGGGATATGTAAACTAGTTTAAGACAGAAAACAAGGGTTTTCTAAATAATCTGGACTGTAAAAAATGAATTTTCAGGAGATTTGTAGGTCTGCAAACCTTTTCTTGTTTCTGCAATTGATCTTTAGGGATTTTAAGTGGATAAATTGAGGAAATTGGCTTCAGAAAAGGATTTTATAAACACAGTCTTTTATGGGAAAAATTGGCCAGGGTTTGGCCTGTTTCCATGTGTTTTTTGGGAAAATTATATGGACAATTTCTCTTGATTTGGGCTTTGCTTTAGTTATAAATGGTTTTAACTTATAAATTGCAAGCCTGAATGTCGATAAATACCTCAGATGGTAGGTATTCGACTGTCGTAAGGGTTTCTGCAACATTTTGTGGTTGAATTTGAGCTCTGGTTCAAATAGTTGGAGCTGAAAAAGTCTTTGTTGGTCTTCAAACAGGAAATCTGTGGTTAAAATGGGCTCTGAATGGGAAATTTAGGTTTAAAACACAGTTGAGCGGCTTCAATATATTCAGGCAGAGTCCTCTTTAAAAGTCGGGAAGCACAAATAATGTAAATAAATATCATAACAAAGGTTTAAACCTTTGATATAAATCTTTAAAAAACGTAAATAATGCTAGTCAAATCAAAGCGGGAGCGATTTTGATTTTTGAATGCAAAAAACATTGGTGGTTTTCGCGTTGGCCTCGAGTGGTAAGTTTTATTCGGCCAAATGAATGCGATCGAATGGGATCACGCCACGTCACCAGAGGTGGAATTGCGAAAACAACTCATTTTGCGTTGAATTTAGATTTGAGTGGACGATTATGTTATGAGCGCAAATGCATCCTCCGCAGTTGGATCTAACAGTTTGAAGCGAAGGGCCAAGATCAAAAGAGAAGGTGCACTGGAAAGGTAAGGTGGGAGCTGGGGTAAATGATATGCGGTGGCGCATTTATACAAAACCTTTGTATTATTTTCATTATAACCAAAGTATTTCATACGAAAAGTTTTATGCATATAGGTGGGGTCTTGGCATGATATAACAAAGGCTTATATGTATGGTGGGCGTGCGTGAGGTGGGTTAAGAGGGTTTAATATGGGTTGACTATTATATAAAACGTGAGGTTTTACATAATGGGAAAAGGGAAACTTTAACCTTGGTTTAAGCTTTATGTGGGGAAGGATGGTAAGTAAATTATAAAGGCGCAGGGGGTTGCTACCTTTATAAAAAATTAGGATAAAAAGTGATAGGTCGGAAATGATTTTGCGCTTAAAAAAATACATAAGATATGTATAAAAAAAGGAACTTTTTGTATTTTTAGTTTTATTACATTTTTTTAGACTTTTGGAAAGGTCTATAACCATAGGGGGCAGGGTATTTATATATAGTTAGTTTTATGCCAAAGGGGGTATATTTTAGGATTTTATTTCAACATGTGAATAATTACTTTGGCATAAAATCTTATATTAATGGGTTTTTTTAGGATATTTAAATAAAAGAAGTTATATTAATAGGATAAGATCTCTTTTTAGGGAATTAATAAAATAAGTAAGAAATTAATATGACAAGAAAAATGAAATACTCAAGAAATATACTTATATGACTAAGTAAAGTGAAAACCTTAAAGCAAAGTTTATCATTTGATGATTTCACCACTTTTACTTAGGATAAGATGTTTTTTGAGGGTTTGTATGCTTTATGAAATGGAGGAAGTTAATCAAATGGAATATTATGTATCATTAAGTAAGAAAAGAGTTCTTACTTAAAATTTTGAGTTGTAATGGGTGAATGAAGGGTAAACAATGATAATTGGGGATTAATATAGGAATTCAACATGTTCAACTAATCAATCATTGAGCCTTGGGTCTAGTCCCAACAGAAGTTAGAGAAATGCTCTGAGCCCCTTTGACTGAAATTATAGAATGCAGAATTACTATAGGGGATGGGAAATTAGTAATTTTTACCCGGTGATGAATATTTACAAGCTTCTTCCCACTTCTTTCTACCTACCCAACTTTAATCAAACATTTTTTCTTTCCTTTTGCAGGTGCATTTGAGCTTGCTACCTTGAAACATTTTATTCTTTTGAAAGCATAAAAACTATCTAAATCTACCTTATATCATCTGAGGGCTCAGATTAAACTATGAGATCCTCTTTATTTTCTACCTATCTACGGATTAGTCAGGATTAAACTGTCTGACCAATCTTTATTCACTATCTAAATCATTGAAATTGAAAACATGACAAGTCAATTTTAAACAGTTTAACTCATCATGGATTATGGCATTTATTGACACTCTGCCATAATCATTAGCAAAAAGTAAAAAGTAGTGGCATTTGGACTTGCACACTTTCATGTTCTATTTATTTTTCTTTTTTCTTGTGGGGTCTATATTTTCTAAGTCCTTTGATCTTTCTTTTAGGAATTTTACCCTCTTTTTGATTTTCTATTTTTTTATTTTTTACAAAATATGGGAAAGAAACTTGCAGAAAGCAAGGTATGTACATATTTTACAAGACTATCATAAGTCAATCCTATACTTATAGGACCCTAACACTTCTCCTAAAGTAAAACAACCTGCTGATTTGAGTGACATGTTGAGGAGAATGTCTTTATGCAATTTTTGCATGTCTTCTAACCATTGTGTAGATGAGTGAGAAAAAAGAAAAGACATAATCAAGAATAATTTTATCTCTTGAGATTCAGAACGAGAAGAGGAAAAACAAATCAAAGAAAAAGGCATGTGAGCTAAGAAGAGCTCAAATGAAATTTTGCACTCACTGCAATATCAGTGGGAATTGGATCGAGAAGTGTTGGAAATTGTTTCCACAACTTCATCCTGATAAGGGAAAGCATATCATGCAAGTATCGGAAAAAGAAGCGACAAAATAAAAAGTGGCACAAGATGCGACCATCCATGAAGCAACTTCAAAAGAAGGAAAAGTTCAAAAAGAGGATTCAATTAGCATGTTGGGTAATAACTGTTCAGACTATTTGTCTAGTTAAAAATTGTAAGTCTTTGTTTGCACTAGTTGCATATCCCCATAGTGGGTAATTTGTAAAAGTGATAATTCATGAATAAATCACTTACATGCAACAGTGTTTCCTTTAGCATGTTTATGCTAGATTGGCTTGGTTGTTAGTCACTCCAAATGGAAAATTTGGGTGTCAAATTCTCCATGTTGTAAAATGCATTTCTCTTTTGTTATGTTGGTAAGCATTTTGAAAAATGTTGTATTAGTGGTAGAATATTTTGTATGTACAAATGTCTTCAAACTCAATTTATACAAGTATTCGCCATGTGCACCTTGTATTGATTTATGTCAAATTATTTTGGATTTTATCCTCAGTAAGGATTTTTGCAGATAAACACCATTGAATTCTTCTTGGGGAGGATTTTTTTATGCATGGTCATAGAGACATCGACAAGTCGAGAAGAAAAACCAACTTGAAACCTTTGGTCAAGTTACAATTCAAGTTCAGCATGAAAAAGAGTTGTCAAGGCACTTAAAACTTCGATTGGGTCGAGTTTAGAAGAATGAAGGAACTGTGCCTTCAATTTCTAAATAGATGAAAATGAAATTTTGGAGACAAAAAGTCTTTTAGTGGGGAGATATGATCAGGAGCTCAAAATTAATCTAAAAAAAAAAGTTCTTGGAATCGACCGAAACATGAATGACCACTTAGTGCTCATCGTCCTGATTTCGGCACATTTCTTTTCATGAAAAATGGTCGTCGTATGCTCCCGAAAATTACTTATGTCCGCTTTGCCAAACATGTAAATTAAAAAAAAAAAGACAGTGAGATGCATAGTCAGTAGTCCATATTGCTGACGTGGTAGCTAACTATGCAGGGATCAAAGGTTGCTCAAATATCCTCCCGACGAATCAGGTGGTGACAAGTGTCATTCTGGGATTTGATGTGAATCTTGGTGATTTGTCACAGTTTTATTAGTTGTTGAAACACACCAATGGGAAGACGACACGTGGTGCAGCCAGGGGCCCCCATGTGCCCCCTCCCAAAGGTAGAAATGGGACTAAGTTATGGTCTAAATCATATTATATATAGTGGAAAAATTATATATGGTGGATGGGTGGAGGTTAGGGTCGACCCTGCAACCTCCCCCACACAAACACAACAACATACTGATACCCGCACAATGGTTCTTAACATACAAAGGTCTCAAATTATATTTAAATTGTATAATATAATATGACAGGGGTAAGGTAGGGGCTAGCCCCCAGCCCATGTGACCTTGATGCGGAGACCATCAGTGGATTGAGTTAATGGCAAAGTTAAACATGTTTATTTAAGCACTAATCCTTGTTTTATGTGTTAAATCATATGTTAAATGTGGATTTATCTAAACCCGCAGTTGGCGTGTTAAGTGTGATTTACTAGCACTTAATCCCACTTAGAAATTAATTGCGATTAACTTGGTGGACCTCTGAAATTGGCGGAAAAGTGCAATTTTAACTGCAGTTAACTCCAATTGTCAAATTTAGTGGACTTTTCCTAGGAGAAACTGGAAGAAGTCATAACTTGGGCATTTTTCGACAAAATGGATGACAAGAAGAGGTTAGGTAGTTATTTTCAAGCATTCCTGACTCATTGGTGTAGGTTTTAGAGGCACAAGGATCACTTTTGGAAGGGATTTTTCCATCTTGAAGATTAAATATGCCCAAGGCCACCAGAAGAGGAGGCCATATATGCTTCACCTAAAGACTAATTGAAGAGCCAGAAGAGGCAATGTAGGTGTTTTTGGATACTATGAATCCATTGGTAACCTTTTTTTATTGATTTGAGCACATATCCAAGGTCATATTGCAGGTTTGACAAGTAAGGTGTATGGATCAATCAGATGTTTGAACCAGTTTTGGAATTTTTTGAGCATGAAGGAGACCTTGTAGGGGTTTTTCCAATTCCAGAAATATTTTTGCAGCTACTGTGACCAGCATGGTTCAGCTCTGGTTCGACATCTTTACTCATGGAGTTATTTATTGTATTCTTCAGTGTGGAATTGAATAATGTATGTGAGGGGCTTCTAACTCTCACCAGTGAAATAATGTCATCTCTGTAGGAGATATGTTGTGTTGCCGATATTGTGAGAGTTCTTTGCATAAGAACATTACCTTGAAGGGGTAATAGCCACATGATATTGGTAGCAAACTCATATGTACTTTTGACACCAAATACAAGAGTGGTCTAGTCATGTTGACAGGCTAGGAGATGTAGCCCAGGAGGGTTGAACTCCTTCATCATTGGCTTTTGTCTTGTGGTTTGATGCATATTTATTTTCAAAGTGTTTAATTCTTTCATTCTTTACAATGTGTTAATGGAATTACGTTGTTTAAAGACACTTGAAAGAAACCGTTGAAGTAATCTGTTGTTCAGCTCAAATTTATGCACATAAGAAGCAAGCAAGTTTAAAATATGAAAGATGTACTTAGCATAGAATTCACTAATACTCCTCCATTCAAGTCACGCCCACATGCATAATATTGGTATGGCTCACTTTATAAAAAAATTCTTATTGTATGCATGGGTATTTCATTGTTGGGGACCTTCCCGTGTAAGCATTGTTGAAAGATATGTTTATTGAGTCACGGGTCTTCGATGAATTCTGACAGAGTGCAACGGTTATGAAGTATGATACCATATTGGACATGAAAGCTTATGTTGAATTCAAATTTCAAGAGGATAGATGACATCAATGGGCAATGATGATTCCCACAGTGTCATCCGAGGATTCCCCTATTGAGGCGAGGATTCATCCAAGGCACTGCCTCCTTCTTAGAAAATGGTTGTTGTAGTCGATAAGAAGGATGCATACACCGATCAAAGTGAGTACTAATGCAAAGGAACATGGTTTCTGATTTAGCAGGGTGTGATGTGATGAGTTAACTAGGAAAGATGACAAGAAATGTCTATAATTAATGATGGTAGTTAAGTGGCTCGAAGTCGGAGCTGTAAATGCGAGTGGCAATAGTCATAAAAATTTCTGATGGTGAAATCCCTAGAGTCGGTAGGTCATCTAGGGTAGGTGTATGGTTGCTATGATTGGCATGGTTGGGTGTGCTAAAGAATGTGTAGCACCGACCAAGGGTTTTCAAGGATTTCTTCTGGGTGAGAAATGTAAAGGGACGAGTGAGAGTTCTCTCCTAAAAAAATCTTTGTACACTTGCCAAAAGAATATGAAGGTGGTTTGTATCTACAAGCATGGAGAAAAGTGCCCCATAAACATGGATAATCCTTCACTATGGTGTGAGGAGTGTGTTTTTTTTAGGGTGGGGCCCCCATTAGTTGGTCTTAGTGCATGGTTTATGAGGCAGATGAAAATGTCGCAGATGGCCTATGTTGATGGGGGTGGGATAGACCAAATCGCAAATGTGGTGGTGCATTTTTCTTGAACCGTTTGTGGAAAATTGTGGCCCGAGAAATGGCTTTTAACATGTAATCGCTAAAACTTGACTTGATGTTTGATGATGGATAGACTAATATGGAGTGGTTCTTGGACCAGATTTTATGGCCATGGCTTTAGATATTGGCATATGGTATACATGAGTGATGGATGCCATGGAAGGTGAGGCTCTACTAACCTGCAAGGGTGCTTATCATGTGCAAGGTGAGGTGATGATAAGCATGGTTGGGTGAATGAAAACTATGTTTTATTTATTTTAAGAAATGATGTCAGGATATGAAAAGCTTCTTGGGAAGCCTATCATAAGAATGTTGAGAGTTTCTGGAAAACTGTGTGTATTTCTCGTAGAGCCTCATGTTTCGAGTGAACACTTCACCCATCTTCAGGGGCAGGAAGCCAAAATATAAGATGAGAAGAGTGCGGGACCATAATTTTATAGGGACCAAGAGTTTAGCTGTTAGATTAAGGGTGACTAAGAGTATTGAAACTAATTTGAAAATAGAAAATTATAAATTTAATATCGGATTCATTAATGATTGATATTTAATCGTCAGGGAGATCAAAATATTGAATTTAGAGTATTGAGGGACTAAGAGTATTGAAACTAATTTGGAAATAGGAAATATTAGATTAATTAATAATTGATAATTAACCATTAGGGAAATCAAGTATTGAATTTAAAAATATTGAATTATTTAATATTAACATTTGAATAAAAATTAAATGAGTCAAAGATTTGAAACTAAATTAGAAATAGAAGTTATAAATTTAATATCGGATTCATTAATAATAATTGATAATTAATCGTTAGGGAGAACAAGTTATTGAATTTAAAATATTGAATTATTTAATTTGAAATTAGAATCAAATTAAGATTAATTAGAATATTTGGAGGATAATATTACATGAATTAAGAATAAGAGGAGGGGTATTCAATTGATGAAATAAAATAATAAAATAATAAGATAATATAAGAAATTGGAAAGTGAAGACGGTTATGAAATTAAAGAAGTCTTTTTAATTTATTTAATTAAATAGATGATATTAAGCGTAACAAATATTAAAGGATTAGTAAAAAATATATTTCACATGGTAAAAATTATGTATAAGAGGGGGAAGGGCCCATAATTAAATTATCAAATTGAAGGCTTAAGAGCGAAATGGAAAAAGGGGTGAAATAAAATCAAAGAAGAGACAAGAAAGGGGAATGAGAAGAGAGGAGACACATTGGGGGGGGGGGGGGGGGGGAGAGTAATTTAAGATAGATTAGAATTGGTGATAGGGTGTCTAGAGGATAGAAAATGGATGGTGGGCTTCCATGATTGGCTTAAATGATACCTGTCATTGCGATTAAAGTTATTGGGATGCTTCTCAATTTCGAGGGATTCCCTAATGATTCGGTTCGAATGGAAAGGGATAGGAGCAAGGATTTTGGATTTATCAAAGAAAATAAGATGCTTGGTGGAGTGATAATGCTCAGCAATGGTTGATTTAGCGATACAGATATGGTAGGTTTCTAAGGGTAGAATGATACCTTCTGTTGTACTTTTCTTGTTTGGGATGTGCAACAATTTGGCATGCTTGCAATACCTACAACTGATACCCCAAGTAAAAGCATATTTTTCATAAAAATATATTTGAAATAACTAGAATTTAAAGAAAAAATAGAGGGCATACCTGAACTAAAGTAAGGTGGACGTTGTGCCTAAAAATGAATTTTTTTGAGGGGTGGATTTATGGGGCCTGGTTTGAACATGATGAAGTGTTAATCACTGTGTTTCTCGTGGTTTTGTGATTGGATACTCTAATCTGTAGTTATGGTCTTTTGAAAAATGAGAAGAGGGTGATATATGTGCCAATATGGTTCATTCTCAAATCATTTGTGTCTTTTGAGGGTTTGAGGTCAAAGCCAAGTTCTTATATCGAGCTTCTCTTGTTGTTGCGGTCAACCTGAGTACCCAGGATTCATGCTATCAATGTTAGGTAGAACCTTAAACATCTCGCTTTTTATTTCTCTCATTTTTTGGAGTGGGGGGTCTGTACAAATATAAATTTTTACGGAGTTTATACCCATTTTTGTGTAGGACCACACGAGCGATCAAGGATGGCTCGCACGGTCCTCGCACAAAAGGTGATTTTTGCGCGAGGCCCTCATTGTTGGGGAAAATTATGTGCGATGAGCCATGTGCCTGTATCTGCTACATGAGTGTAGTTAGCACGCCTAGGTTTTTTACAGGTATGGGGAAGCTCAATTTTTTTTAAATAAAAATTTTAATCATTTTTTGTAAAAACTATTTTTTGGTGTTTTTTTATGGCAACCTGTTTCAGGAGAGGGACTGGTCTGATATCCATGTGGAAGTGGCCTAAGACCCCCATGCTTGAGAGATTCTAGCTCGGTATGGTTTACTGAATTTTTTATAGAACAACATACTGAGGTCCTAGGATGGGTTCCTACACTACCTGGTCTGATGCTGTAACAAGAGACAACGCATTATGGTCCTGCATCGTAGAGATGTCGTGATCCAACTCGATACCAATGTCTATTCTTTGATAGGTATTTTTCCTCAAGAGGAGGCCCTTCCTTATCCACTCCCTCCTACTCAATTACCCGAGGTTGTATCTGTGTGAGTTCTATCACGGACCTAGATGAGAGGGTTGCTTTGGCGATGATAGTTCGCTTATCTGGGTCGATGCCGACCCATCGAGTGTTAGGTCTGCAACTTGTGGTTTTGCACAGGCTTCAAGCTGGTCACTTTTTCATTGGGCTCACTATGTCTATCAGGGCATGGTCACTCAACTGGCCAAGGCCCAATGGGGTGTTATTAATACATTTTCTTATACAATCATCCTCTATAGCATTATGTACGAGAGGGTTGTGATGCTTCGACCCTTTATGGAAGTGCCCGTGGGTCCTCTAAGGGATCCTTGGATGCGTTGGTGGGCACCTGTGATTCCTGTGGTGGTGGAGGAGAGGCAGATCATTATTGGGATGTGACGGTCAATCTATGGTTCAAGTCGAACTTGCAGGCATTCATTGAGTTTTCGTATTCGAGGAAGGATTTCTAGGGGGATTCGGATATGGGTATCCCTCCAGGATATGCATGGGGTACGATAGGTATGACCTTTGATTTTTTATCATTTTGAGGATTTTTATTGTGTATAGATCTATATGTATTTGATGGTGAAACTGATATTGTTTTTTGGTTTCTCTTGCAGATGTGGGTTTGGCAAGGTGTCCTACCTCTCGTTTGGTAGGTTACCAGCCGAGGAGGAGGGACGCGCTTGGGGTGGGTTAGGCCTAGGTTGGGAGACAAGTTGGTGTAGGGGGTCCCTTAGGCAAGGGTATTAGCACTGCAGCTGCCGATGGGGATGCTGATATTCTTGCACGTGATGAGTCGGTCATGCCACAGGTGGAGGAAATCAAGGATTTGATGGCTGCTACTAACATTAGAGTGTTGGCAGTAGAGGCTCAAGCTTAGGTGGTTGATGGTCATGCTGTAGGTCTAGCATATTTATGGAGTCAGCTAGAGAGGTTGACCTGAGGCTTTCCGACCAGGTATTATGACGACCTGGACGACATATGGCTGGAGACGATGATCGCTCAGGAGAGAGCACATCGCCCGAATTTGAGGAGGGAAACACTTGTTGTTGTGGCTACTGCTCCTATACTGGCACTGGGTACTCATGTGGGTCCAAAAGACCCATCAGGTAGGGCTCAGCCCTAGAGATTTTGTTTGGTCAGGGAGAGCACCCATTATGAGGATGCTTCCCTATATTGATGGCATGTATATTTTTTATTGACATCATGGTCAGTGACATGTTTTTTATACTGGGACAAATATATATTTTATGTATATATGTGAGATGTATTTTTTTTATGGCTCTTATGATGTGTCTATGGTTTCTATTATGTTATTTATGTTTGTATATGTTTCTGATGGATGTTATGTCCCTATGATGGATGTTTATGCTTTATGACTTTTCTTTTTATGGATGATGGTTTATACGAGATGCATTCCAATCTAGGATATGGTTAGCTATGTGATCAATTGTCTAATTTTGATTTCTTGGTATATGTGTAAATGAAATGTGATCAAAGTGATGACTCAATCGTCGTGCATGAAAGTATCTCCTAAATAGGTGTGAATCTCGTACCTCGAAATCTTGGTTTAATTGTGATAACACTAATTGTAAAACAAGAAAGACGTGTAGATGGAAAATTCCCTAGTTGGAGGCATTGCTCAATAGCTCGATGATTGCATCATATTCTGCTTGATTATTGGTAGCTGATCTGATACATACTTCGTAGGTGAGGAATGGTGACCGGTGAGGAGAGTATATGGCCCAGGCAGCTGCTGCTAGATTTTGTGACCATTGAGAGGCTCCATCAGCAAATCAAAAATAGTTGATGGGGGGACAATCCATCTGTGATACAAGAGAATTTTTTAGAAAAATTCCAAGATTATTGTGACCATCTTAAAAAATTATGTTACACTCACTTTATTCTAAGGCTGAGACTTCCTGCCCTATGGGTGGAATTTTTTGAGGTAGAACCCATTGAGAGGATTAGCTAGGCATGTATTATTAGGCTCAGAAAAAATGTATGCTCCTTTGAGGAGGAATTGTTTGATGATGTAAGGACCCTTCCATGATGTTTTGAACTTCCCAAGTACTAAGGCTTCTTTTACAACATCGTAGCGGAGAACTAGCTCCCCCTCTGGAAATGAGTGAGGGGTGATGTTGTGGTCAACTGATGCTTTTACTCTTTTCTTTTGAGCCTCATTATGTTGGAGAGACTCTCACCGACTTTCCTCGACGAGCTCTAACTGTACTAACCATTTCTCTAACGGTTGGGTATCAGTGAGGAGTTTGATAGCTACATGTAAGTTGGGCATTTTGCATTTAATAGGAAGCACAACCTACACTCTGTATACCAATTAGAAAGATGTGAATCTTGTTGAGGATTTAACCGCTCTGCAATATGCCCATAAGGCTAAAAATACCATATGTTTCCAGTTAGTTTTATGGTTGTTGACCATACATTGTAACATCATTTTGAGTACTTTGTTAACAACTTCTACCTGACCATTGGACTTCCAGTAGTATGGTGACACAAACTAGTGTGTAAATCCTAGATGATGGGATAGCTCCTAGAATGTATCATTCTCTAAATTCTTTCCATGGTCGGAGACTAAATCCTTAGGTGCACCGAATCGTGCAATGACATGGTTGAAGAGAAACCAATCTGCATTTTTTCTCATGTTGTCATATGTGGGCATGGATTATGCCCACTTGGTGAAATACTTGACGGCTAAAATAATGTATTTGTGGTTACCAGAAGACATAGTTTTGCAAGTCATAAAGTCAATTCCCCATTTACAAAACAGAATTTCTACAATGACCGGGTGCAAAGGAGTATGAGTTTCTCTTGCCTTTTGGGCGAAGCATTGGCATCGCTCGCACCTTTTGACTACTTGAATGCAATCGTGAAATCAGGTGGAAAAAAAATAACCAACGTACAAGACGTTTTGGGCGGTGGCCTTTCCTGAGAGGTGGTCACTGCAAGGCCTGCGATGGCGGCCATTGAGGGCTTGTTCAACTTGGTCGTGTGTGAGGCATCAACATAAAATAGTTTCAACACCCCTTCAAAGGATGTCCCCCATGAGAAGGTATCAAGGGGAGTGATAGCATATGCGACTTTGGTCATCACGGGTGATTTGTGGTTTGAATTTTTGGGTTTGTAAGAATGGAAGGATGTATCTGTACCATGGGTCTTCTGTCGTCACTAAGAATAGATGTTCATCCAGTACTAAGTCATTAATTAGAGATCCTTGAGTCGTACTTGGGAGGTCATTGATGAACTCAGCTAGGATTAATAATTTTTTTCTCTTGGGAGCGCAGAAATGTTGGTCGAATTCCTGCAGTATAACTACCCATTGAGCATACTTATGATTCATCATATGGTGGGTTAGTAGATATCGCATGGGTTTGATAATTTCTATGAATGTTGTAGTCCTAAGGATGATGTAATGTCAAATATTTTGTACTGCGTGCACTAGGGCTAGGGAAGTTTTTTCTTCTGGTTAGTATGTTAAAGTAGGGCCAGATAGGTTCTTGTTGACGAAATATAATATGTTCTCTTTATTATATATTCGGCCTTGGACTAGCACCCCATTTATGGCCGTGTCTGATGTAGATAGATATAAGGTATAGTCTTTGTCGTAATTGGGTAGGCTAATCAAGCGGGTTGAAGACAAGGTGTCCTTCAATGCCTCAAATGAATTTTGAGCCTGATCATCCCATTTGAAAGGAATTTCTTGACAGAGTAGGCGTAGGAAGCCTTGCTCGCAAGTGGCATAGTCAGGGACAAAGCGTTGTAAGAAGTTGGATTTCCCGTGTAGGCTTTGAAGTTGCTTGAGAGTTTTAGGTGGTGGTACTTATTTTATTGCCTAGATCTCGAGGGGGTCAACTTTTATCCCTTTTTGGGATACGTTGAAACCTAACAGTCTTCCTGCATTAACGCAGAAGAAATACTTGAGGGTGTTCAAGCATAGGTTGTAGTGTAGGCACCATTAGAATACCAACTGTAAGTCCTCCAAATGGTCACCTCGTTTCTTGGATCGTACTGTGAGGTTGTCCAAGTAAGCTAAGATGAGGTGAGCGAAATTAGGGAACATATAATTCATGGCCGGTTGGAAGGTGGATCTATCATTTTTAAGACCGAAAGGCATAACTTGATATGCGAACATACCCCAACAAGTGGTGAATGCAATCTTGTACTGACACATATGCCAGATTTGAATTTGATTATACTCTGAGAATCAATCCATGAAGTACAAGGCCTCGTGACCGACGCAAGCATCAATGACTTGGTCGATGAAAGGGGTAGGGTAGTTTTCCTTGGAACAATCTTTGTTTAAATATTGAAAATCGATGCAGACTTGGATAGTTCCCTATTTTTTCATGACGGGTATAGGGTTGGAAACCCACGATGTGTAGGTGATTGGGTAGATGAATCCGACTTTATGAATCTTTTCTCTCTCTTGTTTCATTTCTTAAACTTTGGATGGGTGTAATTGATGCTGCTTTCGGCGGACTAGTGATACATCAGGCCAAGTGTCAATATGGTGTTCTACGATGGTGGGGCTTAGCCCTGGAATTTCCAAATGGTACCATGTGAATATATCCCTATACTCTTGTAATAATTTTGTATAAGTGACTACCTCATATGGGGAGCATGCTGCTCCTAGCGATATTTATTCAGTTTTACTTGGTTGTCTTGAGATATTCACCTTAATGGTTGGGGAAATATTCAACATATTCCCTTCTTCAAATGCATCGAGCGTTGGGATATGGTTTTTGAACCAATCTACTTTCCAATATGGAAGAAATTATTTGGATTCAATGGTGCAAATATTCTGGGTTTTTGGGCTGCTAGGCCCGAATGTTTTTTCTAGAAGAAAAAACCAGCGGTGATGCATTAAGTCCCACGGAAAATCTGGTTCTGTCATGTCCTCTAAAATATCTTCATCAGAGTGAAAAAATATGTCTAAGGGGGAATTGGTTTGTGCAAGTTCGTGAGGAATTGGTTCGGGCCTAACAGTGCTGGTTGACATACATGAATTTGATTCTGTGGATGATGTCATGGAACCATATGAGGTTGACAGGGTGTAGACGGGTTGCGTTTGCACTTTCAAAGGTACTACTACCATTGTGGTAGTTGTAGCAGTCTCAACACCAAGGAAATATGAGCAGACAACATGAGTCATGGTTCCCATGCATGATGATATGAATCATATATGGTTTCGTGTGTCGTCAGTGTTACATGGTGGAAGAATTTCCATCATGGTTGTTTGTTTCTTAGCGAGATAAAATTCATGCTCTTTTGGTGGTGTACTAAGGATACACGCACCTTCCTTTACTTGAAGATTGTGTTGAACACAGAGGTGCCAAAAAAATTTCAGCATGGGGCATATGTTTGTTTCATGGTTGTGGCTCGTACAAATGGTGCATGGAGTAAAGGTACCTAATGAGTAGATGGTGTGAGAACCAATACTACTCTCCACGCCATATGTGGATGCGTGGAGATGGTTGGGCATTGGTGCATTTTTTCACTTTTTCCAACTCCAAGTCTATGGTCTTGGGTGGTGTGGCTCCTTTGGGTAGTCCAGAATCAACGCTTCTCTTGTCGCTCGTAACCTTGGGAGGTATTGAAAATTCATAGTGTGGTGAAATTGCGAGCATATCTAACAGTTGTAGTGTGTGTTCTTCTCTTGATTAGAGAGATAAATATGTGGTATGGTTGTGGCCATAGGAAGGCTCCCAGTGAGTTTCTTGAGTTCCTGACATTGATATACCATGTGGTCCTTTCTATCACATAGAGTGCATGGGATTCTTGGCTGGTTTCGTTCCCTGTTAAGATGATTTGTTGCCTTCATGTTCCTAGGGTTTTGGTGATGATGGGGGGAAGGACACATTACACTTGACTGCCTATTGAACCTCAGAATTTTCATTTCTCTGACATCCTTCTCATCACTTTTTCCTTACTTTCTCATAAGTCCATACACTCCAATCAATGATAAATGTCATGTTTTATCTCAGGGAATGCATTTAAATGATTTCTATGTTATATTATGATGTTCTTGTTATTTGAATGGATTTTTGTAATTTGGCTACAAAACTCAACCTATTCTACATCTAATCGTTGGTTCTGCAGCTACTTTTATGGTTTGACAGGTTCCAAGGAGAAAATAGAGAAACGAGCCACATGGGCATCTCCAAAATTATTCACACATGGATTTCTTCCTATATACTTGATCGAAATCGACAGAAAAGGATGCCTGAGATCATAGTCAAAGTCCGGTCAAAGGATGTAAGCCGAGAGTGAAGAACTCTTTATTTTCTCTGACGTAGCAAATAAAGAGTTAACCAATCAAAATCCAATTCTATGTTTAGGTTAAGATAGCCACCTGTAGGTGTAATTATCTCATCATAGTTATGTTTTGTTTTATTTAAATATTGGTTATGTAGAAACCGAACAATAGTCGTAATTTATAAAACACTGTGTATTATTTTAAACTTTGTTCTTTTCATAATACAAGGATCGTGTCCATGGTTCCAATAACTGCTTAATGCATTATAATCAGCTAGGACCATGACCAATTTTTTTACAAAGGGCCCCTACACAAGAGGAGGTTTTTCGTTAATTGTTTTAGTTTGAATTCTTTACTCTGGTTTGTCAATTTCTTTAGATTAATATTGTGTTGTAGCTTTTAAATCAGTATCATAGAATTAATTCATGAATTTTTTCTTAGCATCAATAATAGAATGAATTTGTAATATTTTATTTCCCAAAACATCTCAAGAAGGTAGATTCATCTATTTTCCAATTGGATTAATTTTGAGGAAATATAGCTCACAGTTGTTTAGTTTCCTTTCATGTTCTGTTATTTACTTTCCTAGATCAAATCCTCAGTTCATTGTGTAATTGGATGTTCCTAAAGATCAGGCCAAGAAGGTGACTTGTCATACTTCCAAATTGGGTTCTCGAATTTTTCAACCTATGCAATCATTGAGCTTTGCTTTTACATTATTTTCTAGATTAAGATCCTTAGTGAATTGTATAATTGGGTGTTCCAAAAGATCAGGCCAAGAATGTGACTTGTCATACTTTCAAATTGGGTGCTCGAATGTCTAACCTATGCAATTATTCAGTTTTCCTTTACATGCTTTAATTGCTTTCCTAAATTTAAATTTTCAAAACTAAAGTATAATCGGTTGCTTGTACATCATTTGAAGAGGGTGATTATATCATACTTCCATATTGAATTCTAGAGTGATTGAACATACCTTAGTTGTTTTCCTCTACATGCTTTAATTGATTTCCTAGATTTAAATTTTCAAAACTAAAGTATAATCAGTTTCTTATACATCATTTCAAGAGGGTGATTATATCGTACTTCCATATTGAATGCTGGAGTGATTTAACATACCTTATTTGTTTTCATTTACATGCTTTAATTTCTCTCCTAGATTTAAATTTACAAAACTAAATTATAATCGGTTGCTTGTACATCATTTCAAGAGGGTGATTCTATCATACTTCCATATTGAATGCTGGAGTGATTGAACATACATTAGTTGTTTTCCTTTGAATCTGTTTTCATCTACAGTAACATTGCAATTTTAATTTCCAGTTATAAAATTCATATCCATGGAATAGGACTAACATTAAATTAGATGCCATTAGAATAGGAACTCTGTTTTCAAATCATATTTTAACCATTTAATATTTTTGGTTCATTTTTATGAAAATTAGTTTAACTTAATAACACTTCCTTTTCTTCCTTCTTTCAGATTTAGTTTTACAAATCTCAATTTCACTAGATTCAATTGATTCTTTTCGTAGTTTTCATTTTTTAAGATCAAAATTTAGACATAAAGCACAAAACCCCCATAAAAACAACATAAAATACATACAAAGAAGTAATTAGAAATTTAACTAAGCACATATAGTGCACTACACTTCATCATATTGCAAGCCTCAGTTGATAATTTATGTAAGAAATTTAAGACATTAAATTTCCTAAACATTTTGGCAACGTTTCCGAGGAAGTGTAATTAGGTAGCCTCATTTCTTACATCTAAAAATAAATGATATGCGTAGGGAAAGAGATGATAGGGGTAGATTCATAACTAGAGGCAGAATTTTAATTCCTACAACACCAATCACTCCACCTAGACCACGTAGTGATACACCACCATCTCAAACTCATATTCCATACTTCACTAGAAATAGACTTCCTAAAGTCTTAAGGTCAGATATCTAATTAGGAGGATCTCCTACTTCGTCCACTGAGGCAGTCTTAGAGGAAGAATATCCTAGATCTCCAATAGAAGGAGTAACCTTTTTCACCTCTACGGGGGAACATATTTTAGCTAAAGAGTTAGAAATTCCTAGTGGAGAAGAACAAGAAGAACCTTTGTTCAACATTCCATTAATAGAAGAACGAGAGGAAGAGAAATTAACCTTACAGATTGAACCTTATATTAGCTCTGAAGAATCTATAATGGCAGGAAGAGGAGAAGGGGGGGAAGGATAAGGATAAGTTATAAATGGATAAAATCTACTGCTTGGAGGAAGAGGTGGAGGACGAGGTAGAGGGAATGCAGGAAGAGGTAGAAGAGGTGAAGGAAATAGAAGAAATAGGGAAATTGATAGTTCTTTTCAATTTCCTATAATTGTTGGAGATACAAATGCCACAATGAAAAATATCTCACCTTCTGTCCTTCCAAACTTCCATGGATTAAAAAGTGAAGATCCTAAAACCTTTTTGTTTGAACTTGAAGTTTTGTGTAGAACTTATGATTATTTACAAGACTCCCAAAAACTTAAGTTGTTTCCTTCAACATTGAAAGGATCAGCTTTAAAATGGTTCATGGGTTTAGTCACACAGTCTATTAGGACATGGAATGACATGAAAAAATAATTTTTAGAAATATATTTGGATTATTGCATACCCATTAACCATAAGGATGAAGTATTCAAAATGATATGAAAAGAGGATGAGAATTTGGAGGATTTGATTGAAAGATACAATTATAACATAAAAAGAGCTAAAATGGATAATTTAGATCAAGATACTTTAAAAGCTATTTTATTAAAATCCATTAGAGATGAGTGGATAGATATCCTCAACATGATGGGGAAGGGAGATATCTCTCAACTCCCATTACTTGACATTGCTAAATTATGTATTCATCTCTCAAGGGGAAAATAAAAAACTGGAAAATGTCCAAGAGATCCTTCTCTTGCTAGAGTGAACAGATCTGCAACTGGAACAGTAAGTAGAGCAGCAATTGGAAATATGCTTGATGAATTTGAAACATATATCTTAGGGAGTCTTATTGAACATACAAACACCCTTAAATTACAAAACAAGTAGAAATCCGAGACTGATGCTTTAGCTATTTTCTATCCTAAATGCAAAAAGAAGCTTGCTTTAAGAGAATGTCCTATTGATGAAAAAGTCATAGATACCTTTATGATTTCTTTAGAAAATCATGAAACTAAGAGTTTCTCTTCAATTCCAGGTCTTAAGGTTGTTTTTCAAGAAGAAACAACTTCAAATCCAACAAATCTCTTTGCTTTGTCTCTAGAAGACCAGGGTAGGGGCCACAAACTCAAGGCTTTAACAATCAAATGTATACTTAGCCCCCACCAAATAATTGGAATTCTTTGCAAAAACCTTGGCTTCAATCTCAATCTTGGGCACAAGGAATGAAAAATACATATGGTAGATACTCTGAATACTACCAATATCCTCTAGCATATCCAAACTATCCTCCCCAACAAAATCTTCAACAAAATCAACAACCCCAACTCCAAAACCAAAATCCACAACTTTGATTACCATTCCCACAATGACCAAATCAACTACCTGCCCAACCATTACCAAACCCCAATTATAAAAATCCTCAAAATACTTACATGATAGAAGGACAACAATTTCCAACCTACATGATTACTCCACTAGATCTTAATGATGTCCAACTTAGATCTGGTAGGATACTAGAAAATAAAAAGCCTTCTGTAGTTATTCAAGAACAAGATAATTTTGAGGAATATTATCTACAGCCAAATAAAATTTTTGAGGAAGGAAAATCTCTTCAAAACAAGAATTATGAAAATGAAAACAAAAGGAACAAATAAACTCAACTCCTATCATAGAGAAACCATCAGTACTTACTTCTAACCCTCCTTTTCCTGAAAGATTACAAGTTGATAAAGGGGTAGAAAAGCATATCATGTTTCCCAATTATGATTTTCTAAATGAATTTAAAAATGTTTGTATCAAAATTCCTTTATTACAGGCCATTAAAGAGACTCCAATTCTATCCAAACCAATAAAAGAGTTGAGCATGAAGAAACCAGGAAGAAAAACAAAATAAATGAAAAGAATTCAACTGGTAGGAAAAATTGCATACATAATGATGGGAAAATTTTCCATACAAAAATATTTAGTTCCAGGAAGTCCAGTTATAAAAACATATATCAATGGTATTGAAATTACAAATACAATTACTGATTTAGGAGCAACTATAAACATCATGAGCAAACAAACCATGGAATAGCTCAAACTTCCTAACCTTCTGTATACACTTATATTACTGAAATTAGTAGATAGATCTGTAATCAAGCCAGATTGTGTATTAGAAGATATTTCAGTATCCTTAGACTCTTGGGAGTATCCGGTCGATTTTATGATCTTAACTCCTAAGAATAATCTAGGAGGACATCCATTAATATTAGGAAGACCTTGGTTGGCGACAACTGATGCTTTCATTAGTTGTAGATCTGATGATATGTATATCTCTTATGGTGACTCAAAAAATAAATTTACTCTATATCCTCCAGCAAAAATAATCAGAGAGTTAGAAGATGAATAATGGATTGATGATGACAATGATATACAGCCTCTCTTTACTATTTCAAGCATTAGTGAAGATAGTCAAATCTTAAATTCAATAGAAAAATTTGAAACATCTTCAAAATATGAACATGATCAATTTCAAGAACAATGCAATATTGAATATTTTTCATCTAGGAATATGTCTCTATACTCTATGGAAGAATTTGGTAACTCTATAGTTGAAATATTTCCAGGAAAATCTTTGAACATAAACAAAAACTTGGAAAGATTACAACAACATTCTTCTGCATATGCATGGGAATACACTGACATGAAAGGAATTATTCCTAATACTTGTATACATCACATATACATTGAGGAAAATTTTAAACCTATCAGACAACCTCAAAGAAGGATGAATCCAAATCTTAGGGAAATTGTGAAAGAAGAATTGCAAAAATTGCTGAATGTGAACTTCATTTACCCAATTTCAGATAGTCAATGGGTTTCCCCTTTAGTGATTGTACCCAAAAATAATAGTAAGTGTAGGGTATGCATTTAATATAGAGAGTTGAATAAATCCACCCTAAAAAATCATTTACCTTTACCTTTTAGAGATCAAGTATTGGATACATTAGAAGGTAAGAAGTATTTCTCATTCTTGGATGGTTTTAGTGCTTACAATCAGATTTAGGTAGCACCTGAAGACCAAGACAAAACCACATTAACTTGTCCATGGGGAACTTATGCCTACTGAGTACTTCCTTTTGGATTGTGAAATGCACCTGCAACATTCCAAAGGGCAGTACTAGGAATTTTTTCTAATCTAATACATGATTGTGTAGAAATATATATGGATGATTTTACAATTTATAGGAATTCATTTGAAGAAGCTTTAGAGAATTTGGAAAAGGTTCTTAAAATATGTAAAGAGGCAAATATTTCATTAAGTCATGAAAAATTCTTTATGATTTTTACTAAAGGGGTTGTTTTAGGACATCACATTTCAGAAGATGGAATTAAAGTTGACACATATAAAGTTGAATTCATCTCCAAGTTATCAATTCCAAGTTTTCAAAACGATGTTAGAATTTTTATAGGATTCACAGGATATTATAGAATATTTATAGAAAATTTCACTAAAATAGCATCCCCACTCTTCAAGTTACTTACCAAAGATTGTGAATTCAATTTAAATCCTGATTGCCAATTGGCATTTGAAACTTTAAAAACAAAAATTTCTAAAGCTCCCATCTTAAGAGGTCCAAATTGGAAATTACCTTTTGTATTTCAACAAATGCTTCAGATACAACTCTGGGAGCTGTATTAGGAAAAAAATATTTGATTCCCTATGCCATCTATTACACAAGCAAGAATTTGACTCCCACTGAGTTAAATTACACTGTAATTGAAAAAGAATTATTATTTGTTGTTCATCTATCAACAAATTTAGACATTATATTACCGGCTTTGAAACCTTTTTTCATATAGATCACTCTACAATTAGATACTTAATATCACCATTCTAGACCAACCTGGAAAAAAAAACACAGATGTTGATTTCTTGCCTAGAATTCAAAATGTCAAAAATGATACTCCAGTTGAGGATAAGTTTCCTGATGAATACCTTTTTTCAATAACTACTAAAATTCCTTGGTTTGCAGATATTTCTAATTACTTAGTCACTGGAAAGTTACCTTCACATTTGTTTCCTAGAGATAAAATAAGAATTATTCAAATAAGTGCAAATTACTCATGGATTAATGATGAATTGTATAAAACAAGTCCAGATCTCATTATCAAAAGGTGTGTTTGAGAAGATGGAATGTCAGAGATTCTTAAAGCATGTCATGATGAACCTTGTGGTGGACACTTTGCTGATAAGAGAACTGCCTATAAAATCATTCATTTAAGATATTATTGGCCATCCATATTTAAATATACTAAAGAATATGTCAAAAGGTGTGATAGCTATCAAAGAATGGGGGAACTTGTTCCCTCAGATGAAATTCCATTACAAATGTTAGAACAGGGTCTCCTACAAGTTGCGAAACTGGTCCAATTTTGTATATTTTTTATTATATTTAGTCTAGCGTAGAGGTTTTGGGGTGGGTCAAAGCCCCGAAAGCATTTTAATGGGTCAAAGGGTAGACCTAGAGTCCGCAAACCATGGTTTGCAGACCATAGGAAAGATTAGGCTAGATTGTTATAAATAGAGGGAAATTTTGAATTGTAAGAGAATAAGATGATGAGCTCTTGATGTGAATTGTGGCTTAGTAGATCTGTTTGGGTTTTTTGGGAGAGGACTCCTACTAGCTGTGTGCGCGGAGATCCCAATTCTTGTTGTGTGCGGACCCTGTTGCTGTGTGTGTAGGTAGGGTTTAGGTATTGTAAGAAGGAACTGAAGGATTAATGAATGAGAAAGGTTGTTGCGTAGCTGAATGTATTTGTACTGTTGATGTGAATCTTTGATAGTTGTTGTGTTATGCATATTTTGTGTTACGCTGCGGAAGTATTGTGTTAAGTGTTTCTTCTGTGTCTGGATCTATTCTATTATGTTTTATGAGAATAACTGTAATGCTGCACTACTGTTTTAGGAGTATATGATTTTTTGAGTACAGTAAGTATAGCTGACATTACGCACGTGGATGCGAAGGAGATCTATAGATCCAGTTCTAAGATAGGCGATATGGTCATTATAAAGTCAGACGCAGCTCTGCTTGGCTTACCTATCCTCTCTCAGGGTTCGGAAACCAGGTTCTAGTACCCACCCATACTGCTTCGAGTGAGACTTTGACCTGCAAAAGCAGGTCACTACCGAAAGGGCCAGTAGTATAGGGGTTTGTTGGAAAACCTTAACCTCTGAACCTGGGTCAAGACCCCTCGAGCCAAGAAATGGTTCTGTTGCCGAGACCGGGAGCATTTTGAGAAATGGATCGGGTAATGCCAAGAGAGTATTGGAAGCCTGAGAGGAAAGAAATTGAAGAGTGGTTCGAAAAGAAGATTCAGGAATTTGCGATAAAAGAGAATCGTAGCATGAGGTTAACGACAGAAAAGTGGAAAGACAGGTGCATTATTACGGAAAGCTACGAAATTTTCTTTGTAACATTTTCAATCGAGATTCAGGAGTGGCTGGCAAGGCTCATAGAGTTCCGGAAGTGTTGGAAGGATGAACGAGTCACTCAGTGGACTCCAGGGCTGATCCAGCAGTTGGAAAGGACTGATAATTCCATCACTCACATGATGGATCACTGGGTGGACAGTGTGCTAGGAGGCTTTGTGGCAGAATTTTCCATTGATCAGTTCGTCTCCTACTCTGAAGCAGAGCGGAGATTCTTTAAAGGTTTCTGGGGAAATTTTCTGAAGACATTACCCCTGCTGATTAAGATATTACTATGCAAGAAGAGTATTTTGTGTAGTCATACCGAGTGAATGACCTCGGATCCAGATGAGAGCATGACACGCAGTGGTAAATACTATCGAACCAACCTTGAAGGGGGAATATTTTTCTATATCCCTCTACGAGAGACGGGTGCGCGGAGCCCCCTAGCTACACCACCATCTAAGCCACACAAAGGTAAGAATTCACCCATACCACCACCTCCACCGGACAGTGATATGGTTGCGCACCTGAAACTACCTACCTTCAAGGGGGTAGGAGATGAGGATATGGACCGATTTTGGTTTGTTGTAGATTTCATATGGACTGCACAAAATGTGGCAAGCGATATAATGAAGAGGGCACAGTTGTCCCTGGCATTCAAAGAAAGAGCTTTGGACTGGTATATGCGATACATATCTCAGAACGGGAATGCATCTATTCAAGATATTAAGGACGGTCTGAAGCAACAGTTCCAAAAGCCAAAATCTTACACTCAATTAGTAGCAGATGTAAAGGACTTCAAGCAAGGAGTGTCTGAGTTTGTATGAGAGGCTGATCAGTGACTAAAAAGAGCAATCAAGGAAGGAGGATTTGAGTATGACTATTGAAAACATACGGAATGGTTCATCGCTATGTTGTTGCCTCACCTGCGCATACCAATGAGTCACCAAACCTTCGAGTCGCAGGAAAAAGCTGTGGAAGTCACTATGAAACTAGAAGATGTGCCCAGAGAAGATACTTCCTTAGGAGTATAGCAAATTCAGGAGCAACTCGGAGCTATGCACATAGAAATTTAGAACCTGCGAAAGGAACGAGGAAAAAAAGCTAGCACAAACCTATGGGCATACGATGTCGAGCATCTGGACATACGAAGGATCAGTGCCCACTACTGGAAGATTACATACAAGCAAGAGGACCTAGTCCGGTGTGTCTAGGAGCAAGTGGAGAATCCAACCTATCGCGTCCAAGCTCAAGCGAATTTGCGTTGTAGTGCGATGATTTCCATGTAGCAGGGCTGCATGATACGAACCATTGCCCCCGGCTAGGTGCGTACGTCTCGAAACTGAAGAAACAATGGTGCAGATTCTGCCGGTCGATAGGACATGATGAGCAGAACTGTCTAACTTATGATCTGATGATAGATCGACGAAACTTGTATAGGGTGCAATCAGACCCTGCGTCACTGAGATATCCACAAACTTT
This sequence comes from Pinus albicaulis, assembly GCA_034641835.2. Classification (NCBI taxonomy): domain Eukaryota; kingdom Viridiplantae; phylum Streptophyta; class Pinopsida; order Pinales; family Pinaceae; genus Pinus; species Pinus albicaulis. Next base: position 101,365 of record JAXQQM020061121.1, on the reverse strand, counting down.
GGTGGCTCCCCAACTAGGGGCAGGGGAGGTCGGGGATTGGGCACAGGTCGAGGACGCAGATAGCTAATCTATTATAAGTGCGGGGAAGTAGGACACTTTTCAAGGGACTACCCAAATCCCACAATTCAGTCTTGCAAATATTGCAGACAGCTGGACCATGCGATTGAAGATTTCCCAATCTTAATAGAAAAAATGCAGGAAAAGAAGCCCACCCCTACGCATAATGTGCAGAGAGTTAAATCCAAGCTAAGGAACATGGAACCAAGTGTGCAAGTCATAACACGCAATGGGATGGCCACCCGGGGACCAAAGGAAGAGGCTGCCATGGATCCTCTGAACTGTTAGGAAGGATCAAACATGAAAAAGAGACAAGAAACAATGGCTGCAACTAGCCAAGACTTTGCTAATGAAGAAGTAGCTACTGTGTAGGTACCGACACACCCCAAGATAGATGAGGGGGTCAAGCTCTTCCTTCAGGCATGTATGAAGCTGCTACATAACCCAAAGGTTGTAGAGAACCTACAGGCATTAATGAATAGCTGTGCAGTGTGGCCTGATCTGACCCCAGGAACCAAGGATGTACACAAACTATACTGGTATAAAAAATGCACCGGAAGAGAAATGCGGTTGACTGTGCAGATTGGTGACTACGATATGGATCAAGTTATTTTGGACCTTGGGTCATATGGGAACGTGTTACCTAAACAAACATGGCAACGAATGGGAGAACCGAAGTTGGAATGGTCCACCATTCAACTGCGCATGGAGAATCAACAGAAGATCATCCCTCTGGGAAGGCTACCAAAAATCATGGTAGACATCACGGGAGTAAGGGCCCAAGTTGACTTTGAGGTAATAGAAATCGTAGAAGATACGGACCCCTACCCTGCGCTTCTCGGGCTAGACTGGGCTATAGATATGGGGGGTGTTATCAATCTCAAAAAGGGAAGAATGGTGTTTGAAAATAACGGTACACGAGTAATAGTACCGTTGGATCCCGTGGAAGGTGCACAGTATACAGAGCCAGCTCGCGATGAGGAGGAAGTAGATCACATTTACAAGTTGACTACGCATGAGGAATATTGGATTAACCCCACGGAGGAAGGCGTACTCTGCTGGGAAAAAGACAGTGAATGCTTTTCCGACTCTGATGGGGAACTAGAGAATTGGCAAGGCCAATTTCTTTTCAGCACTGTGATGTCTTTAAGTCACAAGGAACTTCCACTAGATCTCCTACGAGGTAAGAGACCTGCCCTACTTTGGGTATTCAGGTAATATTAGGGTATTTTTACGTGCATTCGAAGCAGAAGTTCCCAAGGGATGCAGGCGCTGGGCCCTTAAGCTAGCCTTGCACAAAACAACTGCGTGCTGGTGGGATACGCATGGGAAGGAATTCCACAATTGGGAGGAATGTTGGGATAAGATGATCCTATGATTTGAAGCTCCAGCTGGGAGACGGATCAAAAATTTCCTTGGGTCAGAAGATCCACGTAGATATTTGCTCGAATGGGAAATGTAGTGGTGTGACAGAACCCCAAAAGAACGGGTCCACCTATTAATCCATGCTCTGGGACTGCATCCAACTGTATGGTATGTAGACATGGAGCTACATCAGCGCACTCGCCATTGGGTGACTTTGTGGGATTAGTTTCTGCTAACATTTAGGATGGTGGAGGGCACATGAGTGCTCGATGCAGCTCTGCAGAATACTGACACCTTGACTCAGGGTAGACCACGCCTGTACATCGCATCTGAATCATGGGGAATGCAGGTACCACACATGACGGAAGGAAAGGATGATCCCCGAACTATTCCAAACTCAGAACTGGATGGGATACGCACGGTTGCCAAGTTGTTTAGGCTGCACCTGAATCGCATTACAGCACACCCTACTTCGGATATAATTAGGGATGCACAAGAAGCACGAATGCTTCATCCAAGGTCAGTAGATCCATGGGAAGGCCATAGAGTGCGAATGATGACAGTCAGAACACTGAAATTTTGTAAAAATGGAATGTTACTGTTACAAAAAACGGGCGGCTGGAAATTAATGAGGCAATTTCTTTACCGTTTGCTTGATGGTAAGTTCCAAGTAGGATTCACCTTATCGTTGGATAGCCATGGACACTATAAGGGAGAAAGGATAACTCTAACCAAGGTTCCATATTATCTCTGTAATCTTGATGTATTGTTCTGCTGCATGATTTTCTGTACCTTTAGCATTCTGTTCGTACCCACTCAACCCACTTCCACTGCTTGCGAGTCTCAAAATTCAGGATCCCCTCCTTACATTGCTATGGTAGCCCCTAACCCCGTGGATGCTTGGGCGCCTACCAGTATAGAGCCTGCAGACATTACGTTGAGAGGGTCTGGGGATGCTGAAATTGATAATCTAATTGCCCTCTGGCTCCTTGCAGGGAGAATTGACTTCAAACACTACACGAATTGGCGTCAAAGCTATATGACGGAAGTTAACTCCCCTTCCAAACCTGGGATGATCACAGGATCCAGCTATATGGGCTCAGAAGTAGCCATGAAAGATGTTACGCAACTGTTGCAGGTCACTGTAAAAGCTGACATGGTTGACTCGCAGCTAGTCATGTGAACGAAAGGGCTGACTAACAAGAATACTACATCCCCCCGGGGTACGAAGTGACACAAGGAGCTTGAAAATGGGCTCCGGAAAAAGCACCACGCCTAACGCATGGAATATGATGCAATGACCACGCTGACTGATGGTGATCTCGAGCAAATCACGAATGCACTTTCTCTATCTACAGAGGATCAGTGGGCATCTATAGAAGAACAACAAAAGGTTGCAATTGATTCCATGTGGATTGAGCTTCACAACCTCCAGAAAAATATGGATACGCTACACCCTAACAGCAGTATCGGGCTAACTGCAAAAGAAATCTATGCTTATTTGTCACCTAGCACTGTCCTCGTCAGCGCCCACCTTCCAGTGGATTCAGGACTGCAATTGGACTTGGCAAAGCTGCCCCGCGAGATGTTACAGGAACTCCACACCACTGTGCTTCAAGAGATCCATCATCGCATCTGGACCACATAGAAACAGCTCAATGTGGCCACACTGATCATCACATGAAAAACTACAGATGTCTCCCTTGCTATCTCGCAGATGGTGTAGCTCGAAACAGTGGTCCACCAGCTCAGCACAGAAGTCCTAGATGAGCTCCCAACTACAGCTCCGCTCCAGGCTACAGTAGAAGGCTTGGTTGCAGCACTAAGGGAGTCCAGAACTGAAATACAGACCCTCAAGACCCAAATGGACCGACAAATCACCACATTACAGGCCCAATTACAACCTACCACACCTCCAGAGGTACGAGCCCAATGTGTTGCGCTGGTAACATAAGCTACAGACATCATTACAGGAAAGCTTACCCAGGGTACTCAGTTGCTCGAGTCAGCCATGCAACTTTGTTCAGCGGTCCAGTTCAACCTGGTTCTTCATAACGTCAAACAGGACTTATGAAAGAAGTAAGCCGTTTTTTATCATATCGAACCTACCTTGCCCTCCTTAATCCCTATGCAGTGTCTGGCACGCTTGAAGACTAGCAACGCACTCTGAGATATGATTGGGGATCTCTGACGAACGAAGCATGCCATCACAAAACGTTTGAAGCCATGGGCTGACGCTGCCCTCCAGCTATCACAGGATTCCAATGGCACGATTGAGCGACTCAACCAGATATTAGAGCAGGCTACCACGGGTATTGAAGGACCGACCTCCCAGAAGCTTGTAGACATCACGCAGAGTGTTGCCGCTTAGAGAAAAGAAATTTTACCTCCTCTGATCGAAGCCATCAATGCCCTACGTGTGCAGGTTGAGACCGAACCACCATAGTGACTCGGGATGAGTCACAAGATTGTGTTGGGGGACTGTTGGAACAAGGTCTCCTACAAGCTGTGAAACTGGTCCGATTTTTTATATTTTCTATTATATTTAGTCTAGCGTAGGGGTTTTGGGGTGATTCAAAGCCCCGAAAGCATTGTAATAGGTCAAAGGGTAGACCTAGAGTCCGCAAACCATGGTTTGCAGACCATAGGAAAGATTAGGCTAGATTGTTATAAATAGAGGGTGTAATATTCCTAAATTAGCGTACAGCTAATAGGAATATTAATTTTTCTTTTGAAATCTAGATGGATGAATAATTGGGCAAGGAGGCTCATAATTTGCTCAAGTATGAATAAAAATACCTCATGGTGTGAAAAGGGATCATGAAATAACTAGATCAAGCATCCACATGTGTGAACAATGTCTAAACTGTGTGGACATGGTCAAGTTTGACCAAGTCAACAACATTTATTATCAAAGAGTGGATCCTAAATAAAGACAGCTCAATGTGATTGGAAATCAAGCTAACCAGTTAAAATGAAGACACCTTGAGTGTGGAAGAGGTTGATCACTTGACCAAGTCGACGATGACCATATCTACAGTGCAGTCTAGATGCATTGAACCTCTTGGAGGGACAGCGTAGTTCTAGAAGGAGGTTTTACATGTGAAAGAGGCTAAACTAATGAAGTGGTTTAGGGTTTTGACAAGACTCCAATATTATAAAAGGAGGAGGAGAGCAACAAGAGAGGGTTGTTGAAGATTATCATTTCTGAAGGTATTGTCTTAGACATCCCTTGTTGGGTCTTCCTGTTCAGGAATCCCACTTCCTTCCTTGAGCATCTCTTGGAGGAGACTTGTGCTATCTTGTCCACTATCAGGCTTGGGCCAAGCTTCACCTTACACCTATAGCGTTGATCCTATCGAGGGTTGGGTTGTCCTTGTGAGTTGCAGTAGTGGAAGACACTAGATCTGTTCAGATCTAGCCTATACTAGTGGCTCTTCTCAGTGAGTGTGTCCTTTAACCTCCTGGAAGAGTTCATTAGCTGATTTTTTCTTCAAATCTAGACCTTGGCATCAGACCAAAGCATTCTCAGAGCCTACAACGTAGTTTCTCTCCCTGGACTACGTTATTTGCAAAGGAGAAGTTGCAAGTTGTTTTGTTTGCATTTTTGGAGGAGAGATCACCGGTGTTAGGAATCTTCCTCTCACTGTGGTGATCCATGGATTTGCCATCCAATCCATGTTTGTTTCAGATCTGATATGCTGTGAAATTTTAATATTTAGAAATTTATGAATCATTCTGCGGATCTGCAACTTTAGATCTCAGATCTACTCTCTATGCTTCATGTTTTGCACAAAACCCCAGGGGGAATGTATAGATCAGCATTTCTTGAACAAAGATTTGTATTATATATAAATTTTTATGTACTTTAATCTAGATCTCAATATTAATAAACTTCTGCTTCAGCCCCTGAAAATAATGTTGTCATGGTTATGCAGTCTTTTCTTATGGTTGTAGCACCTCATTTCTGAGGATTTTTCTTGCATTGTCTCATTCTTTCTCTTGTGCAATGTATGGGATGTAATGTACATATGATTTGTTGTTATACATCTGATTTCTGAACCTCCATATTATCCTCCTAATTTTCTTCAGTGGATCTACGTTATTTCTGAAGAATTCCTTTGCATATAGCTGCAGCTCCTCTCTTTGGGTGATTTTCAGCTAGACTAGTTTGTGGGAGATCTGTTTAACCCACCTAGTCTGATTTGTTTTTGCTCTCCTTTTGGATTTATATCTTAGATGATCTGATATAAGGGATCCAGGAGCTACAAACTCATTTCTATGCACATAATTCTTAGAAGTGCGTTATTTCAGCAGGCTTGCTGAGCTGTCCCGATTTTTGGATATTACAGTGGTATCGGAGCAAGATCTTTGGCTCAGCTTGTGGACTTCAAGCCAAAGTGTTGTAAAGCAAGGAGCAAGGTCAGAATTATGAAGAATATGAGTTTACTCTCATCACTTTTTAGACCCAGTAAGAACCTCTCCAAGGAGGTTGAACAAGAAGGAGGAAGAAGGAGTAGTGAAACTCCTAGAAAGTTTCAAGAGTAGGAATATCTTCCGATCAGATATATAAGATCTATACGTGAAGAAAATTATAAATCCTTATCTAATGGATATGTTCACTTAGCCATATCACCAAAGCTTCAACATTCTTTCAGTGATTTCTTCATGAAGAGGAAGAAAGGAGGTGTACTCGAGAAGGGGACTCTTAGAGAGTATTTGCAGGAGTATGAAGCTCAATCTAAGGAGTTCAAAGATAACTTGAAATTCCAACGGTTCTGAAAGATCAAGGAGAGAAAAGGCACAAAGGAGGATAAGTACAGTATGGGTAGATTCTACCTATCTATCTTTGATGGATCACCTAAATATCCAGTAAGGGTTTGGGTGGAGGAGCTAGACAACTTTGTGCAACAACATCAAGTTTCAGAGATTGAAGCCATCAAAGTAGCAGCACTGCATTTTGAAGGTAAATCATATGCTTGGTGGTTGTTTGAGTCTTTTTCCTTGAAGAATGAAAATACACCTACTTATGCAAGGTTTATTGCAAGATTGATAGAGAGTTTTGATGAAGCTCCATGTGTAACATATTTTGTTGACACTATCAAACCACATCAGACAAATCTTTTACATGATTTGGAAGGGTCTATGAATCCAACTCCATTTCTGAAGACCATGAAAGAAGGTGTAAGTTTTTTTGATGCCTTTCCAAGTGCAAGATCTCCTTTGGATGAAGGGCTCTCTTCTTTAGAGGAAAGCATGAAGATTCTTCCTTCAATGGATGACAAAGATCTAAGGTCTCCTGTTGATGTTGAGGCAATTTTAGTTATTAAAGAAGATGAGGGGAAGGAAGGAGATGATAACTCAATCATGACAATGGCACCTCAAGCACCTCATGAAGAGGAGGATGGAGCACTTGCTCCAAAAAAAGAAACTCTTGCACACTTGCAAGGAGTTCCACAAGGTCTCAGACATAGAGCTCTTGGCATAACACATGAGCAACATGTACCATCATTGTCAAATGATGAGATCTTGAAGATAGAAGGAGGAAAAGAGGCGGAAAAGCATCACAAGATGAAGAGCATGGATCCTTCTCTGTTTCAAAGCTTGGAAGTACAAAGAAGTCAAGAGGACCTATGCAATAAAGGTAGGGGAAAATCTGTCTACCTACATCCACATTCTACTCTATGCCTTGACACCTCTTTGCAAGGAGGTATTTTACCAGGAGCACCTCTTAATGGGAGAAAATATAAAGTGTTCTCTCAACTATGGGCAGCATATGCATACTTAGCTAAGGAGGGAGCCTTGGGAGAAGCCAGCAGAGCGCAGAGAATCTCTCATGAATTTAGGAGAGAGATAAGAAATTTCCTGAAAGGGGCATTGCTAACTCCCACTCAGCTATCTGTGCTGAGAGAGGAGAAATCAGAAGTCTGTGATGGCATGAGCATGAGGACACATGGTAACTCCATATCTTTGGGGCAGCCCATGATACCTTCATTCACAAAGAACATTTCTGAACATGGCAAGGGGATGCTAACCCTCTTGCATGCATGGGCCAAAACGAGGAATTTTTGGAAGACAAGGACCTTCCGAGGGGAAGTTGATTTCCATATGCTTCAATCTTGTCTTGAGCAAGATCAACTGCAAATGTTGTAGAAAAAGGGATATTATAAAGCTCCAACATGTGATTTTGACATCAAGAATGTCAAAGGAGGGAGCCATGATATGACAGAGGCAACATTTCAGACTTCTACAGCGCTGTCATTTTTGGGGAGCCTAGTTGGGATTCCTAACTCATGATGGAATACTCCAAGAACCTTTTCACATGTGGGGTTCTTGAAGGGGAAGTAGTGGATGATAGGTTTAAGTTAGTTGATGGAGTCATCTATTTCTATAATCTTATCCTTTTGAACAGAGACTCCAAGCTCAAGGAGAGACTACTAGATGCAACCTATGAGATCCTACTTTCTAAACCCACTGGTTTCATTAGAGCATATCATACTCTCTTGGGTGGATTCATATGGGAAGGTTTCAAGGAAGAGGTGCACTCTCATATGAAGATGTACATGGATTACTTGGTAGATGAGGAGGAACATAGCTCTTGGGAAGAGCCATCATTCACACGTCCTTACTCATTGAGTGTAAGAGGGAACTCATCCATGAGTTACCTCACTGATGTAAAACAAGTATATAGAGAAACTTGTCTTCCTGAATGTTATAATGTATCTCCTATAAGCTTATATTTTTCTAGCACTCATTTGTAGAACATTTCTCCAAAAGGGGGCACTACTTATGATGGGTGTCATGGGCCACTCAAGGCCATGAACTATATTGATGTAGGTCATCCCTTGGAGGATCTTGGAAAGCTACTATATTCTTCATGGTGTGATTCTTTTACACCAACTATGATGCACCTTTTACAAGCATTCAGAAGGGATGGGGCAGCAAGCAAGTGTTGGGGGAGGCACTTGTCATCTCCTATTCTATGGAAGTTGAGGGTAAAACTGCGCTAGTTGCACATGAGGGAACATCTCCCTTCTCATTTATCATACATGGCAACTAGCATGATTATAATCATGATTCCCTATGTTGAGAATGTTCTTACTCTTGGGAACGTGGTTGGAGGAGAGGCACAATGGTGGGATGTGTCCTTGGGGAGAGGAGTCCACCACTCTTTTTACGCTACATGCTTCAATGGGAGCATGAGATATTGTATGGTCACTTTGATGAATCACTTGTCTCTTTGTAAAGTGAGCCATATGTTTGATGGGAACATGCATCTCCTATGTGTTGGGAAGGATTTTTTCAATATATTGCCAAGCTGGGAGGTGATCCACTTCATTTGGATGATAGAATGGAGATGGGAGCCTTTCATGAATCATGAAATTCCCCATGATTGTCATCACTTCTATATTGAGGAGGCCATGGATCAGAAAGAAGGTTTCCATAAAAACCTTCCATTCTTTCATGATGAGAGCCATTGGGTTTACTCACCAAGGGTCAACTTGCACATTAAGGAAGGACCATTGGAAGACAAAAATATTGCAGAAAAATTAGAGCAATGGTGGAGACTATTGAATGAGGAGGCCACAAGAGAAGAAGGGGAGATTTTGCAGCACCCTTGAAATTGCTTGAGGACAAGCAACATTTGGGAGGGGGAGACTGTAATATTCCTAAATTATCTTACAGCTAATAGGAATATTAATTTTTATTTTGAAATCTAGATGAATGAATAATTGGGCAAGGAGGCTCATAATTTTATCAAGTATGAATAAAAATCCCTCATGGTGTGAAAAGGGATCATGAAATAACCAGATCAAGCATCCACATGTGTGAAAAATGTCTAAATTGTGTGGACAAGGTCAAGTTTGACCAAGTCAACAACATTTATTCTCAAAGAATGGATCCTAAATAAAGACAGCTCAATGTGAATGGAAATCAAGCTAACTAGATAAAATGAAGACACCTTGAGTGTGGAAGAGGTTGATCACTTGACCAAGTCAACTATGACCATATCTACAGTGCAGTCTAGATGCATTGAACCTCTTGGAGGGACAACACAGTTCTAGAAGGAGGTTTTACATGTGAAAGAGGATAAACTAATGAAGTGGTTTAGGGTTTTGACAAGACTCCAATCTTATAAAAGGAGGAGGAGAGAAACAAGAGAGGGTTGTTGAAGATTATCATTTTTGAAGGTATTGTCTTCTCATACATCCCTTGTTGGGTCTTCCTTTTCAGGAATCCCACCTCCTTCCTTGAGAAGCTCTTGGAGGAGACTTGTCCTATCTTGCCCACTATCATGCTTGGGCAAAGCTTCACCTTACACCTACAGTGTTGGTCCTGTTGAGGGTTGGGTTGTCCTTGTGAGTTGCAGCAGTGGAAGATGCTAGATCTGTTCAGATCTAGCCTATACTAGTGGCTCTTCTTAGTGGGTGTGTCTTTTAACCTCCTAGAAGAGTTCATTAGCTGATTGTGATTCATATCTAGACCTTGGCATTAGGCCAAAGCATTCTTAGAGCCTACAATGCAGTTTCTCTCCCTGGACTGCGTTATTTTCAAAGGAGAAGTTGCAGGGTGTTTTGTCTGCATTTTGGAGGAGAGATCTCCGGTGTTAGGAATCTTCCTCTCACTATGGTGATCCTTGGATTGGCCATAAAATCCATGTTTGTTTCAGATATGATCTACTGTGCCATTGTAATATTCATAAATTTCTGAATCATTCTACAGATCTGCAACTTTAGATCTTAGATCTACTCTCTGTGCTTCATGTTTTGCACAAAACCCCAAGCGGAATGTATAGATCAACATTTCTTGTACACAGATCTGTATTAGATATAAAATTTTATGTACATATATTCTATAGATCTGAAGATTAATAAACTGCTACTTCAGCCCCTGAAAATAACATTGTCATGGTTATGCAGTCTTTTCTTATGGTTGTAGCACCTCATTTCTGAAGATTTTTCCTGTATTGTCTCATTCTTTCTCTTGTACAATGTATGGGCTATAATGTACATCTAATTTGTTGTTATACATATTATTTTTGAACCTCCTTATCAGCCTCCTAATTTGATTTAGTGGATCTGCATTTTTTCTGAAGCAGTCCTTTGCATATAGCTGCAGCCCCTCTCTTTTGGTGATTTTCAGCTAGACTAGTTTGTGGGAGATCTGTTTAACCCACCTAGTCTGATTTTTTTTTGCTCTCCTTTTGGATTTAGATCTTAGATGAGCTGATCTAAGGGATCCAAGAGCTATAATCTCATTTCTATTCACATAATTCTCATAAGTGCGTTATTTCAGCAGGATTGCTAAGTTGTCCTGATTTTGGGATATTACAGTGGTATCGGAGCAAGATCTTTGGCTTTTCCTGTGGGCTTCAAGCCAAAGTAATGTAAATAAAGTAGTAACGTAATAATGATGAATAATATGAGTTTACTATCGTCACTTTTCAGATTCAATAAGAACCTCTGTAAGGAGGTTGAACAAGAAGTAGGAAGAAGGAGCAATGAAACTCCTAGAAAGTTTCAAGAGTAGGAAGATCTTCCGATCAGATCTACAAGATATATACATGAGGAAAATTACAAATCCTCATCTAATGGATATGTTCACTCAGCCATATCACCAAAGCTTTAACATTCTGTCAGTGATTTCTTCATGAAGAGGAAGAAAGGAGGTGTACCCGAGAAGGGGACTCTTACAGAGCATTTGCTGGAGTATGAAGCTCAATCCAAGGAGTTCAAAGATAACTTGAAATTCCAAGGGTTCTGTAATATAAAGGAGAGAAAAGGCACAAAGGAGGAGAAGTACAATATGGGTATATTCTACCTATCTATCTTTGATGGATCACCTAAATATCCAGTAAGGGTTTGGGTGGAGGAGCTAGACAACTTTGTGCAAAAACATCAAGTTTCAGAGATTGAATCCATCAAAGTAGTAGCAATGAATTTTGAAGGTAAAGCATATGCTTGGTGGTTGTTTGAGTATTTTTCCTTGAAGAATGAAAATACACCTACTTATGCAAGGTTTATTGCAATATTGATAGAGAGGTTTGATGAAGCTCCATGTGTAACATCTTCTGTTGACATTATCAAGCCACATCATAAAAATATTTTGCATGAGTTGGAAGGTTCTATGAATCCAACTCCATTTTTGAAGACCATGGAAGAAGGTGTAATTTTTTTTGATGCCTTGCCAAGGGAAAGATCTCCTTTGGATGAAGGGCTCTCTTCTCAAGAGGAAAGCATGAAGATTTTTCCTTCAATAGATGACCAAGATCCAAGGCCTCCTGTTGATGTTGAGGCAATTTCAGTTATTAAAGAAGAGGAGGGGAAGGAAGGAGATGATAACACAGTCATGAAAATGGCACCTCAAGCACCTCATGAAGAATAGGATGGAGCACTTTCTCCAAATAAAGAAACTCTTGCACACTTGCAAGGAGTTCCACAAGGTCTCACACATAGAGCTCTTGGCATAACACATAAGCAACATGTACCGTCACTGTCAAACTATGAGATCTTGAAGATAGAATGAGGAAAAGAGGAGGAAGGGCATCACAAGATGAAGAGCATGGATCCTTCTCTATTTCAAATCTTGGAAGCACAAATAAGGCAAGAGGACCTATGCAATAAAGGTAGGGGCAAATCTGTCTACCTACATCCACATTCTAATCTATGCCTTGATACCTCTTTGCAAGGAGGTATTTTACCAAGAGCACCTCTCACTACTACATTTGGCGCAAATTCCGACACTTGGTTTCGACGCTTTTGACCAAATGTCGGAAATTTCCCCAACTTTTTTCCATCCCGCCCGAAACCGTCTCTATACCGACGTTTATAGAAAGGTGTCGCAATACCGACACTTAAAAAGTGTCGCCACTGCGACGTTTGGAGGAAGACGTCGCACTGGCGACACTATGTCCGAAAGCGTCGCTATTGCGACGACTACAAGTGCGACACAATGTCTAAGTGTCGTAATTGCGACGTTTGGAGACCTTCGGTGCAATAGCGACGCCTTTTTCGCCGTCGGTATAACGACACTGATATGCGCGCTAAATGCATATACGAAACTTATATGCACGCTACATAAAAATGATTTTATTTTTTCGTATCCGTGGAAATAGCTAATATCACGCGCGCATCCGCCCGCCTGCATAACAGACGGCCCTCGCATTCGCCCCCGCCCGCCCCCGCCCCGTGCACAGAATGTCTCGCATTCGCCTTCTCGCCTCTGCACAAAGACCTCAGCTCTTGCAGAACAGAATTTTCCCTCATCATTCGCCCTCAGCTCTTGCAGAACAGCATTCACCGTCAGCTCTTGCAAAATGGTAAGTTCTTAGGCCTTCCTCCTATAGTAAGTTTTAAGGTGTCGCAATACCGACACTTAAAAGTGTCGCCACTGCGACGTTTGGAGGAAGACGTCGCACTGGCGACACTATGTCCGAAAGCGTCGCTATTGCGACGACTACAAGTGCGACACAATGTCTAAGTGTCGTAATTGCGACGTTTGGAGACCTTCGTTGCAATAGCGACGCCTTTTTCGCCGTCGGTATAACGACACTGATATGCGCGCTAAATGCATATACGAAACTTATATGCACGCTACATAAAAATGATTTTATTTTTCGTATCCGTGGCAATAGCTAATATCACGCGCGCATCCGCCCTCCGCTCTTGCAGAACAGCATTCGCCCTGATCAGCTCTTGCATAACAGAATTTTCCCTCAGCATTCGCCCTCAGCGTTCACCCTCAGCTCTTGCAGAACAGAATTTTCCCTCAGCATTCGCCCTCAGCTCTTGCAGAACAGCATTCACCGTCAGCTCTTGCAAAATGGTAAGTTCTTAGGCCTTCCTCCTATAGTAGGGTTGACTCTATTTGGGGTTTTTTTGGTCAATTCCATTGGATTGTGTTAGGATGTAGGGTTCTCTCTAGATGTCAAGAATCAAGATTCAATACCCTCTATTATCTTCATCACCCAATACAACATTTAAATTTTTCCCAAAGAAACGCTTATTAATTTGGAAGCCATTATTTCTCCCTGCTTTAAAACCCCTACATTTAAATGAAAACAAGCATTGCATTTCAACTACAAAAATCTATTAGTGTTCAAATGTACATGTGTGCTACATTAACGTCTGATATCACGCGCGCATTCGCCCTCCGCTCTTGCAGAACAGCATTCGCCCTCAGCATTCGCCCTCAGCTCTTGCAGAACAGCATTCGCCCTCAGCCCTTGCATAACAGCATTGGCCCTCAGCTCTTGCAGAACAACATTGGCCCTCAGCTCTTGCAAAATGGTAAGTTCTTACTGCAGGCCCTTCTTCCTATAGAGGGTTGACCCTACAGCCTAACCAAATAGCTCCACTTGAGAAAAATTTTCATAATCTTGGGGCTGGATATACTGCAGAGCAAACAATTGTAGTTATCATTCGTGATCCAATATATTAATATACTTTTTACATTGAACTGAAGAAAGGGAAACAAGCAAATGCTAGCCATCATACAATGCTTTGACATAAGAGTTTTGAGTGACATACTTGAAAAAAGAACTCATCGACTGATATTTATAATCATTTGAGTTATTCAAGTTAAACACAATGTCAAGAATCAAGATTCAACACCCTCTATTATCTTCATCACCCAGGACAAGATTTAAATTTTTCCCAAAGAAACGCTTATTAAATTGGCAGCCATTATTTCTCCCTGCTTTAAAAACCCTACATTTAAATGAAAACAAGCATTGCATTTCAACTACAAAAATATGTTAGTGTTCAAGTGTACATGTGTGCATCACTTGTGTAGGGTATTCCTTTTGCACTTTCACATTATCCAAGAATCTATGCAGTATAGTTCATATTTTTTGTGATTTAGATTATCTTGAAAAAGGAAAGGTAAATTATTTCCCATGGAAAAAGAAGGTTTTCCCTTTTTACTACTGGAAATGATACAAAAAGTTCCATTTATACCCGAAACTCCTATGAAACAGGAACCAAATAAAGGCCATGTCCTCAATGGACATCATTTGGCTTTGAAAATGGCCATTGCACAATGTTGTTTCTTATATTACAACACGATAGTTTCTTAGGTCATTTCTTGTTTCTTGAGATGAAAAACAACCAAAGAAATCGTGAAGATCCTTTTAAGAAATAAATGACCATTTCTCAATCATATCTCAACTATTTTTTATTTTATTCAGTGGTTGCTTACTTTGAGAGAAATTTGATACTTTTATAAGGAATATAACATAAAAACACAAAATGGGAAGGAATTGATGAGGTATATGACCTTTAGTTGTTGTCAATTAAGAATTGATAATACACGATGCATGTTTTGTACTACAAACTAGATTCCTTCCTGGAGTTAGGACACATAGTATTGAATCAAAGTTGTAGTTTCTAACTTCTTGTATTGGTTCATCAATCTTGAAATTCAGACATTGCATGTCTTCATTGCTTCATGTTTGAAGAATTTGCATCATATCGTACAATAGGAAATTAGGAATTATGATTATTATTACTTTATGGATCTGTTAAGTTACTTTTAAGTTTGCATGGTTTAGTGTGAAATTATTCTAGTCCCCTAACACATATAATCAAGGAATTATAACGGGATTTCAAACATTAAATATCAACAAAATCGCTTAAAGGATATTGAAAGGAAAAAGGTGATGGAAGATAGAAAGTGCCTTACTTAAATTCTCTAAGGATTTTTCAATAGTTGCTCCAAAAGCTTCACTTCAAGGCCCTTCAAGATCGTCTCCAACAATGTTATACCATCAGCTTCAACAATGTTGCTCCAAAAATGTCCTCAAGGTCTTCACAACAAGTTTACTAGAAGTTGCTCCAACAATATATTCAATAAGGTCTTCATTGTCAAATCGTCTCTTGTTTGGGTGCCTTAATGTGCAATGACATGTTTCCAGGACTGAATTCAATGCAAGGCATATTTGAAACTCTAACTTTGTCGTCTGGTGTCTTATTAGAAATTATTTCAGTTTTCATTTTGTGTTTTTAAGTTAGATATTTTTTTCAAGTTTTTACATTTATAATTTTATTGCAATGTGGCAGACTGATGAGAGCAGTGCAGGAACAACCCAGAGACGGGATGATCGCGGAAAGAGGCCAGCGGAAGAACATGTAAAGTGCTAGCATTGCTCTATCTTCAGGTATTTTAGTTATTTACATAATTGAAATAATATTAATTTTGTTCAAATATGCAGACACCTAGCCATGGTACGCCTGATGATTCCCTCTTTGAGGAAGAGCTTTCTTCATCCCTATCTCCAGTGTTCTTGTTGCAAAAAAAGGCACGAAATGCAAGGTCGGAATTTAATACTTTGATAGACGCG
The DNA here is from genome assembly GCA_034641835.2 of Pinus albicaulis. Taxonomy (NCBI): domain Eukaryota; kingdom Viridiplantae; phylum Streptophyta; class Pinopsida; order Pinales; family Pinaceae; genus Pinus; species Pinus albicaulis. Next base: position 85,602 of record JAXQQM020061121.1, on the reverse strand, counting down.
CCTCAAACACCTGAAACATAAGAGAAGATAAAACAACTTATGAGCCAGCTAGAAAGATATCAGGTAATAATAAAAAGTCAAAAGGATATTTTTTTTGTTCTGCATGAGATGAATTGTGATAGTTTGATTTTTAATTTTTATATTGACTAAACTAACAAAAAGTTCTTTTGTATGTAGCGTTTTCTGGCATTTGCTGAACCCGGTGTTGGTGGTAGTGGGACACAAGGGCAAGAGATTGCCCAACAACCCTCTTGTACACCTTCTACTCCTTTAGGTGCTAGCCAAGAAACACACCCTGCCCAAGCAGACACCCAGCCAACCGCTGAACGTGTTGGCAATGATGAGGTTGATATGGCCAACTACATTATTGCGTTTCCTGGAGCTACACGTGTCAGCTCCACAGGGACCATTAATGGCACGTTGTTGGTGAACTATGAAGGTGTCCCTATAAAGCATGTACAACTCCCAGGTAAATTTTAATATTTTAACTATTTCATGTACTTTATCTAAAACATATTTATCACGATTTTTATTTTTAAATTAATGATAATATCTTCTTTTTTTCTGTGTAGGAAACAATGAGTTCTATAGGTATCTGGAGAGCCATGCGTTGGTAATTTTTGGCCCAACCATACGCACAGGGTGGAATTCCCAGAATTCCAACCTGAAAAAAGAACTTCTAGATTATCTAGAAGCCCTTTTTGGGGTCGGCACATTTGACAGAACAGCGGTGGCTCGGGTAGCCGGAAAATATTTGAAATATACCAGGGACACCTATAGGACGAAATTGCAATTTAACCCTAGATATGAGCGTCCTCTCGCAGTTTCAGAGAGTGAGTGGAGAGCACTCATCCATGACGGAAAAGAGAAAAGGGCAAAGAAAGAAGCAAAAATGCCAACTGGACCCGCAAGGTAAATTACAACTTTAATTCAATAGCTTTAATTTTCTCTATGTCTAAAATAAAAGTGTGCTACGTCATATCTGACTTCAATTTTGTTGATGCTAGGTTGCCTGACACCTCAAAGGCAACCAAAGCTAGGATTGAGAAAAAGGGCCATCACAAGCTGGGCCAGGGTGGCTACTTGAAATTAGCTGCAAGAATTGTAATTAAGTAGCTAAACATCTTATAATTAATTGTATCGCCTTCCAACGTTTTTGTAATCCTATCAGATATGATTAAAAATACACAATCATATGTAATGTAGGGTGATGAATTTGGAACAGAAACTACAGAGGAAGATAAAAATATCGCTTTTCGTTTTGGCTATCAAGCTGTAGTTGAACGTCGCAGAAGCTTGGGGCAGGTCCCAAGATCTACAATGCCTGATAAGGTAAAACATTAACCTTTCAATATTTTTGTTTTCGTCCATAAATTTAATGTCTAACAACTTTGTTTAAATCAGGGGGGCAACACTACCGACGAGGTAAATAACCCAGTTTTAGAGCCAGATGTAGATGATCCTCTCGTGCAACCTGATCATTGTAGTGGGGACCAGGCCGACAATGCTACTATCAGTGAGGGTCGTGACGGTAATTAATTTCCACTTATAATTTTTCTAATTATACCTTGATGGTTGTCCTTATAACGTTTTTTTTTTAAATGACAGAGAATGTTTCCCTTGAGGATCTTACCACCAGAGAGGAAGACAGGGAAACAGTCCCAACGGCGACAACTAATGCACCAGGTAAATAATCTCATTGCAATTTTTTTTATTAATATTACCAAACTAGTTCAATGATATTTAAAAACTGACAATTAAAATTTAATATTATCTGCTTTTGTAGGCGATGCCCCGTCACTGGATGAGACCAGACATCGTGACTACGCAACTAGGTCAGTGTCGACAACTGGTGCACCAGGTAAATAATCTCATTGCAATTTTTTTTATTAATATTACCGAACTAGTTCAATGATATTTAAAAACTCACAATTAAAATTTAATATTATCTGTTTTTGTAGGCGATGCCCCGTCACTGGATGAGACCAGACATCGTGACTACGCAACTAGGTCAGCGCCGACAACTGGTGCACCAGGTAAATAATCTCATTGCAATTTTTTTTTTATTAATATTACCGAACTAGTTCAATGATATTTAAAAAATGACAATTAAAATTTAATATTATCTGTTTTTGTAGGCGATGCCCCGTCACTGGATGAGACCAGACATCGTGACTACCCAACTAGGTCAACGCCGACAACTGGTGCACCAGGTAAATAATCTCATTGCAATTTTTATTATTAATATTACCGAACTAGTTCAATGATATTTAAAAATTGATAATTAAAATTTAATATTATCTGTTTTTGTAGGCGATGCCCCGTCACTGGATGAGACCAGACATCGTGACTACGCAACTAGGTCAGCAGTGCGGGTCGAAAGGGCACGAAACAGGAGCAGAGCATGATGATATTGATGATGTAATTAGGAGCTTTAGAAATAGGAAGAAGAAAAAGAAAATTCGATAATGTAAAATATTGTATTATACTTGGAACGTTACCAATGACCATACTTGGAACGTTTTTTGCGTTATATAAAAAACTCATGTATCATACTATTTTTATGTCAAGCATTAATTGCAATGTTTCCTTGCGTACTTTTTGTTGAATTGTTTTTTATTAGTTATTGAATATTTTTTTTTATGCTCATGAAAGTAAAAAATGAATTATAGATTGGGTATTGGGGACTTGAGAGTGATGTGAGGGCGGGGGGGAGGGGCCATAAGAGCTTCCACCTTCACGTGGTTGGCCCTGTTTAGTAGAGAATAATTTATTGGAGCGATTTAATCTTGGAGCAAACCACCCTCGATCCAGTGTAGCAACAAAAAAGTCACCGTTGACTTAGTTGCTACTCTTTCAGATCGTGGGAGGCTTGTTCCAAGTTCATGCGACTCCAATAAATTGTTCTTGAAACGAAGAGGAGCTTATTCAGGTATGTTTTGACATTTTCAACATATGTTCTAACATTATCATAAGAATGCATCTTAGAGGAAAAAATACTACATCAATTACTTGTATTTATTGTATAGATAATGATGGATTTTGATTGACTTGGCAGTGCAGGTACAAATCCTCTTGCATCATGAGTAATACAACTTGTCAACCAGGGTCATGTCCAGGATATTTTTGCTTGTGTGCTTGACCAGGTTCGTAATGTCACATTTTGTAAGTTCCTTTATAGTTCATAATTCAATATTAAGCTTGTTCATGATTATTATCTAGGTTTTTTGTATGTGTTTTTTCATCTATTTGATTGTAAGCAACTCTGCATGTTTCCTGTTGTTCACTATGATTTATCCCATTACCACTCCCAGATGAATCCGACTTTATTGTTACATAGGTTACTTTATTGTTACTATGATTTCTCCATTTACGATTTCATAGGTTACATCATGTAAAGTTGTCAATCTCAGGTTGGTGATGAGCTTTAGTTCTCCAGATTTGGGGCTTTTCTGATATTTTCTCCCTCATGTCATTCCTGCATCACCCCGTTGTTTGAGCATGCCAATTGTCTACCACTTGTACCAATTGGCACATGTCAATCTCTGAGTGGTGCCACATTTCACCTATTTTCAGTGAGAGTTTAGGGTTTCTCTAACATAGCTTCAGAAATCCGATTCAGTGCCTGCTTGAATATTGTCACATAATACTCATGGTTTGGATTGATGAGCATGTTCTCAATGGTTGGTTGATTCATAAGAACCACCCATATAGTCATCTTGAGATATTTCAGAAGTTTTCTCGGGTTTCCTTTTTCACCGTTTCTAGTGGGTGGGATGGTGTGGGGTGATCCATCAATACTGGTGCTCTTGTAGTAGGGAATTTTTTTTTTGGGATATAAAGGAGAATTTGATGTAGATATCCCATTGGATGCATTCATAGATGGGCACGAGAGGTCAAGAATTTAAATTAAAAATATGCAACCTCTAGCATGGCAACCTGAAGGCCGCGAGAGACACCGGTTAAAGATTGTTTTGTGCTGGCCTTAATATAGTCGTGATTTCTTTCTATTATCTTAATGCAAATATATAGTCCGGTCTCATTAAAATGAGGATTGTGGTTGTATTTCTCTTTGGTTTTTTCTCTCTTAATGCTCCATAAGTTGCCAAAAGTTGTGATAGTTGTTTAGTTTGCCTGTTACAACTTAAAAGTGGTTTTTAGCAATGGGAGTCATGTTTTTTAAGGTTCATACTAATATGAAGATCTTGTAATTCTATATTCAAGATAAGAGAAGATGGCCTCTGCTTTGGGCAGTATGACAGCAATTTCCACATCTACCTCATTGGGTAACAATGGAAAGGGGAAGAAGTTGGGTGCAATGTTTGATAATTATGGCAGACAATTGTCTTCTCTTTCAGCTTTTTCACCCATTTCCTTTAATCGCTCAAGCAGAAGAGGGACTCTGAGATTACGCGACAGAGAGAAGGTAGTTAATACAAGAGCTATGGAAAAGGAGTTGTACTTCAACAAGGATGGCTCAATGACAAAAAAATTGCAGGTCAGAGAAAAAATTATGTTTAAAGGAAGGTCCCCTGCACGTGAAACTTCACTGCGGTGGATCTTTCCTTGTCCACTTATATGAAATTTTAATGTGTTATTTTAATTTTTCATGGAGGGTTGTTATTTTAGATGTGTGCTCTGGTTTTATTTTTAACGTTGTATTAGTTCCCCCTCTTAAATGTCTTAGATTTGGTTGGCATAATTTGAAAACTCAAAGGTGAAAGGAAACATATTTGTTACCTAGTGGTCTAAAAGGAAAGGGTTATGGCTGAGTCAAATTTTATTGTTATTGACAGTGTAATGAAATGTATCTCAATGCTATGGTTTTGGCCTTTTTATTGGTTGAATTAGAGAACCCAGTTGAAAATATTGGGGCCAAGTAGGCTGGTTTTCCTTTTTGCTGATGGTTTGGTGTATCTAATTGAATTAGTTGCCTAAGGTATTTTTGGTTGCAAACTCCCTTTCATTTTTCATACAGTATTGGCCTTGTGGAATACATTTGATTGTGTGGTTTTGTTAGATCTACAACATTTGTAGTTGTTTAGTCTTATGGCCGAGGTGCACTTTTATTATGGAAATAGTTGATGCAATATTGTCATTTAATCCTTACTGCAGGGTAGCATGTTGAGAAGTTTCTTGTGAAACATTTGGTATTCAAAATGATACTTGATCCTATACAACATCATGCACTTGACTTCAAAATTCATATTCAAAGTGTGCCAGACAATTCTTGCAAAATTTCAAATATTTATGTTGTTTTAAACCATTATCTTTTTCATGTATTGGATGCCGAAAATGTGAAAAATACTTTGGTATGAAACCAACTGGTGAATAATTTCCAGCACAACAACCACTTCCAAGACATGATTTAGAAGTAGAACAAATGTGCTTATGAAGCATAGAAAGATATCCTTTATGCATTGTCAATGTTTGGCTAGGGTTATTTTTGGAGAAAATAACTCCTTATTCCTAGAATAGTGATCTTCAATACAAGTAAATGCCAGAGAAGAGAGATCATCGTGTGACGCAACAAAACTGAAATTGGACCCCTAAGGAGAGCCGGTGTGTCTACAATCGCTCTGTCAGCATTTTCCCCTGGTTTACCCCGTTCTTTTCCTCCAGCCTGGGTCTTCATTGACTTCTTCTTTCTTCGGGTTTATTTATCAAATTCGTAGAATTTGATAAATAAATACCATCCACAATGGTTGGACTTTAATTTATATTCCCGAATTTATATTATCTCCAAGCCTTATAACCAATGTTTAACTTTCAACACTTTGTATTTATACTCCATGTTTCTTTTTAAATAAATAACTTGTAATGAACTTTCGGCTCTATATTTCACCACCCAGCCTTACAACAATCACGCTCCATACTTATGCTAATTATCCGCCAATCGTTTAATTAAACAATTTCATTATACTCCGGCCCCACCTATATATATCAATAACCAATCAAACACTCGTATCGTACCCGGCTATCCTCCGCACACCTTAGTTAACCTCCGGGCAAGTTCAACGTGCGACCACCGTCCGATGGCCCTTCTCCAAATCAACGACTCTTGGCAATTTCGCTCGGCTTCCAACGTCGGACTTTAACGTGCGATGGCGCGGGTTAAACGGTGGTTTTCCGAGGGTCACTTCGCCACGTGTCGCATTCCCTATGGAATCGCTCGCGAATAGGAAATACCGCCTACTCCGCAAAAGCGGTGCGATATGGGCAACCCGCTTTTGTGATTCCGCTCGTGGTTTTGGTAGAGGGCTTGACCACGGGTGCAAGTCTGGTTCCGCTATCCTTTTGTTTGTTAACTCATGTCCAATCTCGTCAGTTCAAAGCACAACAATCTTGTCTCTTTATTAAGCTGTGGATTTTTTATATTTGAATAAAGGTTCACAACTCCCCGGCTTCTCAAGTCGAGCCCGCCGGATTTCCAAACGCTTATAAACCATAATTCAAATTCAAATTGCTCCAAAAATAGCCGACGCTTTCTACCAATTTTGTGACGCGAAACCAAATGAATTCGGCCTAATCTTTTCTGGTCCGGTTGGTCATGACGAGGAGAGTTAGACGCCAGAATTTCTTATCAAATTCGCCTAATCTTTTTCTTTGCCATTTTCATTGTTCCCTCGCCATATGGCATGACTTTGTAACAAAAACAAAATTGCGTATGTTATTTTATTACACCTTTGTTCCATGCGCTGTTTTTAATTTTCCATGCAACAAAATTCAAAAACCAACTGTTAACGCTTGCTGACCATTACCTTGCTAAAGAGAATTGAAGCCGAGCATTTCAGGGTTCTTCTGTCATAACCAGCGCCTGTTTAAACACGTTTCATTTCCCGTAAACAGGTATTTATTCCAATTCCCCGCTAAACTCTGTAAAAAATCCTGGTTTTAGTTTTAATTCTGCACTAAGGTTTGAAAAGAAGTTCAGTTTGGTCTTTTTCGTTCCCAGAACTGCAATTATATTCCCAAAACTGGTAATTGTGCCCCTTTTCCACAAAAACCCTGAAATTCCATTTTTGAATCCACAAGAACCAGAAATGGAAGTTCCTGTAGCTCCGAATGTCGTGCCCATCAATGCCCCTCACAAGGACTTGGATTATTTGCCTTTAGCCGATATGGATTTTCAAATTAAGGACTTGCGTCTCTGTGAGAATCCTCTTCGAATATTTTTCCGCTGCAGAGAAAATTATTTGAATGGTTCTGACATCTTTGGACTTTGGGAATCAAATCTTCCTATGTACTTTCTCCCCTCAGTCCATATTTTTCCTGAGTTAATCCATTATTGCTCCGCAAAGTATGATCCCAACCAACGAGCAGTTTTATCCCCAAGTCAAAATGTCCTTTTCCCAATAACTGTTCAATCCATAAATGAAATGCTACAATTCCAACCTGGTCAAGCTCTCACTCCCCTGTCCATGGTTGAATTACTTGAGAAATCTACTAAGTTATCCCATGAAGAGTTAAACCGCCTATGCCAAACCTTTATGTTACCAGAGCATCAGCCTAAATACCCTCCCCCTTATGGTTATCCTTTCTTTACTGATGAGGGTAGAGTTATTTTAGACATGATATCTTCCATAATGGGCTTCAATACTAGAGAGTGTGTTGATCACTTAACCCTAGTATTGTTATCCATTTTTACCCCTGGACAGCCTCCTGCTGTCAAGTACGATTTTGCATCTTATATTGCTGACAAAATCCATGATCAGCTCATGAGATTTGAGAATGAGAGAGTATTTAAGTATTCTTCTGTCATATATCATCTCATGATTTACTTTCAGTCAGAAAATTTCCCTTTTTATGTTAAGAAACTTGATGCCAAAGGGAATCCTAGGTCAGTCATCTTTTGGTCTGCCATTACTCACAATTCCTTTGATTCTCCTTATTCCTATAATGAGTTTGTCGACCTTTTTGTTCATCCCGCAACTACCTTGTTGACAGGAGTCTCTCCTCCTAGAATTAACAATGAAATCAAGAAAATCCTTCAGCTCTCAAAGCATTACAAGATAGGTGACTGGTACCTATATCAAAACTACACAGAGATCAGGATATATGGATGTGAATTATGCCCATTCAAACTGCCCAAGTATGTCCCAATGAGACTCTTTGCATTAGAATATTTCGTGTGTGTGAATAATCTTGGGAGTATAATTTTTTTCTTAATGCAAAGAAAAAGGTTCAACTCGTGGATCAAGAGCCAATTAGGTCCCTTCATTTGTAACTCTAGGAAGTCGGGATGGGTAGTTTAAAGGATTTTTAGAAGACCATCTCGACCACAAAGAGCTTCTACCGGTGCCTTATGATCCAAACAACTTTATCTCATGATAGAAGAGTGAAAGAATAGCCACTGTAACTACACTCAAAGAACTTAACAGAACAATATGCTAATATGGATGAATGGACAGAAGGGACATTGGTTGAAAAAGATAGTGAGAAGGTCAATGTTGAAAATGTAATGAAATATCTTGAAAAGATACTTGACCTAGAATCTTTTGGACAGGTGCAGGGATCTTCTTCAGCCAGGACTTTACAACAAATTTGCAGGAGATTAGTACAGTAGCAGTAGAATCTAAAGGAAAAGAAAAGGAGCCTGATATACAAATAATTGAAAAATTCATAATGACAACGCAACCAGAGACTTCTAAAGAACAAGGTCAAGGACAAATTCCTCCTGCTCAGATCAGTGAGCCAGAAATTTCTATTTTACAAACTCCTCTTAATATAGAAAAGGGCAAAAAGAGAGAGGCTGAAACAACTACTCCTATTGGTGGCTCTTCTGAACAGCAAGATGTTAAAAGGCAGAAATTAACTCCCCTTCCAGAAGATGAATCATTTCAGGAAATCTCTGACAGCCAAGGAACAGAAGACAGTCAGCAAACAGATACAGGTAGTGGGACAGGAATACAGAGGCAACAAAGTGCAGAAATATCTTCTTTCAAACCTCCAGTAAAAACTGCCTGGGACATCAAAAGAACATTCACCAATATAAAGGCCAGGAACGATCCACTTAGACTTCAAGTATACAGCCAATATTTGAAGATGGCTTCGAAAAATCAAGAAAGATTGATGTCAGCTTATGACATCCAACAGGGTAAGATGTTAATGAGCCATTTGAAGCCCAAGGTGCGGCAGCCTCAGACAGCTGCAGATTACGTTAGGACTAATTTTGAAGTCTTAGTAAAGGATATCCATCCTTTAGATCAAATTGAGCTACACAAGCAAACAAGTGAGATGATTTATTCTACTCTGACGGATAAATCAACGATGACCCATAATTTGCAGGATTCTTTGGATAATACTAATACACAGTTGCAGCTTGAAAAAGCCTCCTCCCAGGCTAAGGATAATAGAATCAAAACTTTAGAGGAAATAATCATTGGTTTAGGTCATAATCCTAAAGATGTGAAAGGTATTGAAGCTTTGATCAAGAGAAAAGATGATGATATTGCAGCTCTGAGAAAACAATTAAAGTTACTGGCCTCAAGACATCCACAGACTGCAGAAATCATCAAACAAAATTCTAAGGAAGAACTAATGGATTTGCTCTTAAAATTGAATGAGCAACTTACTGCAACTGAAAAAGAGCTTGAGAATGCATTAAAAGATAATCAGGCAAATATTCTAGTTTCTACAGCAGGAGTAGTGACAGGTACAGCAACAACAGGTCAGCCAGCAGAATTTTCACAGAGCAACACTGCAAATTTGAACACCGATGAATTAACAAAGTCAATGGAAGATATGAACATTCAGGCCATAGAGCTTCAAAAAACAAAGGAACAATTGGCCACTCTAGAACATAAATATGATCTTTCAAAAATGAGTGTTGCTGATAAAACAAGAGAAGTGAACAAATTAGAAAAAAGAGTCAAAGCATTGGAAAAGGATCTCACATTGGAGAAACCTTTAAAAGAAATAAATGATATTCTTTGGGATAATATCATTCAATCAATAAAGGATGTTTGGCCCTAAATTCAGATAATGGATGAACATAATAACTTAGTTAAATTGGCTCTGGATGAGATTGAGAGATCAAGAGAAGAGTTGGGAAATATGCCAGAAGAGGCCAATAGACTTATACATTTTTTGAATACTCACACTAAGAATCAACTTGCAGAAATTAGTATTTAGGACAGGACCGGAACAATTCTGGAAATAAAGAAAGTTTTTACTAAAAGAAATCTGGTACAGAATTTAGAACAAAGGTGCTCAGATATGCAAGAAGAAATCATTGCCTTCAGAGAAAGATTGAATATTTTGTTAAATAGAGGATTTCCCAGTCCTATAGTTGCAGAAGATAAGCTAATGGACCTTGATAGTTATGTTGAAAAACTGGACAAATATGCTGATAATCAAGCTAGTTCTTCAACCAGTTCATCAACAGCAGCATTGCCTACAGGGAAAAACCTTCATGACAGATTGGAGAATTTATTTTATCTTGAGCATGAAGTAAATCATTTGTTCCCAAATCAACCTGATTACTTCAGACATACTGAGGCTGATGAAACACTAAGAGAGTTGCAAATGACCAGAGTGCCAAAAGTTCAATGGTGGGAAGAAATGATGGAACTTTTGTAAAAAATTATCCTTACATAAATTTTTGCCTATTTACCACAGTATATCATGATAAAAAGGATAAAAGGATGAACAAAGGTCAAAGAGTATCAGAGCAGTTAAAGAGTATCAATGAAATGAAATAATCAACATAGAATTACTAAAGAGGACAACAGCAAGCCAAGATATAGGGCCTGCCTCCAACACATTCTTAAAAGAAGGAAACAGCACAACATCAGTTATCATTTTTCTTATCTACGAGACCATCTGTCTATATTGTTGTAATGACTTCATGGACTATTTTACTTCATATAATATATTAAAAACAACGTTTTTTCTCTTGTGAAAAAAAAATTATTAATGTTTATCACTCTGCCTTCAAAACTAGCGATGTTGGTCTATGTTGTTGGTTTATTGATATGGTCTGATGGTCTTCCTCACATGATTAGCGTTTTTCTCTGTTCATCGATTTTGGGTACTTTAATTTGTATTTGGAACAATGGACGTCGGTATTCTATCTGTTGCTTTACTATTCTACATACTGCTATTTCACTTTCTTATAGATGCCTCGGGCATATTTGGATGCTTTCTCGGATTGTCGATAATCTCCATGTGTACCGTTACTGGGTTTAATATCAAGTCCCTGTATGTGACATGGGGTATTTTTCTATCACTGTCTGGGGTGGGACTTCCACATTTCGGGATGGATATTTGGGTTCCAATCTTCAGATGTGAAAATGTAATGACTTCATGGACTGTTTTACTTCATATAATATATTCAAAACAACGTTTTTTCTCGTGAAAAAAAAATGATTAATGTTTATCACTCTGCCTTCAAAACTAGCGATGATGGTCTATGTTGCTGGTTTATTGATATGGTCTCATGGTCTTTTTATATTTGGGACATATCACACTCCTCACATGATTAGCGTTTTTCTCTGTTCAAGGATTTTGGGTACTTTAATTTGTATTTGGAACAATGGACGTCGGTACTCTATCTGTTGTTTTACTATTCTACATACGGCTATTTCACTTTCTTATAGATGCCTTGGGCATATTAATTTGGATGCTTTCTCAGATTGTCGATAATCTCCATGTGGACCGTTACTGGGTTTTATATCATGTCCTTGTATGTGACATGGGGTATTTTTCTATCATTGTCTGGGGTGGGACTTCCACTTTTCTGGATGGATATTTGGGTTCAAATCTTTAGATGTGAAAATGTAATGACTTCATGTACTGTTTTACTTCATAAAATATATTCAAAACAACATTTTTCCTCTTTTAAAGTTTCATTTTTTTTTTTAATTGAACTGTTTTTAATTCCACGCCCTTTTGCCGGAATTGTGACAAAGATACGACGTCGAAAGCGCGACGTCCAAAACGCCGGACCATATTTCGTCAGAATTGTGACAGCTTTACGACGCCGGAAGAGCGACGCTCCAAAACGCCGACCACATTTGGCTGTAATTGTGACAGCTTTTACGTGGTCGAAGAGCTGCACGCCAAAAACGTCGACCACATCTGGCCGTGTAATTGTGACAAATACGTATCGTTGGAAGAGCGACGGCCAAAAACGTCGACCACATTTCGTCGTAATTGCATGCTCATGCACGTCGAAGAGCGACGTTTAAAACGTCGGACCATGTCGCTAAAGTGCGACAGTTTGAAGGCTCAAGTGCGACGGATTAGGAGACGTCTTCCAAGAGTGGATGCTTGTTTGAAGCTTTACCAGTGCTGTCGACAACGTCACACTTTTAGTTGTGTTTGAATCGCGATTTGGTACGGTAACCACGGTTTTTCCCGCTTCGCTAATCGTTCAAGCCTCGCGCGACAATGTCGGAATAGCGACGATTTGGCCGTCGGAATTTCCGCCAAATGTTCTAGTGTTCTTGATGTGAGAAAATCCTAAAGTGTTCTCTCAACTATTGGGCAGCATATGCATACTTGGCTAAGGAGGGAGCCTTGGGAGAAACCAGCACAGCGCAAATAATCTCTCATGAATTTAGGAGAGAGATAAGCAATTTCCTGAAGGGGCATTGCTAACTCCCACTCAGCTATCTGCGCTGAGAGAGGAGAAATCAGAAGTTTTTGATGGCATGAGCATGAGGACACATGGTAACTCCATACCTTTGGGGCAGCCCATGATACCTTCATTCACAAAGAATATTTCTGAACATGGCAAGGGGATGCTAACCCTCTTTCATGCATGGGCCAAAATGAGGAATTTTTGGAAGACAAGGACCTTCCGAGGGGAAGTTGATTTCCATATGCTTCAATATTTTCTTGAGCAAGATCAGCTACAAATGTCGCAGCAAAAGGGATATTATGAAGCTCCAACGTGTGATTTTGAAATCAAGAATGTCAAAGGAGGGAGACATGATATGACAGAGGCAACATTTTAGACTTCTACAGCACTATCATTTTTGGGGAGCCTAGATCCTTATTGGGATTCCCAAATCATGATGGAATACTCCAAGGACATTTTCACATGTGGGGTTCTTGATGGGGAAGTAGTGGATGAGAGGTTTAAGGTAGTTGATGGAGTCATCCATTTCTATAATATTATCCTTTTGAACAAAGACTCCAAGCTCAAGGAGAGAATAATAGATGCAACCTATGAGATCCTGCTTTCCAAACCCACTGGTTTCATTAGAGCATATCATACTCTCTTGGGTGGATTCATATGGGAAGGTTTCAAGGAAGAGGTGCACTCTCATATGAAGATGTGCATGGATTACATGGTAGATGAGGAGGAACATAGCTCTTGGGAAGAGCCATCATTCACACCTCCTTACTCATTGAGTGTAAGAGAGAACTCATCCATGAGTTACCTCATTGATGTAAAACAAGTATATAGAGAAACTTGTCTTCCTGAATGTTATAGTGTATCTCCTATATGCTTATATTTTTCTAGCACTCATTTGCAGAACATTACTCCAAAAGGGGGCACTAATTATGATGGGTTTCATGGGCCACTCAAGGCCATGAACTATATTGATGCAGGTCATCCCTTGGAGGATATTGGAAAGCTACTATATTCTTCATGGTGTGATTATTTTACACCAACTATGATGCACCTTTTACAAGAATTCAGAAGGGATGGGGCAGCAAGAAAGTGTTGGGGGTGGCACTTGTCATCTTCTATTCTATGGCATTTGAGGGTAAAACTGCGCTAGTTGCACATGAGGGAACATCTCCCTTCTCATTTATCATACATGGAAGTTGGCATGATTCTAATCATGATTCCCTATGTTGAGAATGTTCTTACTCTTGGGAACATGGTTGGAGGAGAGGCACAATGGTGGGATGTGTCCTTGGGGAGAGGTGTTCACTACTCTTTTTGCACTACATGCTTCAATGGGAGCATGAGATATTGTATGGTCACTTTGATGAATCAGTTGTCTCTTTGTAAAGTGAGCCATATGTTTGATGGGAACATGCCTCTCCTATGTTTTGGGGAGAATTTTTTCTATGGATTGACAAGCTGGGAGGTGATCCACTTCATTTGGATGATAGCATCGAGGTGGGATTCTTTCATGAATCATGAAATTCCCCATGATTGTCATCACTTCTATCTTGAGGAGGCCATGGATTAGAAAGAAGGTTTCCATAAAAACCTTCCATTCTTTCATGATGAGAGCCATTGGGTTTACTCACCAAGGGTCAACTTGCACATTAAGGAAGGACCATTGGAAGACAAAAATATTGCAGAAAAATTAGAGCAATGGTGGATACTATTGAATGAGGAGGCCACAAGAGAGGAAGGGGAGATTTTGCAGCACTCTTGCAGTTGCTTGAGGACAAGAAACATTTGGGAGGGGGAGACTATAATACTCCAAAATTAGCTTACAACTAATAGGAATATTAATTTTGCTTTTGAAATCTAGATGGATGAATAATTGGGAAAGGTGGCTCATAATTTGCTCAAGTATGAATAAAAATCCTTCATGATGTGAAAAGGGATCATGAAATAACCAGATCAAGCATCCACATGTGTGAACAATGTCTAAACTGTGTGGACAAGGTCAAGTTTGACCAAGTCAACAACATTAATTCTCAAAGAATGGATCCTAAATAAAGACAGCTCAATGTGAATGGAAATCAAGCTAACTAGTCAAAATGAAGACACCTTGAGTGTGGAAGAGGTTGATCACTTGACCAAGTCAACCATGACCATATCTACAACGTAGGCTAGATGCATTAAACCCCTTGGAGGGGCAACACAGTTCTAGAAGGAGATTTTACATGTGAAAGAGGATAAAATAATGAAGTGGTTTAGGGTTTTGACAAGACTCCAATCCTATAAAAGGAGGAGGAGAGAAATAAGAGAGGGTTGTTGAAGATTATCATTTCTGAAGGTATTTTCTGCTCAGACATTCCTTGTTGGGTCTTCTTGTTCAGGAATCCCACCTCCTTCCTTAAGCAACTCTTGGAGGAGACTTGTGCTATCTTGTCCACTATCAGGCTTGGGCCAAGCTTCACCTTACACCTACAGCGTTGACCCTGTTGAGGTTTGGGTTGTCCTTGTGAGTTGCAGCAGTGGAAGATGCTAGACCTATTCAAATCTAGCCTATACTAGTGGCTCTTCTTAGTGAGTATGTCTTTTAACCTCCTGGAAGAGTTCATTAGCTGATTGTGCTTCAGATCTATACCTTCGCATTAGGCCAAAGAATTCTTAGAGCCTACAACATAGTTTCTCTCCCTGGACTGCGTTATTTTCAAAGGAGAAGTTGCAGGGTGTTTTTTCTGCATTTGGAGGAGAGATCTCCGGTGTTAGGAATCTTCCTCTCATTATGGTGATCCATGGATTGGCCATCCAATCCATGTTTGTTTCAGATCTGATCTACTATGCCATTGTAATATTTAGAAATTTCTGAATCATTCTACAGATCTACAACTTTAGATCTCAGATCTACTCTTTGTGCTTCATGTTTTGCATAAAACCCCAAGGGGAATGTATAGATCAGCATTTCTTGTACACAGATCTGTATAGATCTAAATTTTTATGTACAGATCTGCTCTAGATTTGAATATTAATAAAATGCTGCTTCAGCTCCTGAAAATAACACTGTCATGGTTATGCAGTCTTTTCTTATGGTTGTAGCACCTCATTTATAAGGATTTTTCCTGTATTGTCTCATTCTTTCTCTTGTACAATGTATGGGCTGTAATGTACATCTGATTTTCTGTTGTACATATGATTTCTAAACCTCCATATGAACCTCCTAGTGTGCTTCAGTGGATCTGCATTATTTCTGAAGCAGTCCTTTGCATGTAGTTGCGGCCCCTCTCTTTGGGTGATTTTCAGCTAGACTAGTTTGTGGGAGATCTGTTTAACCCACCTAGTCTGATTTGTTTTTTCTCTCCTTTTGGATTTAGATCTTAGATGAGATGATCTAAGGGATCTAGGAGCTGTAAACTAATTTCTATGCACAAAATTCTCAGAAGTGCATTATTTCAACGGGCTTACTGAGTTGTCCCGATTTTGGGATATTACAGAGGGACATTTGGAATTGTAAGAGAAGAATATGATGTGCTCTTGATGTGAATTGTGGCTTAGTATATCTATTTGGGTTTTTGGGGAGAGGACTCCTACTGGTTGTGTGCGCGGAGATCCCAAGTCCTGCTGTGTGCGGACCCTGCAGCTGTGTGCGCAGGTCGGGTTTAGGTATGGTAATAAGGAACTAAAGGATTAATGAATGAGAAAGGTTGTTGCGTAGCTGAATGTATTTTTACTGTTGATGTGAATCTTTGATAGCTGTTTTGTTATGCATATTTTGTGTTACGCTACGAAAGTATTGTGTTAAATGTTTCTTTTGCATTTGGGTATGTTCTATTATGTTCTATGAGAATAATTGTAATGCTGCACTATTGTTTTAGGAGTATACTATTTTTTGAGTACAGTAAGTATAGTTGACCTTGCGCACATGGATGCGATGGAGATCTATAGATCCGGTTCTAAGATAGGTTATCTGGTCATTATAAAGCTGGACGCAGTGCTGCTTGGCTTACCTATCCTCTCTTAGGGTGCGGGAACCTGGTTACAGCACCCACCCATACTGCTTCAGGTGAGACTTTGACCTGCGCAAGCAGGTCACTGCCGAAAGGGCTAGTAGTATAGGGGTTTTTTGGCAAACCTTAACCTCCGAACCTAGGTCAGGACCCCTCGAGCCAACAACAACCTCAGGTACTTATCGAACCATTTGAAAAATGGGCTTTGGATTTTGTTGGACCAATCAATCCACCATCCAATTAGAATAAATATATTATGGTATGTACCGATTATGTCACTAAGTGGGTAGAAGCTAAAGCATTTCCTTTAGCTAATGAACATTCTGTAGTTAAATTTATTTTTGAGGATATCTTCACTCTTTTTTGTGTTCCAAGAGAAATTGTGACAGATCAAGGATCCCATTTTACATCCAAGTTGGTGGAAAAGCTTGTGGAAAGCTACAAGATCAAGCATAGAAAATCCACTCCTTATCATCCATAGGAAAATGGTCAAGTAGAGTCTACCAATAAAGTGATTGAAGGAATTCTCACTAAGACTATACATCTACACATAAGAGATTGGAAAAAAAGTCTTCTTGAAGCCTTATGGGCCTACAGAACTACATGGAGGAATACAACAGGACATACTCCCTATGAACTTATTTATGGGAAGCAAGTCATGTTTCCTATAGAATTTCAAATTCAAACCTTCAAGATGGAAGTCCAATTTGGACTTGATTTATTAGAAGCCCAGAAGCATAGATTGGAGCAACTTAATGAGCTTGATGAAATCAGGCAAGGTGCAGTTCAAAGAACCAGTATAGTCCAACAGAAAATGTCTAAATGGCATGATAAATATATCAAGGAGAAGAAGTTTCAAGCAGGGGATTGGGCACTTTTGTTCGATTCAAAGTTAAAAGACTTTCAAGGAAATTTTTAGACTCATTGGATTGGGCCTTATGAGATTGAAAGAGTCTTTGATAATGGAGCAGTGAGGATAAGAACAATTGATGAAGAAAGGGTACCTTTTCTTGTGAATGGACATTGATTGAAAGTATATCATAAGCCAATTTCAATAGAAGAGTTTATCAAGATTTTCCAAGATAATACTGATATGAAGTTAGTGAAGAATAATCCTTATTCTTCCCTAAATTAGCTTTTATTTTTCCTATCTAAAATAAAAATATAAAAATAATATTAAAAAAAAAAAATTGTATAAGTATAAAAACCAATCAATGATTGGCATCCTTATCCATAAAATACAGGATGAAAATCAGAAATTCTGACATCCTATATTTTCCATTCCATTTCAAAAAAAAAAAATCCATAAATTCTTGTTCCCTTTCTTTTCTACAATAGGTAGTACATAACTACATTCAATGTTGCATTTACATTCAATTTTGAAACTGATATTCCATTTTACAACTACATTCCATTACACAGTCATATTCCATTTTGCAGCTAAATTACATTCCACAGTCATATTCCATTTTTCATCTACATTCCATTCCACAGTCATATTCCATTCTGTAACTGATATTCCATTCTGCAGAAGATTCAACATTCTGCAGCCACATTCCATTATATAGTTACATTCCATTTTGCAGCTGATTCCAAATTCTACAGCCACATTCCATTTCTATAAGTACATTCCATTCTGCAGCTCTGACAAATTTGTGTAGCCTGCTGAAAAAATGATGAATACAGGAAATTGAAGGACTACATTTGAATACCACCATGCTAAAAGGTACCTGAAGAATCAACACCAAAGAAATGACAATGAAAGGTTAGTTCTAAAGGTAAAGTTGCAAAATTTTATTTTAATAGCAAGGTCAAAACATTAGAATGTATAATTTAGATAATCTATGATACCTTAACATGTCATTATTTGATTTGATTGGGACTCCTATCATGTCATATATTAGCCACATCATCTGCATTATGTTTCATAACGGTCCGCAATGGACTCCCCCATTTATGATTAACAATCATGACCTGTTTTGATAACATATCCATCTACATTTCTTCAAAACCCCATGTAGAAATTTTAATAACTGATATTTTATCCACCGAGATTCTCTTGATCACACACTATTTTATCTTCATGCACAATACATAATCTCTTCTACCATTGATCATCACATGCGGAAATAAAATCAATTTCATGCACACATTAAAACCATAAACAATCACACATATGAACACAGTATTTCATGGGAAATATTAAAGCTGAAAACCCCAACTATCTGTATATTATATGTCATAGAGATCATGTAACAATCATTGTACAAAGCTCCTCACAAGTTCTTAGCACAACCTCCAATTGCTACACACTAATCAAGCTAGATCTAGCAAAACACATGCTCCAATCTCTGCCACCTGATAACCAGCCTCTATTGCATGATCAATGATGTAGGATGGCTCATTAAATGACTTGAACCACCTGGCTTGTACTGCGCAATCCTCATGGGCTTCTCCAATCACTGGTTGTTGCAAATATGCAACAGTATAGTCACAACTGATAGTTAACCTACTCTTTCACCTATCTCTGCACTGGTCTCCAATGAAATTGTCCATGCACTAAAGTTAATTGATGTATTCTTTAGTTGATTAATGAGTTTATAATTAGTGAATTAATTCACACCACTCTCACTAATTGTATCAATCAGTTAAACTAGATACAAATAGCTCAACTATGTTTAGATTAGTTAAACTGAACACAACTCCATTAACTCCTCAATCAACTCCACCAAACTCTGTCACATGAGTTCTAACTTAAGTATCCATGCAATAGCTCCACTTAACCCTCAGGAATAGCGTAATTCCTTCTGTCAGCTCCTGTGCCACATCTGTGCACTTAACTGAAGTGCTCCAAGAGAATAAGATAATGTTTATAGTCCAAATATTATTAAGAGCTAATAATATTCAACATATCTATTTTTAGACTGGCAATCTAAAAATAGATTCCGCCCAACAATGTCTAAAAATAGAATTCCATCTATTTTTTCTGACTTGACCAACCATCCATAAATAGCATCCTGCAACTCATAGAATATGATCCATATGTCTAAAAATAGACATAGTCTAAAAATAGACTTTGCGCCAAAAATAGCCTACGGGCCCACTTAGTGAAGGCGACCTCTTTCCACTAAGCTCTTCATCTTGTTGCAATCTCAACACTCCCTCTCAACAAGATAAGGATTATCTACCACCCCTATCCTACCTCTGTGGTATTCTAATTTTCTCCTGGTGAGCGCCTTCATCAAGATATCAACATCCTGATCCTTCGTGGGAATGTATGAAAGTAGCATGATATTCCGCTGCACACAATCTCTGATATGATGATACCGGATGTCAATGTGTTTAGATCTATCATGAAATAATGGATTAACAGAGAGTTTGATGCAACTCTGATTATCACAATAAATCACAGTAGGCTCTAAGTGTGAACCAAACAACCCGACCAGGATCTTCCTCATCCATATAGCCTCGCATGCAGCCAAACTTGCTGCCATATACTCGGCCTCTGCTGAACTAAGTGCCACGGATCTCTGCTTCCTTATGTACCAAGAAAATGCTGTCGACCTGATATTGAAAATCTCTCCAGATGTGCTCTTTATGTCCGTTGGGCTCCCTACCCAATCTGCATCCGTGAAGCCACATAGCCTCACCTCATCCGACTGTTTGTACCATAATCCATATCCCGATGTGCCTCTGAGATATCTCAATACATGCTTGCCTGCCTTCCAGTAGAGCTTGGTAGGCTTAACCATAGCTTGTGAAAGCTGGTTAACAGCATAGCATATGTCGGGTCATGTATTGACCAGATACATAAGCGACCCCACCAACTGTCGATAAACAGTGGCATCCACTACCTCCGCCAAAGTAGCATCCTCCTTCCTCCATCCACCAAGAAGAGGAGTATCAACAGGCTTGCAGCCATGCATGTTGAACTTCTCCAGTATCTCCCGGGCATACTTTCCTTGAGAAACAAACAGTCCATCACTGTGCTGCCAAATTTCCAATCCCAGGAAATAATGAAGGAGGCCCAAGTCCTTCATCTCAAACTCTTTTGCAATATCATCCTTGCATGAGAGTATTAACAGCTCATCACCTGTCAAAATCAAATCATCTACATAAAGTACAATGATCAGCAACTTACCCTCCACCACAATCTGGTATAGGTTTGGATCAACCTCACTCTTGGAGAATCCAAGTCCGGTGAAATAACTGTCTATCCATGTGTGCCAAGCATGAGGTGCTTGTTTCAACCCATACAACGCTCTCTTGAGCATGCACACATGCGACTCGCTGCTGAAGATCTTGAAACATTTGAGCTACTCTATGTACACATCCTCCTCAATGACTCCGTTGAGGAATGCAGTCTTCACATCCATCTAATGAATGTGCCACCCCATCTGCGCTGAGAGAGCAAGAATCGTCCGTATGGAAGAATACCTTGTGACAGGTGCAAAGGTTTCCTCATAATCGATCCCCTCAATCTGTGAAAAACCTCGAGAAAAAAATCTTTCCTTGTACTTGTCTACACTCCCATCAGTTGCCTGCTTCACTTTGTAGGTCCATCTCGAACCCACCACTGATTTCCCTTCTGACCTTGGGACACTCTCCCATGCACTATTTCTGACAATCAAATCATACTCTTCCACCATGGCATCTACCCATGCGGGGTCCTCCATAGCTTTTTCAAAAGAGGATGGCTCTATCACGATACACTTGCTCATAAGAGCCATGTATCCAGTATACCGGTCAGGTGACTGTCTCTGTCTACACTATGATGTAGGTGCTCCTACAACCTTCTCTGCATCTTGAGCCAGTCGCTCAGCTTCTGTAGTGCGCTTCCGCCCTCTGATGGTTGGCGCTACCTGAGTGGTCTCTTCCACTCCATGAAACTCCTCTTGTGGCTGATCCACATCCTGAGGCTCATCCTTAGGAACTAATAGCTCCTCATCTTCTTGCAAGTGTGGCTCCCTCTCAAGCGAACACTTCATGGCTTTCTCCTCATGAAATTTGATATCCCGTCACACAACAGTCTTGTGACTATCTGGAAAATACACAAGATAGTTGTGGGGTGTATCAGTGTACCCCACAAATATCCCAACCTCTACATTCAGCTCCAGCTTCTTCCTAGCATCCTTAGTCACATGAATGTAAACAGGTGAACCAAAAATCCTCAAATGGGAAATATTAGGCTTCTTACTAGAAAAAGCCTCCTCGGGTGTACTCGTGCCAAGTATCCTATGAGGACAACGGTTCTGCACATATACTGCAATATTGCATGCCTCAGCCCACAAGTGTATGGGAAGGCCCTAATCATGCAACATCGCCCGTGCAGCACCCACGATCGTTCTGTTCTTCCGCTCAGCAACCCCATTCTGCTGTGGGTTATGAGGTTCTATGAGCTCTCTTCGAATTCCTTCTACGCTGCAAAATTCCTTGAATTCACCAGAGATGAATTCACCACCATTGTCACTCCTAAGAGCATTCACCTGCTTCCCCAATTCTTTCTCAACTAGTGCCTTGAACTCACAGAACTTTGAGTATGTCTCCCTCTTCTTCTGCATGAAGAAGATCCAGCACTTCCGAGAAAAATCATCAACAAATATCACATAGTACCTGTGCTTTGTTGTCTAAGCTACTGAGAAAGGTCCACACACGTCTGTGTGAATTCTCTCAAGGATCGTCATGGCGCGAATATCCTTCTCATGAAAGGTGGCTTTCACAAATTTTCCCAAGGTAAATCCCTTGCACTGATCTGACTACACAAGAGTACCCTTAGGAAGCCCAGTAGAAATTTGTTGTAATATCTTCAAAGCTCCATGGTGAAGGTGGCCCAATATCCGGTGCCACAACTCGCCATCATCCCAGCTCACCACTCCTTCTGCCTTGCCTTCCATTACTGTGCAGCCATCTACCTGCAATTGATAAAGGTTCTTAACTTGAACCCCTATCCTCCAGGTCTCACCAGTTGCCTTACTATGCAGGAAAGCCTTTCCCTCGCTAAATACAACATCATATCCCTTGTCTTCTAACATCGCCACAGAGATAAGATTCTTCTTCAATCTTGAAACATGCATCACTTCCTTCAATATGAAGGGTTTACCGGACTCCCTCTCAAAGGAAATGGTACCGATACCGGTCACACTGTATCTACCATCATCGCCCATCTTGATGTGCACTCCAAGATCTTTCTCATCCTAATTAGTAAACAAATCTCTATCTCCTGTCATGTGAAAATATGCACCACTATCAAGAAACCACACTAAACCCATCACACTTGAGACCAAGCATGCGATGAGTGAAAAATCCAGCTCAAACTGCGAGGCTAAGGCCTCTCCCGCTACAGATCCAACAGCCTGCTTATTTTTCTTCTTCTGTGGACAATTAGTGGTGTAATGTCCATGTTGGTGATAGTGAAAGCACTTCACCTTGGACATGTTCTGCTTCTTGCCTTTCACACCGGATTGAGAAGCTTTCTTGATCTTCCCCTTCTTTTCTTTGGCAGCCAAAGTGAAATTTTATTCATCAGAGTTCTTTGATGAAGATCCGTCCCTGGTACTTCGCCTTATCTCCTCTTGCACAAGATCCGACCAAAGTCACTCCCATCCTAGCAATTTCTCCCGACCATTGACAGAGTCCTGATAGGAATGCCAACTCTTTGGAAGCCCAAGGAGAGCCAAGATCACCAAGTCCTCATCATCACAGTAACCCCCACACTTCCTAGCTCATCCCTGCATTGGACAAACTTCGTGAGGTACTTGGGCATACTGTCCCCTTTCTCCATTTTTATGTTTCTGAGTTTATCCTTGAGCGCCAACTTCCTCTGGTCGCTCTTGCTTTGGAATAAATCTGTCAAAGCTTTCCACATCAAGAATGAAGAAGCCTTACCATGAAGGCTGGACACTATGTGATCCTTCACACCTTCCAACAGAATCCTTCGACACTTTGTTGTCTTCTTTTTCCATGCGTCAAGTGAGGCAGCATCACTAGAAGCAGGTTTTGGAATTTCTGCATCTATGAACACCTTCAACCCATTGTCATCTAGCACCGCCTCCATCTTGTCCTTCCATGCAATATAATTCAAGCTGCCCTCAAGGGCATACTCCAATTGCAATCCGTTGAAAGACATCTCAACTTTGACACCAAGAAAACACTGCTGCAAATTCGAATTCCACCAGCACAAAACTCAACCGCTTCAATGTTTTTCAATTGCTCCAATGATCAATATCGCTCTGATACCATGTATAAATTTGAATAACTGATATGTTATACACTGAGATTCTCCTGATCACACACTATTTTATCGTCATGCACAATACAGAATCTCTTCTGCCATTGATCATCACATGCGGAAGTAAAATCAATTGCATGAACACATTAAAACCATAAACAATCACACATATGAACACAGTATTTCATGGGAAAGCTTAAAGTTTAAAACCCCAACTATCTATATATTATATGTCATAGAGATCATGTAACAATCATTATACAAAGCTCCTCACAAGCTCTCAGCACAACCTCCAATTGCTACACACTAATCAAGCTAGATCTAGCAAAACACATGCTCCAATCTCTGCCACCTGATAGCCAGCCTCTATTGCGTAATCAATGTTGTAGGATGGCTCATTAAATAAATTGAACCACCTAGCTGGTACTACGCAATCCTCATGGGCTTCTCCAATCACTGGTTGTTGCAAATATGAAACAGTATAGTCACAACTGATATTTAACCTGCTCTTTCACCTATCTCTGCACTGGTCTCCACTGAAACTACCCATGCACTGAAGTTAACTGATGTATTCTTTAGTTGATTAATGAGTTTATAATTAGAAAATTAATTAATAATTAATTCACACCACTCTCACTAATTGTATCCATCAGTGAAACTAGATACAAATAGCTCAACTATGTTTAGATTAGTTAAACTGAACACAACTCCATTAACTCCTCAATCAACTCCACCAAACTCTATCACATGAGTTCTAACTGAAGTATCCATGCAATAGCTCCACATAACCCTCAGGAATAGCGTAATTCCTTCACATCCATCTCTGCGCCACATCTGTAAGAATAAGCAGAAGTGCTCCAAGAGAATAAGATAATGTTTATAGTCCAAATATTATTAAGAGCTAATAATATTTGACATATCTATTTTTAGACTGGCAATCTAAAAATAGATTCCGCCCACTATGTCTAAAAATAGAAGTCCATATATTTTTTCTGACTTGACCAACCATCCACAAGTAGCATCCTGCAACTCATAGAATATGATCCATATGTTTAAAAATAGACATAGTCTAAAAATAGACTTTGCGCCAAAAATAGCCTGCGGGCCCACTTAGTGAAGGCGACTTCTTTCCACTAAGCTCTTCATCTTGTTGAAATCTCAACACCCCAATCCATCTCACTCACTCATTCCTACAAACCTTTGATGCCCTTCATTAGATCCATAATCCAATTCACTTCATAATAGAGAAGGACAATTCTGAAGGCTAGAATATTCACAACAGAAGACATGGGTTTGATAGTCATATCAGAACCAGTGGGAACAAAATATATGGAGGGATATCCTTAGATGAGGGAGATGTTGCAGAAGGATAAATGGCTCAATTTTATAGAAAAATTTGACTGCTTTCACAAAGATATCACTAAAAATTTTGCAAGGTCTTTTGATGGGACAGAAGTTGAAATAGGAGACATCAAGTTCTCAGTAACTGAGGCATTCATAGTTGAAGCCATAGAGCTACCAAGGGTTGGCGAAAGGTGGTTAAAAAACAAATAATTTCACAGTGAATCATGGAAGGTTTTCCTAAAAAATCTAGGTATGGATACTTCTGTTTTCAAAAAGGGTATTCCTAGCTCAACACTCAAGAACAAATGGAGGAACATGCTTTTAATTCTGTAGAAATGTAATATTCCCAAATTTTCACATGATATTTGGAATATTATAGTTCTTGGTTTTCTTAATAAATTAAGTAAATAAAAGGGTGGAGGGACCCAAAAACCTCAAATATGAATAAAATCCACTTTTAATGTGTGTATGTGGATATTCTAGATCTAGATCTAAAATCATGGAGTAGTGGAGCAGCTCCATTAATGGAGATCATGTCTCATTTATGAGATATATTATGGAGGATGAAATAGTCAAATAAGGTCATGGATCATAAATTTAAAATCATGAGGATATTTGACAAGGTCAACTGAGATCATAGTGCATTCAAAGAAGATCATAGAGCACTTATGATAAGTTAGTGGAGGAAGTGATGCATTTAATGCACACATGATGGAGAGGGTGATCACCCCATATGAACATGATGGAGGACATGGAGAAACAACACAATCAACCATGGAGACTTATGTCCACATGTACAGCACAGTTTTGGAGTGGGCCTAGGCTATGGAAGGCTCATATATATATATATATATATATATATATATATATATATAATGAAGGTGAAGGCACAATAGAAGGTATGATTTGGATTATTCATTTATTGATCTGTTTAGATCTAGAGTTGTGTTAGGACATCTCTATGCATTCTTGGGATGTTTAGCTATGATTGCAAGGGTTGTTTAGCATAGGGTGTTCTCAAGCAAGAATCACACCTCTTCCCTTGAGTGATCTCTAAGGAAGAGGGTTGTACTACACTCCTTACCAAGCATTGGTGCCATCTTCAAAAGGTTGTTTCTAGCATTCAACAAGGAAACTATTGGAGGATTCATCCTACCACTTTGTTCTTCACATTTAGTCATCCAGGAGCAACATATCTATATTAGGCATTCAGACCATTGGGTTTTACCTCCATGGAGCAGGAGTCCCTTCAAGGATTGCGCAGTCCAATCGTGTAGATCTATTAGAGGAAGAAATTTTTCAGTATTTCATCTGGAAATCCTATGAGGGATCATCTCCTCAAATTGGATATATTATTTCCATCACTCAAGAGCTGATTTGACACATCTAGTAGTAGGCCATTGAGCCTCTCTCTCTTACAGTGCACGTTTCTGAAGATGTTGTTCATCTAGCAGCTATTTTCAGTGGAGGAGATTGGAGGAGCTAGATCTTGAGCTTTTATCCCAAGGATCTAGTGAATGGATCAGTCATTCTTGCATAGATATGATTGTGCATCATTATAGCCATCATATCATCAAATCTAGCTTCAGATCTGCATACCCAGTAGTGTATATGTGAAGCCCTAAGAGGGTGGTTTTCTTAGATTGACAGATCTGAGAAACCCTTTCTAAGTTATCTTGGGTATCCATCATAGAGCTCGGATCTCTATTTTCAGCATCATCGGAGCTTACAAACTGCCTAGATCTGACTTTCTATCTTTCTGGTAGTTGTAGTCCCAACAGTTGTAGTAAGGATAGCACAATTTACCTTTTAGCAGTTCAGCAGTTACGCAGTCCCTCTTGTGGGATCATTGTAGGGTCATTCTAAGACATCCCTTTGGCTTGAGTGTCTCATAATTTGAGCACTGTTGTACTTGATTTTTCACCTCCCATATAATAAAATGGCTCAGCTATTTCTGTGCATTTTGATGTATATATAGATTTATTGTTTACTTTTTTGTAGTTCTTATATTTTGTTTCATTATTACTGCATTCTCCCTTTTGGGATATTACATTGGTATTAGAGCATGATCTTTGGCTCAGCTTGTGGACACTTCATCTTTGCATCAAAATAAGAAGCAGATAGATGAGATCTATCATGAATGAGGATTGTATTTTTGCCACTCCTCTCTTTAGATCCATGCAATATCTCTCAAAAGAGGTCAATAAAATAAAGATGGAAAGGAAAAAGGAGGATCCAAGAAGAAGATTTGATGAGGAAGGTCTGAGTACTTTCTATTAGTAACAAAGAAAACTGGAGAATCATAGATCTCCTCATAGATATACTATGCCCACTTTCTTTGAAGAAGGTGAATGGTATAGCAATGAAGAAAGAAGGAAACCTGAGACTCATGAGACTCTCAATCTATATCTTGAAGAGTACAAAGCATAGTCTAGAGCATTCAAAGAGATTCTAACTCTCTAATAATTCTTCGAACTCAAAGAAGAAAGAAGATCCTATAGCAACAATAGAAGAAAGAGGAACAAGAGATTTTATTTTCCTACATTTGATGGATCTCCCTCAAGCACTATTAAGGCTTGGAGGAAAGAGTTAGATAAATTTTTCATGCTACATCCTATGGTTGAAAAAGAGGCTATCCAGATTGCAGCACTTCATCTTTGTGGTGAAGCCAATGATTGGTGGTTTGGTAACATAGAGCATGAAAAGGTGACTAAATATTCAAATTTCTTTCACAATTTGAGGAATAAGTTTGATGTGAGAAAATCAGATATGTGCCGCAAAGATACATATCCTAAGGAAACAAAGGAGGATGTCAATCTTGTCACTCTGGACAAAGGATCACTACATTCACCACCAACTCCAGAAGTACTTGCACCTGGAGAAGAGACACTTGCAACTTTTCAATATAGGCTTGAGCTCTTGACACATAGAGTCCCATGCATGATTCAAGAGATGCATGAAGAAGAGGAGGTAGATTACAGTGCTGGTAAATTGATAGAGGAGCAGCCATCACTCTTGCCAGTAGTTGGAGACACCATTGTCCCAGTTGGAGGAACTCTTGTGTTCTTGCAAGAGGTTCCCACACATCAGTTAATCCAAGGTATGCATACATCTTCATCATATATTGTTTCAGTAGATCTTATTGAAACTTATGGGAACATGCCATCAGGGCCAATGCATAACCAAGGGTTAGAAGAAAATGATGATTTGAAGCAGCAACATATCATAGTGTAGAGGACCCTTGATCTAATCAAGGAGGAAATAAAAAGCTATCCCAGTTTGTCATTGATGGACTACATTCAACCCTTTGAGTTGAAGTGTAGAGTTTCAGAAAATGGGATGAACATGATCCTATGTACAATGACTAGTTATGAGATCAATATTATGCCTTACTTTGAGACAGCATATGTATTTCCATGCCGATCTATAGCATTGTCACTTAGTAGCAGTGATAAAGAAGAAGCCCCATTATTCTTGGAGCATTAAGAAGGTAGCTTCACTCATGAAGAAATGGAAGTTAAGATGATAAATGGTAGACATCTTGAGATGAGGAATTTTTTCTTCATTCTAGATGACACTTTCTCAATGAGCATCTCACAGCTCAAAGAGAAACTTCTACCTACAGAAAATATATAACCTCATTGGTTTTGGAGGGCCATTGATGAGAAGAAGGTATCATTAAGAGATCTCATTAGAGGTGCACTTCAACATTTTATGGAGTGCAAAGTTTTTCATCAGTTTGGGAAGGATGGTATTCTACAAAGGGAGGATACCATGTTTATGTAAAACATCATTCATCATCCACATGGGGATGAGTGGGTGAGGATGATAAGCAAGGGGTTCAAAGAACACTTGCAGATATATGACATGGGCCAGCAAGAAGCTTGGTTATACTGGTTTCTCTTGGGTGAGTTTGGTTACTACCCAAAGGCTCCTATTTCTTTGATCCATGCCTTGAAAAACACTCATGAAATGAAGAAGGAGGCATGTTTGTGCTGGCTTCTCTTAGGTGAGTATGGTTACCACCCAATAGCTCATATTTTCTTTATTCATTCCTAGTGTAACAATGATAGAATGCAGTAGAAGAAGGCATGTTCATTTTGGTTGTACTTAAGAGAGTTTGTCCGTCACATGACATCTCCAATGTCTATGTGTTTTGTATTTTATGAAACTTGGAATGATACTCTCATGATGTGTATTAATTGTGCTTACTTGTATTGGGATGATGTGACATTCCACATGTCTATCAGTATGTTTTTACTCCATGATGCACGTGAGGAGGTAAAAAGGCAGCAAGATCTCTTGTTTCTTTGGTTTCTTTTGGGGAGGTTTGGCTTGTCCATATTGCATGGTAGAGATGGAGGATGGCACCAAGAGGCCCTAATCTGGTGGGTACTATTGGGATAATATGTTTTGACATCTTTGTCTACCCACATATCTCTATTTCTTCTTTTGCATAATGTTGGAATGATGCTTGGATCCAACAATGCCAACAGGGCTAAAAATGAGGGCATGTCAATACTCAACTTATTTCATGAAACATGTGATGAGGAAATTCTTTGTGAGATGGGACTTTTCCTTTGTGGAAATAACCACTTTATTTTATGTATCTCATGTATTGATAATGATTTTGGACATCATATGGTTGTCACTTGGTACTTCTTGGAGAAAGGAGGACATCTAACTATACAGTTGGAGGTCATTCTATGAATTCTTTACAGAAAAATTGGGAACCAAACATACATAACACATTGCAGCAAACGGAGGAGGCCTTCCTTATGTGGATGCCATTTTGAGGGGAATAGATGGCTTTGCATCTAATTTTGCAATTGCTTGAGGATAAGCAACATTTTGCTGGGGAGGAATGTAATACTCCCAAATTTTCACATGATATTTGGAATATTAGAGTTCTTGATTTTCTTAATAAATTAAGTAAATAAAAGGGTGGAGGGACCCACAAACCTCAAAGATGAATAAAATCCACTTTTAATGTTTGTATGTGGATATTCTAGATCTAGATCTAAAATCATGGAGTAGTGGAGCAACTCCATTAATGGAGATCATGTCTCATTTATGAGATATATTATGGAGGATGAAACAGTCAACTAAGATCATGGATCTTAAATGTAAAATCATGAGGATATTTGAGAAGGTCAACTGAGATCATAGTGCATTCAAAGAATATCATATAGCACTTATGATAAGTTAGTGGAGGAAGTGATGCATTTAATGCACACGTGATGGAGAGGTTGATCACCCCATATGAACATGATGGAGGACGTGGAGAAACAACACAATCAACCATGGAGACTTATGTCCACATGTACAATGCATTTTTGGAGTGGGCTTAGGCTATGGAAGGATCATATCTATATAATGAAGGTGAAGGCACAATAGAAGGCATGATTTGTATTATTCATTTCTTGATCTGTTTAGATATAGATTTGTCTTAGGACATATCTATGCATTCTTGGGTTGTTTAGTTAATATTGCAAGTGTCTTTTAGCACTGGGTGTTCCTGAGTGGGAATCCCACCTCTTCCCTTGAGTGATCTCTAAGGAAGAGGGTTGTACTACATTCCTTATCAGGCATTGGTGCCATCTTCAGGAGGTTGTTTCTAGCATTCAGCTAGGAAACCAGTGGGGGATTCATACTACCACTTTGTTCTTCACATTTAGTCTTCCAGGAGCAATAGATCTATATCCGACTTTTAGGCCATTGGGTTTTACCTCCATGCAGTAGCAATCCCTTCAAGGATTGTGCAGTCCAATCCTGTAGATCTATTGGAGGAAGGAAGTTTCTAGTATTTCAGCTGGAAATCCTGTGAAGGATCATCTCCTCATGTTGGATCTATTATTTCTATCACTTAGGAGCTGATTTGACACATATAACAGTAGGCTATTGAGCCTCCCTCTCTTACAGCGCATTTTTCTAAATTTTTTGTTCATCCAGCAACTATTTTCAGTGGAGGAGATTGGAGGAGCTATATCTTGAGCTTTTAGCCCAAGGATCTAGTGAAGGGACTAGCCCTTCTTGCATAGATCTGATTGTTCATCATTGTAGCCATCATATCATCAAATCTAGCTTCAGATCTACATACCAAGTAGTGTATATGTGAAGCCATAAGAGGGTGGTTTTATTAGATTGACAAATCTGAGAAACCCTTTATGGATTATCTTGGGTATCCATCATAGAGCCCAAATCTCTATTTTCAGCATCATCGGAGCTTCCAAACTGCCTAGATCTAAATTTCTATCTTTTTGGCAGTTGTAGTCCCAATGTTTGCAGTAGGAACAATGTAGTTTACCTTCCAGCAGTTTAGCAGTTACGCAGTCCCTCTTGTCGGATCATTGTAGGGTCATTCTAAGCCATCCCTTTGGTTTTTGTTTCTCATATTTTGAGCACTGTTGTGCTTGCTTTTTCACCTCCCATATAATAAAATGGCTCAGTTATTTTTGTGCATTTTGATGTGTATATAGATTTATTGTTTACTTGGTTGCAGTTCTAATATTGTGTTTCAGTATTACTGCATTCTCCCTTTTGGGATATTACAAGAAATTTATCATCTGTGAAGGAAAATTTGGCTGCATGTATGTGTATCATATTCAATTTTTTATGAATTTCTTAGAGGATGGTGAAATAAATCTTCCCTTCTTTCTACTAAATAGCTTAAAAATAATGTCTACAAACGTGCAGAAAAGAATCCAATTTATAGATAATACAATGCACCATCATGGGTTGGTAAAAATACTTCTTGAATTTCATTTGAAAAGTAGATTCTTGGGAGAAATTTATTATTAGAAACCATTTCCAAGATGAACCAGAGTAGCCTAAAGAAGACAAGACTAGAAAGAGTAGAAAAAAGAAGATTGACACAAACATGGGAGACAGACCTGCATCTGCACTTTAGAAAAATGATGAAGAGCTCATCTCTGTAGAGCTAACAAAGAACAAGAAGCAAGGTAAAATTAAGAAAGAAAAGAGGAGCAAGGTTACAATTGGAGAAAAGGTAAATCCTCCACAGCTGAGAAGGAGCTCCATACTCCGAGGTTCGATGAAGAAAACACTACCACAAGAGACAGAGTTTGTAAATTTAGAGGATGAACCTCCAATACCATCTCTTATCAATATTTCTCCTCTACATAGCCCTAAAAATTCTCTTATACATAATTGTGAAGGTAGTCCCAACAGAATATCTTCAGGCATAGATCCAGTACAACAAGAGATATATGATTACATAGAATCACTGGAGAAGAGAAATGCTGAAGTGAATACTGAACCTCCTATCAATCCACAGGAACCTCTAATTGATACTCTTAAATAGGAAATCTATGAAATGGAGATATTGAATAGCATATTTAACAAGAGAATGAATCGTTAAAGCAGCAGAACAAATTGGAGAAAGTGATTAGTGATAATATCATCCTGCACTTAGGACTGTGGTACAAAAGAACAGGAAATTAAAAAGGAAGAACAAATCACTAAATAAGACAGTCATCAATCTCAAATACAAAATAATTATGAGGAAGCCCAAGATGGTAGTCACTTCAAAGAAAAGAAAAAGGAGAAAACTAGATGTATTAGCAGAAGTGTCTGAACAAATGCAATAGGAGAGGGAATTTCACATGTTTGGTAAATTGCATGAGGACATGCAATGACTTCTTAGTGGGGGTATGTTGAACCTCATAATTTTCCTTTCTATAACATCCTTCTCATCACTTTTTCCTTACTTTATCATAAGTCTATACACCCAAATCAGTCAGGGAATGCATTTAAATGATTTCTATGTTATATTCTACTGTTCTTGTTATTTGAATGGATTTTTGTAATTTGGCTATAGAATGCAACCTATTCTGCAGCCAATCGTTGGTTTTGCAACTTATTTTATGGTTTGAAAGGTTCCAAGGAGAAAATAGAGAAATGAGCCAGATGGGCATCTCGAGAATGATTCACACATGGATTTCGTTCTATCTAATTGATCGAAATCGAGATAAAAGGATGCCTGAGATCGTGGTAAAAGTCCGGTCAAAGGACGTAAGTCGAGAGAAAATAACCCTTGATTTTCTCTAACGTAGCAAATAAAAATTTAACCAGTCAAAATCCAATTCTATGTTTCGGTTAAGATAGCCACCTGTAGGCGTAATTAGCTCATCACAATTATGTTTTGTTTTATTTAAATAATAGTTATGCAGAAATTGAATAGTAGTCGTAATTTTTGAAACATTGTGTATTGATTTAAACTCTGTTCTTTTCATAATACAAGGATCATGTTCATGGTTCCAATATCTGCTTAATGCGTATATAATCAGCTAGGATCTCTACCAATTTTTTTGCAAAGGGCCCCTACACAGGAGGAGGTTTTTCGTTAATTGTTTTAGTTTAATTCTTTACTCTGTTTTGTCAATTTCTTGAGTAGATTAATATTGTGTTGTTGCTTTTAAATCAGTATCATATAATTAAGTCATGAATTTTTTCTTAGCATCAATAATAGAATGACTGTGTAACCTTTTCTTTCCTAAAACATCTCAAGAAGGTAGATTCATCTATTTTCCAGTTGGATTAAGTTTGAGGCAATAGAGCTCACAGTTGTTTAGTTTTTTTTCATGTTCTGTTATTTACTTTCCTAGATCAATCCTCAATTCATTGTATAATTGAATGTTCTTAAAGATCAGGCCAAGAGGGTGACTTTTCATACTTCCAAATTGGATGCTCTAATGTTCAACCTACACAATCAATGAGCTTTGCTTTTACATTATTTTACATTATTTTCTAGATTAATATCCTCAGTCAATTGTATAATTTGTTGTTCCAAAAGATCAGACCAAGAAGGTGACTTTTCATACTTTCGAATTGGGTGCTCGAATGTCTAACCTATGCAATTATTGAGTTTTCCTTTA
This sequence comes from Pinus albicaulis, assembly GCA_034641835.2. Classification (NCBI taxonomy): domain Eukaryota; kingdom Viridiplantae; phylum Streptophyta; class Pinopsida; order Pinales; family Pinaceae; genus Pinus; species Pinus albicaulis. Next base: position 51,561 of record JAXQQM020061121.1, on the reverse strand, counting down.
CATTCTTTAATTAATTTCCTAGATTTAAATTTTAAAAACTAAAGTATAATCGGTTGCTTGTACATCATTTCAATAAGGTGATTATATCATACTTCCATATTGAAAGATGGAGTGATTAAACATACCTTAGTTGTTTTCCTCTACATGCTTCAATTGCTTTCCTAGATTTATTTTTTCAAAACTAAACTATAATCGGTTGCTTGTACATCATTTCAAGAGGGTGTTTATATCATACTTCCATATTGAATGTTGGTGTGATTGAACATACTTTAGTTGTTTTCCTTTACATGCTTTAATTGCTTCCCTAGATTTAAATTTTCAAAACTAAAGTATAATCGGTTGCTTGTACATCATTTAAAGAGGGTGATTTTATCATACTTCCATATTGAATGCTGGAGTGATTGAACATACATTAGTTGTTTTCCTTTGAATCTATTTTCATCTATAGTAGCATTGCAATTTTAATTTTCAATTATAAAATTCATATCCATGGAATAGGACTAACATTAAATTAGAATCCATTAGAATAGGCACTCTGTTTTCAGATCAGATTTTAACCATCTAATAGTTTTGGTTCATTTTTATGAAAATTAGTTTAACTTAAGAACACTTCCTTTTCTTCCTTCTTTCAAAGTTACTTTTACACATCTCAATTCACTAGATTCAATTGATTCTTTTCAGAGTTTTCATTTCTTAAGATTGACATTTAGAAATAAAGCACAAAACCCCCCTAAAAACAACATAAAATACATACAAAGAAGTAAGAAGAAGGTTAAGTGCACCACACTTCATCAGATTACAAACCTCGATTGATAATTTATGTAAGAAATTTAAGACATTAAATTTCCTAAACATTGCCTAGGTTTGAAACCGGTTACATCCACATATTTGGTGATCAATGAGCACATGATGTCTAACATAGGTCAAAATTGAGGGATGTAATGACATTGTCGAGCATGATGGTTGTATTGGAAAATAACACAATATTATTTCTCTTTGGTTTTCCGCTCCCTTTGTACAACCTGAGTGATTTGGTACCATTTGTGAAATGATAGTAAATCTAGGCACTGAGAGATCAAATGATTGCATTTGTCACATAGTCCGCAGGATGGGATTGGGCATGGAGGGTGGATGGGGGCAGGAATCTTCCCCTTGTCGGCCATTTTTCTTCTGATATGAAGAGGATGGACCTGGTTTCCACATTATATTGGGTTTTCAAACTTTCTACTGAGTCTGAATCTGATTTTTCTTCTATAGTGAGATGGGTTACGACCCGACGTAAAAAATTTAACGTCGAACAAAAATGGGGGATGTAGGGACAACGATGAACTGGGTGGTTATATGAACACACCTGGAAAGAATATTGGAATGCTTGTATGCTGATTTAGTACACTGGGTGAACTGGGTACGATATTTGAAAAAACTCTAGAGTTGCACAGTCAACAATGAAGTGATCTCGTTCATCGCAAAGTGCGTAGAGCTGGACTAGAGCTTGACGATGGTTATTGGAGATAGTTGGTCATTCAAGTGACAATCTCTCTTATGACATATATAATATGGTCCTTGTTTCTTCTATCCTTGTAGTGTTTCTTGTGGATTTTGTGTCTGAGTCGGCGAAGTCAAAGTTTTCAGCGATGAAGCATCGCATGAAATCCAACATAGACCAGAATCAACAGATGTGGGGATAATGGTGCATATGGTGGTTTCTCCAAGAAATATAACACGTGTCGAACTAATTTTCTTTGGCCAACTTTCAAGACTTGATACCGATGGTTAAACACCCTTAACTCTGGGCACTCTGTGATTAAGTGATCAGGCTCGTCACATAGTGCGCAAATTGGGACATGCGGCATGGCCAATGTTTGTTGTCTCTAGGTCGTTGGGGTGACTATATACGTGAAAGATGTAGGTTCCTCTCGTACACACAATATGGTTTTGGGTTCACCCTTGTCCATTTTCATGGATGGTTTTGAGGGGTCCTCCTCGTAATATTGTTCTAGGGCTTGCAAGGCATCTCTATAATGGGACATTTCCGAGAATTTATGGGTATAATGCCCATAATGGTTGCATATGGCACATGTAGGATTGGCGGGTAATGATTTTCTTTGGTTGTTCGTGACCTGTTCATTTTTGTGGGAATTCAAGTTCGTAAGATTTCTTTCGGTGTGTAAAAGGGGTTTTAATTCTTCTTACTCCGGGCAAATATTAGTAGGATGACCTATGACATCGCATAATGCACAAGGTTGTAATGCCCTAGGTAACTTGGGGATTTCGAATTTTTTCCCTTTTTTGTTATTCTTCTTGGTTGTGCCATCTGGAACTGCTACAGTTGTTTCTTTAACTATTATGACCTCTTGAGGGGAAATAGGGGTTATTCCTGTGGAGGTAATTCTTGGGCTTTCCAGCATGGCTAGAGGGACCAAATACCACACGAGTATTGCAAAAGCCACATTTGGAAATGTCATAATTGCCATGAATTATTTTGATATAAAAACAAGTGGGGGATACAAAATTGGGGTCTACAAAATGGCATATGGTAGGAATGCCGTACCAATGGCTTTGACATCCGTACTGCTAGTTTCTGTGTAAGGGCTAGTTTCAGTGTTTGATGAGAGCATCATGCACACCGGTGCCTTCATGCTTTTAGGGACTTCCCCTAGTATAATAGGGCGATCTCCTAGGACTGATCCTAGGATGGATGATGGTTTGAATTTTCCTGCGCCAAATTCTGTATACTTTATGAGTGGTGTTTTGGTTGTGTCTATGTATGGTATTACGACATCTAGAGTGGTCCTGGGTTTCTTTTCGTAGTATGTGAGTTGGTCGATGGTGATGATCCGATCATCATGGGGAAACATCATCACCCTAAAGACAAAGGATGTGTTTGCAGTCATAGAGTACATATAACTCCGCGTGAGGAATATATTTTAGTCTAGTTGTGCATCTAAGACCTCAATGTCTATAAGAACTATCTTGCCAACTAGGTTTACCAAGAAATTTCGATAAAGACCAACGGGGGCTGATGGGCACCCATCGTATGCTCTAATATATTGTCAAACGATTTTAATTAAGGTGATCCTAAGTTTTTCCAAACTGATTTGGACATGATACATGTGGATGCTTCTTCATCCACGATGCATCGGTGTATGGTGATATTCTGAACTAAAACTGGTATCTGGAAAGCAACTAGAGAAGGGAGACTAAGGCCTACCTTTTCTAGATCAAAAACCATTAGGCACGAATAAGAAGGATCGATTGTGCCTAATGCGGAAAGTAAGGCTTTCCGTTGTCTTGGGCATGATTGCGGAACTTCTAAAGTTGACATAGCAGCTGGTGATTTATTAAATCATCCACTATACTATAGCTATGAGCGGCTTTGGAGTGATTTCCTACGTACCTGATTGGTCCTTTGAATATTATTGGAAGATGCTCAATAGGTACTTTGGAGATAGTTAACAATGTGGTAGGTGTGTCGTACTTGTACCTGATGGGTTCGTATTCGAAGGTGTATCATAGTTCCTATTCCTTGTGTAGAAATTTGAATAATAGATGAGTTATTCACCGATATTATCCTGATTACACACTATTTGAGCTTCATGCATAATACATAACCTCTTCTACCAATGATCATCAATTTGCGGAATTAAAAACAATCGCATGCACACATTGAAACATTAATCAATCACACATATAAAAACAGTATGTAATGGGGAAAGCTTACAGTTGAAAACCCCCAACTGTCTGTATATTATAATGATAGAGAACATGTAAAAATCATAGTACAAACTCCTCACAAGCTCTCAGCACTATCTCCAATTGTTACACACTACACAAGCTCAGATCATACATATCACATGCTCCAATCTGCTCCACCTGTCTACCTGCCTCTACTGCGCAATCCAATATGGAAAAGCATGAGATCCAAGTTTGAATCCCCTTGGCTTGTATTGCGCAATCCTCATTGGAAATCTCAATCAATGTGTGTGCAAATCTCATGCACAGCTATAGTCACAACTGATAGTAGACTCACCCTTTCACCCACCTCTAACATTGGTCTCCACTGAACTATCCATGCACTGCAGTTAACTAATGTATTCTTTAGTTGAGTTATGAGTTAATAATTAGTGAATTAATTAATAATTAATTCACACCACTCATCACTAGTGTATTTATCACTTAGAATAAATACAACTAGTTCAACTAAGTTAAACCAAACACAACTCCATCCACTGTCTCATCAACTTCACCAAACTCTGCCACATGAGTTCTAACTGAAGTCAACCATGCAATAGTTCAACTAAACCCTAGGAATAGCGTAATTCCTTCTGTCAGCTGCATGTGCCACATCCGTAGCTCTAACTGAAGTGCTGCAAGAAGATAAGATAATGCTTATAGTCCAAATATTATTAAGAGCTAATAATATTCGACTGATCTATTTTTAGACTGGCAGTCTAAAAATAGACTCTGTCCAGTATGTCTAAAAATAGAGGTCCATCTATTTTTACCAACTTGACCAACCATCCATAAATAGCATCCTGCAACTCATAGACCATGATCCATATGTCTAAAAATAGACTTTGCGCCAAAAATAGCCTGCGGGCTCACTTAGTGAAGGCGACTTCTTTTCACTAAGCTCCATCATCTTGTTGCATTTTCAACACTCCCTCTCAACAAGATATGGATTATCTGCAACCCCTATCCTGCCTCTGTGGTATTCGAATTTTCTCCTGGTGAGCGCCTTCGTCAAGATATCAGCATCCTAATCCTCCGTGGGAATGTATGAAAGTAACATGATCCTCCGCTGCACACAATCTCTGATATGATGATACCAATCCGTGAAGCCATGCCGCCTCAACTGATCCTCCTGTCTGTACCATGAACCATATCCTGATGTGCCTCTGAGATAACGCAATACATGCTTGCCTGCCTTCCAGAAGAGCTTGGTTAGCTTAACCATAGCTTGTCAAAGCTGGTTAACAGCATAGCATATATCGGGTCATGTATTGACCAGATACATAAGCGACCCCACCAACTGTCGATAAACAGTGGCATCCACTACCTCCGCTGAAGTAGCATCCTCCTTCCTCCAACCTCCAGAAAGAGGAGTATCAACAGGCTTGCAGCCATGCATGTTGAACTTCTCCAGTGTTTCTCGGGCATACTTACCCTGAGAAACAAATAGTCCACCACTGCGCTGCCAAATTTCCAATCCCGGGAAATAATGAAGGAGGCCCAAGTCCTTCATCTCAAACTCTCTAGCAAGATCCTCCTTGCATGAAAGTATCAACAGCTCATCACCCGTCAAAATCAAATCATCTACATAAAGTACAATGATCAGCAACTTACCCTCCACCACAATCTGGTATAGGTTAGGATCCGCCTCACTCTTGGAGAATCCAAGTCCAATGAAATAACTGTCTATCAGTGTGTACCAAGCACGAGGTGCTTGTTTCAACCCATACAACGCTCTCTTGAGCCTGCACACATGCGACTCGCTGCTGAAGATCTCGAAACCTTCGGGTTGCTCTATGTACACCTCCTCCTCAATGACTCCATTGAGGAATGCAGTCTTCACATCCATCTGATGAATGTGCCACCCCATCTGCGCTGAGAGAGCAAGAATCATCCGTATGGAAGAATACCTTGCGACAGGTGCAAAGGTCTCCTCATAATCGATCCCCTCTATCTGTGAAAAGCCTCAGGCAACAAATCTTTCCTTGTACTTCTCCACACTCCCGTCAGCTGCCTGCTTCACTTTGTAGATCCATCTCGAACCCACCACTGATTTCCCTTCCGGCCTTGGGACAATCTCCCATGCACTGTTTCTGACAATCGAATCATACTCTTCCACCATGGCATCTACCCATGCGGGGTCCTCCACATCTTCCTCGAAAGAGGATGGCTCTGTCACGATACACTTGCTCACAAGAGCCATGTATCCAGTATACTGGTCAGGTGACTGTCTCTGTCTGCGCTGTGATGTAGGTGCTCCTACAACCTTCTCTGCATCTTGAGCCAGTCGCTCAGCTTCTGTAGTGCACTTCCGCCCTCTGATGGTTGGCGTTGCATGAGTGGTCTCTTCCACTCCATGAACCTCCTCTTGTGGCTGATCCACATCCAGAGACTCATCCTTAGGAACTAATAGCTCCTCATCTGCATGCAAGTGTGGCTCCCTCTCAAGCGAACACTTCATGGCTTTCTCCTCCTGAAATTTGATATCCCGTCGCACAACAGTCTTGCGACTGTCTGGAAAATACACACGATAGTTGTGGGGCGTATCAGTGTATCCCACAAATATCCCAACCTCTGCGGTCGGCTCCAGCTTCTTCCTGGCATCCTTCATCACATGAATGTAAACAAGTGAACCAAAAATCCTCAAATGGGAAATATCAGGCCTCTTACCAGAAAACGCCTCCTCGGGTGTACTCATGCCAAGTATCTTGTGAGGACAACGGTTCTGCACATATACTGCAGTATTGCATGCCTCCACCCACAAGTGAATGGGTAGGCCCTGATCATGCAACATCGCCTATGCAACACCCACGATCATTCTGTTCTTCCGCTCAGCAACCCCATTCTGCTGTGGTTTATGAGGTGCTATGAGCTCTCTTCGAATTTCTTCTGCGCTGCAAAGGTCCTTGAATTCGCCAGAGATGAATTCACCACCATTGTCGCTCCTAAGAGCCTTCACCTGCGTCCCCGATTCCTTCTCAACCAGCGCCTTGAACTCACAGAACTTTGAGTATGTCTCGCTCTTCTTCTGCATGAAGAAGATCCAGCACTTCCGAGAATAATCATCAACAAAGATCACATAGTACCTATGCTTTGTTGTCGAAGCTACTGAGAAAGGTCCACACACGTCTGTGTGAATTCTCTCAAGGATCGTCGTGGCATGACTATCCTTCTCGTGAAAGGTGGCTTTCACAAATTTTCCCAAGGTACATCCCTTGCACTGATCTGACTACGCAAGAGTACCCTTAGGAAGCCCAGTAGAAATCTGCTGCAGTATCTTCAAAGCTCCATGGTGAAGGTGGCCCAATCTCCGGTGCCAAAACTCGCCATCATCCCGGCTCACCACTCCTTCTGCCTTGCATGCCATTGTTGCACAGCCATCTACCTACAATTGATAAAGGTTCTTGAATCGAACCCCTATCTTCCGGGTTTCTCCAGTTGTCTTACTGCGCAGGAAAGCCTTTCCCTTGCTGAAGACAACATCATATCCCTTGTCTTCTAACATCGCCACAGAGATAAGATTCTTCTTCAATCCTGGAACATGCATCACTTCCTTCGATACGAAGGGTTTACCAGACTCTCTCTCAAAGGAAATGGTACCGATACTGGTCGCACTGTATCTACCATCATCGCCCATCTCGATGTGCACTCCAAGATCTTTCTCATCCAGATCAGAAAACAAATCTCGATCTCCTGTCATGTGAAAAGACGCACCACTGTCCAAGAACCAAACTGAACCCATCACACTTGATACCAAGCATGCGATCAGTGAAAAATCCAGCTCAAACTGCGAGACTAAGGCCTCTCCCGCTGCAGATCCAGCAGCATGCTTATTTTTCTTTTTCTGCGGACAATTTGTGGCATAATGTCCGTGCTGGTGATAGTGAAAGCACTTCACCTTGGACATGTCCTGCTTCTTGCCTTTCGCACCAGAATGAGAAGCTTTCTTGCTCTTCCCCTTCTTTGCTTTAGCAGCGAAAGCGCAATTTTCTTCATCAGATGCCTTTGATGAAGATCCGTCCCTGGTACTCCTCCTTATCTCCTCTTGCACAAGATCCGACCAAAGTCGCTCCCATCTTGGCAATTTCTCCCAACCATTGACAGAATCCTGATAGGAATGCCAACTCTTCGAAAGACCAAGGAGAGCCAAGCTCACCAAGTCCTCATCATCTACAGTCACCCCCACACTTCCCAGCTCATCCCTGCATTGGGTGAACTTCGTGAGGTACTTGGGCATACTGTCGCCTTTCTCCATCTTTATGTTTCTAAGTTTATCCTTGAGCACCAACTTCCTCTGGTCGCTCTTGCTTTGGAATAAATCTGTCAACGCTTTCCACATCAAGTATGGAGAAGCTTTACCATGCAGGCTGGACACTATGTGATCCTTCACGCCCTCCAACAGAATCCTTCGACATTTTGCTGTCTTCTTTTGCCAAGACTCAACCAAGGCAGCATCGCTAGAAGAAGGCTTTGGAACTTCAGCATCTATGAACTCCTTCAGCCCGTTGTCATCTAACACCGCCTCCATCCTATCTCTCCATGCAATATAATTTGAGCTGCCTTCAAGAGCATACTCCAATCGCAATCCTTGATAAGACATTTTGACTTCGACACCAAGAAAACACTGCTGCAAATTCGAATTCCACCAGCTCAAAACTCAACTGCTTCTTATCTGAAATTGTGAGAACAAGGTATTTCTAGTACAGAGATAGACTGTAGGGGCATTTACTGGATTTTTCACCTTTCAAAGAAAGGATGAATCCAGAGGCTACTTGGCCCTCTTACAGTCTCTGCCTAAAGAAATAAAATGTAATCACTGTAATAGATCCGATGATCAACTTTGCTCTGATACCATGTAGAAATTTGAATAATAGATGAGTTATTCACCGATATTATCCTAATTACACACTATTTTAGCTTCATGCATAATACATAACCTCTTCTACCATTGATCATCAATTTTGTGGAATTAAAAACAATCGCATGCGCACATTGAAACATTAATCAATCACACATATCAACACAGTATGTAATGGGGAAAGCTTACAGCTGAAAACCCCCAACTATCTGTATATTATAATGATAGAGAACATGTAACAATACATAGCACAAAGCTCCTCACAAGCTCTCAGCACTATCTCACATGCTACACACTACACAAGCTCAGATATGAACAAGTCACAAGTTCAAATCTCCTCCACCTGTTAGCCTGCCTCTACTGCGCAATCCAAGATGGTTAATTGTAAGATCCAAGTTCGAATCCCCTTGGCTTGTGCTGCGCAATCCTCATTGGCAATCTCAATCAATGTGTGTGAAAATCTCATGCACAGCTATAGTCACAACTGATAGTAGACTCACCCTTTCACCCACCTCTAACACTGGTCTCCACTGAACTGTCCATGCACTGCAGTTAACTGATGTATTCTTTAGTTGATTTATGAGTTAATAATTAGTGAATTAATTAATAATTAATTCACACCACTCATCACTAGTGTATTTATCATTTAGACTAAATACAACTATTTCAACTAAGTTAAACCGAACACAACTCCATCAACTGTCTCATCAACTCCACCAAACTCTGCCACATGAGTTCTAACTGAAGTCAACCATGCAATAGCTCAACTAAACCCTAGGAATAGTGTAATTCCTTCTGTCAGCTGCATGTGCCACATTCGTAGCTTGAACTGAAGTGCTCTAAGAGGATAAGATAATGTTTATAGTCCAAATATTATTAAGAGCTAATAATATTCGACTGATCTATTTTTAGACTGGCAGTCTAAAAATGTATCACTCCCAATATGTATAGTGTCAGAGGTCCATCTATTTTTACCAACTTGACCAACCATCCATAAATAGCATCCCCGCAACTCATGTATTCATGACCATATGTCTAAAAATAGACATAGTCTAAAAATAGACATTGCGCCAAAAATAGCCTGCGGGCCCACTTAGTGAAGGCGACTTCTTTTCACTAAGCTCCATCATCTTGTTGCATTCTCAACACAAACTGACTCAATTTTGAAACTAAAATGACTGAACATCGTGACTCAACAAACTAAAATCAAAGCTGCAATCAATCTTCAGTATTATAGCCTTCACTTCGGGCCCCAAACTGAAGAAAAGATCACAACACACACTTGCTCTGAAACTATATTGAAACTGACAAAAATGACTCAAGACCTACTTAACTGACATTCGTACTTAAAAATATTTTTAATTGCAGGAGCTCATCGAGATTTGAAATCATGATGACAACCAACTTCTTGCTGATGGAATATGTACAATCATGTGTAGTGATCCTTCCAATGTAACCAATCCAGCAGATGGCTACATACCGAAATTCGGCTCTCACTTTTATCGAGCTGGTAGAATGATGTACATGTAGGCAACTCACAATAACCACTGAAACAAAGGCTTATGATAACGAACTAGGCAACATTTATCTTTTCTGATGCTTGCAAAAGAATGCCGAAAGGATCTTGAAAATCCTGAAGCACTAGTTGGTCTTGAGATCCAACAGCAAAAATACAACTACTCGCTTCATTCTGATATGAAAGAACAATTGATTGCCGAGTGATAGGAAGGCACAGAGAGGTATAGGCTTCCTCCATCTGAGTGTTAGCTGTAAGTTCCTTGACCATGAGAAATTCTGGCATATTGTCTCTCTCAAGCTCATATTCCTCAACTTCATGGTCTAGGTCATTCTTAAACAGAAAACAATCTTCAAGATTATCAAACATGACAGCCTTATCATCTTCATGAAAGAAAATATTATCTGTTTGTTGATCTATAAAGCCAATTACAAGAATTTCATCATTTTCAAAAGAGGAAGAAGTTTCACCAACACTTTCTTGACCATGTGCACACTGCAAATCTGCTTTAGCTTGGGCCGTAACATGACCTTTTAGGAGTTTATCTATCTCATCTTCAGACAAAGGAGATAATGCTTTTTGTTTTCTTTTGCTCAAACAATGATTGTCTTCATGAAATAACATTTCAAAACATGAAAAACCTGAATGACAAACCTTAATTCTCTGATCTTCTGAAATTTGAAAACATTGTTGATCATCTTCATATGACATGGCAATCAAATTATCATTTATCACTGAGTTATTGAAAGAAGATTTTTCACTTATTTGAACAAAGATCTCATCTTGTTTTTCATGAACTGACTGGATTACCTCCTCATGAAGGCTTTGTTCTAATGAAATGAGAACATTTGGATCAATAACTTTGTCTTCTTCATTCCAGACGATCTCAACAGCAGAGCTCTCCTTCATGAGATTCAGCACAAGGTATTCTTGATCATCACGATCTGAATCTAGATCTGAAATAGCTGACTTGACTTTATCACATTTTAAAATTGAAACTTGACTTTCCTGCATATTGTCTTCTTCTATGGACAGATCTGAAATAAAACCTTCTCTTTCATCATTTTCCATTGTACTAAGATCTTGGTCCTGCTGCAAAGTTTCCTGAGCATCTTGATGAGTATCCTCTAAGTTTTCTTTATGCTGCTGAAATGGATTTTCGTACAGAGCCTCCATGATCTCATTGTCCATGAAGTCATCATCTTCATAAAATTTTTCAAGATTTTCAATAAAACTATGAACATGGCTACAACAGTTCTGAACTAAAGTTAAGGATGGAAAAGATTCTTTATACCTTTCAAAGAACATGGTATGGAAATCCTTTAAACAGTAAATACAAGCAGGCGGAAAAATTTCATACCAATATCGGGCTTCACCTTCTAGAGTGGCCATGAATATCTTCATCAAGCAGTCTTCAGGAAAATCAACCTTCAACTTGTGAATATGTATGTGAAATCTAACCAGATGTAAAGCAGCATCCTTCTTATCATCATCTTTAAACGTAGGCAAATTCCTTTGCCAATCTACCTTAGGAATTTTATTTGGAAAACCTGGAATGTGATCTTGGCTCATGGGAGCATACCTTCGATCCAGCGAAACCATTTTGATAACAATGAATTCACCAAGAAATTCCTTAGGCTACTAATTCTTGAAGAGTAGAGTCGCCATAAAAATTCTGAAACTTGGGATTCTTCGACACTGGAGTCACCAAGTGAATGATTACAGCCTTGCAGTGTCTGATCGTTTTCCACCATCAACCATCAGATCTAACTTGATACATATACTGGGGAAATTTGCAAGTCAGATGTTACGTTTACAAACTAGACCGGAGATTGACTGAAGCAGCGTTTATCTACTTTTGCTAATGCAAAGCAAGAGCGTTTCGAAGGCTACCTGGCATAACTTCAGGCTCCGTCTGTAGCTTATAAAAAAAATAACACCAACAAGAAAACCATTTTTTCCCCAGTATGGTCGCCACTAATGTTATTGCCTAAATCTACCTCAGGCTGAAATAAAGCAGAGTTCAGGGTAACATCAAACCATGCTTAGTCTGGTAGCTAGCCCTACCAGATTAGGAGAGGGCTCTCTTCGGTTCAATATCAGAAAAAATAATAAATAGGGCTTGAGATGACTGAAATAAAAGCTAATTTTAAGCTAGGTATATAAGTAAATGAGTTTGAGTTTGATTTTGGGGGGTTTTGTTGGATCAAAGGGAAAGGCAGTTTTGGGTGTGGGGATAAGGCCTAGTTTTTGCAGAGTTCTGATTGGGGCAAAGAAGGCAATTGTTTTGATGCTTTAGATTGAATGAATGGATGGATCAAACTGGTGAGGAGCTGAAGAGGGAAAGAGGGTTTCAAGAGTCCTCCTCAAACAGATGAAAACATGGAAAATTAAACAAATTGAAGGCAGAGCAAAGCAAACTAATGAATTCTACCTTTATAACTTGTTTGTTCAATTTAAGAAGAAAGGAGAATGAAATGGTACACATAAACATCAGTGAACTTACAATTACATAGAGAAAAACACCATCAAAACACAGAGCCACAAGGATCCCAAAAAGGGCTGCAAACCCTGGTCTATTCCTTTGCCAAAATTGCAGAAATGAAATGTACAATGAAGTGCCAAGAAATCCCAAGTGTCCAACCCTGAAAATGACTGAGAAAATACAAAATATAGACAATCCTAACTCATTCCCATGCCTCTAGGGGTCGAGCTCATCATTCTAGGATCTGTTTCAACCATATCTAAACTAGGAACTAAAAAATAGGCAATGAAACAACTTGCCTCTATATGCTAGGAAACTGATCCATTCACTCACATTTCACCTTTTGGTGAATGAATCTTCTAGAATGAGTAAAAGTGTGCTAAAATTACATCATGATCATGAAATTACATCAAGTTACATCAAGATTTACATGAAAAAGTGAAACTGGCCAAAACTAGGTGAAATTCTGAGCTGCTGAGTGAAAAATAGGCCAAATTTCTCTATGCGCCGCACCCAAAATCTCTATGCGTAGCACAAGTTTGGAGCTGATTTTTAGGCCCTTCCCGAAGTCAAAATTGAGTGCACGATAGCTCGTTGGAAAGCCCTGCCTGTCTACTTTCCATCCCAAGTGGAATTTCTGGATTTGGTTTCCATTTTCCCCTCCAAAAGTTCAATCTCCCAACACTGCTTCCTGTGTGTGCAAAAAGTGGCAGAAAGGCCATTTTTAGGGTGTTTTTGACCCTTTAGGCAACCCAGAACTTGATGAAATCCTTAGGTAATCCATGAGCATGCATAAATTTTGATAAAAAATCCAGAAATGCAAAGTTTTCCCCCGGAAGAGCTGCCAATTATAAGCGCGCGCCAAGTGGCGCTACGTGTCGGGTAGGAAAATCTGTTTTGTGACCAAAAAATTCAAAATTGACAAAATTTTTCCCAAATTTCTTGAAATTTGGGCTGAAAGTCCCTCATCAAGTGCTATTCTCAGCCAAAGAAGCTTCGGCCAAGATTTGGAGCCTATCATGCCTTTTGCGACGCTTCAGTGCCCTCCTTAGCCTCGCTTTCAGGATTTTGATACGTGCCTTGCAAACATGATTGCACGCCCAATAGTGATTCTTCATGTGTCTGATCATGTTTTTTTCCTTGTTTGCCTTCTCCAACAACTTCTCGAGATGAATTTTGACCCTCTCAAGCCAAGTCTCTCTATCGGCCTCAATCTCCCGCTCAATAGGTGTCATCTCGGATGGGCTTCTTCAGGCAGCTTGCCGGTTCTCATAGATGTTTTGCAACTCCATGATCGTCTGCTGATCCTCCAACTGTTTGTTCCGCTGCTCCAAGTATTTTATGATCCATTGAGCTCTCTGCAACTTGTCGGTCAATGTGTCGATCTCAGCTTTCTGCTCCTGAATGATCTCTCTCAGTTTTGAGCTTGGATAGCTCAAATCCTCATCAATCAGAATGAAATCAGTATCCTGGCCTCCTGAAGGGCCCTCATCCTGCATAGGCCTCTTACCTCTGTCCTATACCTGTACCTGTGTTGTTGATGATGGCAACGAAACCCCTTCCACCCTGGGTGGAGATAGTACTCGCCGGGCTACTGCAAACAATGCTCTGGTGCCTCTCTGATAAGTAACAAACACTGGCACATTGATAGGCTCTGTCTCGGGACCCTCAAACTGGTGTGAAGGTTCACCTGGCTCATGAACAAGCTCCGGAGGAGGCTGAGGTGCTGTGAAGAAGTCATGGGAAATGAAATTCTCCCATGCAATGCCCTGCAATCCAAGCTGATGTACAAAAATGATCTTGATGAGCGCATAATGATAAATGTTGTTGTACTGCTGCTAGGGAGTCTTCTTCTGCACAAGAGTGGTCATTCTCTCGATGTTTCGGCACATGAAATAAGGTATGTTCATCATATTCACTCTCATGAAATGCATCAATAACCTGATGTGGTATGCATAGAGGCGTGAGAACCGACCCTCACAACTGAAGTATCTGATAATGAGTCTCATCAAAGGTGCATAGGATTCCTTCAGGAACCGGAATGGGAATACCCTGCTGAGTTGCCTCACATAGCTAGGCCTAATGTATGGTTCATAATGCACTTTTTCCACCTGCTGTCTTTTGTTCCACTCTTCACCTACATTCAGTATTCCTCTTGCCTGAGAAATGGTTTCTGGTGTCAAGGTGAAATTTACACCAGCAAGAGTTACCTGACCATCATGCAAATGTAAAACAAACAAATGAGCCAACTCCTGATGATGTTGAATCTGAGCAATCATCTCACAGTACTAATAGCATGATTGCTCTTGAAAACATGCCATGGCAAGTGGGCAGGCCTGCAACTGAGTCAATGAGGTGGGCTCTTCTCTCACATGTTTGCCACCTTTACGGGGCCTTCTTGGTGCATGAAGCTCAGTGGTAGAATCACTTTCTTGTTCATATGATAAATCAGTGTCCGTCTCCATGGTGTTGAAAGTCTATGTCAAGTATATACTGATTTGTATGAAAATGAGAATTTGGTGTCTTTGCCTCCAATTACCAAATGTGTGCCAAATAGGAAAGGACTGTGGGAAATAGTACAGTGGTAAAAATGTGGTTCAGTCAAGTGAAAATTGAAGTGTGAGGACAGTCACTTGACTGTTTGGGGATTTGGGATTTAGGAATTTTTGCAAATGATATGGGGAAAGGGATAAGGATAGGGAATGAAAGAATTGAGGGATAGGGATAAATGGGAATAAGTGATATGAGATGTAAGGGAGTAGGGGAACAGATTGTATTAATGAGATAACAGTGAGGAAAGGGAAAATAAGATGGCAAATGAAAAGGGTTTGGCACCAAAACCAAATTTTAAGACTTGAATTCAAACCCTAAGGAGCAGTTTTTGACAAGAAGATAGGGTTTATGTTTTCAACTTTCAAACTCTTATATTCTTCCCTTGAAACCACACCAAACACCGTTTAATAGCAATTGTAAGGGTTCACAAACTTACTTGAGCATGGAGCAACCAAGCAAAATCTGATTTTGGAGAAGACTGGCAGAAAATTTAAGTTTCAGGCCTGTGCGCCGCGCATATAACCTAATGCGTCGCGCTTTCCTTGTGCGCCGCGCGTATAACCCAATGCACCACGCTTTCCTTGTGCACCGCGCACGTTCAAATTGACAAAGTGCTGAGCGGCCTTGTGCACCGCGATCTCCTTGTGCACTACGACCTCCAACCAACGCGTCGCGACTGCAAATTCACCAACAGTCGGTCCTCCAAAACTCTGTTTTTCTCTTCCTCAACTTGAGTCGGCTCAATGTGATCTCTTGGTGTGCAAATGAACTGTTTGAATATGAAAATATCTTATATATCAAAAGGATTTTGATTTTTCATTTAGTAACCCACTTTTGTAATGTTTGCAGAACTTTGGCACTTTACATTTTAATGTAAACTCTGATTTTGTTTCCACTTTGATTTTTTGAGCTGAATGATGAAACTTTTGTCTATTTTTTGTAGGGATAGTTGACATGAAATTTGGCAAAGGTGACCAGGGCTACGCCTGAAGAATTTCACAACTGGAATTTTTTTGAAAATTTACATGGCATTTATTACAAAAGACAAAATTGACGATTTTTCTTCAAAACACAGTTTTGAAGAAAAGTCATGATTAAGCAATATGACGATGAAATTTTTGCCGTGAAACTTTATTCGAACCTCCCTCATGTGCCTGTTGGCATTATTAGACACTTTGAAGACTAAATTTGCGAAACCCTATACCTAATGACTAAAATGACTCTTTGCTGACCAAGGGACCCAACATGACTATAAATGACTATAAAATTGACTTCGATGAATAGACACAGACTAGCAGGTACATGACATGAGGGACATGACTGAAAAGACTCTTCCGTCAGAAGATCGATGCTCCTAATGGAATGCAGCTGACTGGATTGAATGAGACACCTAAAATGAAATGCAACAAAAGAGATTTTGATCTCTGACGGAGGGATGAAGAGACCGACTCTAACACATCCCACTACTATCTTAAGGCTCCCATAGCACGTATGTGATCCAAGAGTCTGGGCACCTCAAGGATCTTGCCTTCCATCTGTATTTTCTCTACATATCATGTCGCCCCACCTATTTTCCTAGGGCGCATGAGTTCTCATAGCCACATCATCCTCAATACCATTATCGCCTCTAGCTGTTGTTGTCT
Source organism: Pinus albicaulis (assembly GCA_034641835.2). Classification (NCBI taxonomy): domain Eukaryota; kingdom Viridiplantae; phylum Streptophyta; class Pinopsida; order Pinales; family Pinaceae; genus Pinus; species Pinus albicaulis. The sequence continues at coordinate 34,774 of JAXQQM020061121.1, read as the reverse complement.
TGGAATCCGACGATCCTTGTCCTTATTCTTAGGACAAGTGTTGGCGAAGTGTCCAAGTTCGCCACAATTAAAGCACCAGACCATTGATAGTTCCCTCTTCTTCTTCCCTTGTTGCAATCGTTCCTTTGATGCAAGAGTTGTGTCCACTTCCTCCTCCTTCTTTACTTTGCTACTTTCAGTGTTGAATTCTTTCTTGGTCATTCGTTGGATCTCCTCCTGTCAAAGGATGGCCCACATGTCACCGCAATTGGGGATATGTTCTCTGCCGAAAATTATTTGGACAAAGGTTTCCCACTCGACAGTGACATAATTTAGGGTTTTCCTTACTAAGAGTCCTTCATCCGAAGTTGACCCCATGGTAATTAGCTGATCCAGGATAGTTTGCAATATGGAGAGAAATGGATCAATCTCTTCCTCTTTGTGCATCTAGAACATCCTCATCTGGTTCTCTAGAAGCATCTTACATTGGACAGAGCTGCCCTAATATAGTGTGGTCAAAGCTATCCACACCTCATTTTTCACCTTATTCTCGGCAGTGTGTGGGACCACGTGATCCTTCACCCCATCCATGATCAAGCGCTTTGCCCACGCTGAATTCTCGGTAAAATTATAAAGAGTGTTTGCATTGGTCGACACAGCTATGACATTCTCTGTGTGTTCCCTGATGTCGTAGTCCTCCAGGACTGACAGGATTCTGGCCTTCCAGATCACATAGTTGGACACACCATCCAACCTATCCTGATCACGCAGTCTGTACGGGGCCATCTAGCTCAAATATGTCGAAACAAGAACTCCTCTCCCTCTTCCTGCTACAACACTCAACAGAAAAAGGGATCTGGGTTTCTTGGCGATAGAAACTCTCTATAGTAGTTTCTCCCTCTAAAAACTAATTTCCGTCCCGGAAATACTCTGCCAAATTAGCTGAATCATTCCTCTACGACCACCCTCCTGATCGAATCTCAGATCTGTTTGGCACAAATCTGTTGAGTGATAGTTCTCCTCCCACTCTCGTCACCTTTGCTAGGCACTGTTTTGCACTGACAGTTTCTGTGGCACACCAACAACTTCTGAATACCGGAAGCTCTGCTTACAGACTTTGGAAAAATTCACAGCAATTATTCCACATGGACTGTGTCCCTCTGGCTGGCCTCTACGTGAAAAGAAAGGTTCAATGTAGTGATTGTGCATCGCAGTCTACTCTTGTGTCACTCAGATGGCTCTGTGTCATCCTCTGTGTGGCCTTTGCATCAGCTTGGCTGGGTTGCGTCCCTCCTGGTGTTGCGCCGCCCTTTTATGTATCTCTGCTACTTCAGCTACCCTTCTTGCAACAATATATCTTCAACCACTTTGTTGGTGGATCAGCTTGATCTACAATGCTCCGATACCATGTGAAAGTTTTAAAACATAAACCCTACTTAAGTGTCTCGATCTACTTCACCTACTTGTTTGATTAATTAACAAATTATTAATTTGAATATTAAAAAAAAAATAAAGCAGATACAAACTGCAGTCTACACATCTACAGATCATTTACTGAACAACACGCACAAGTGACAAAATTACACACAGATTTTTCAGAAAAATTTCCCTAGAAAAGATGAATGTGGTAAAACCGGTGCAATAGCTCTAGAGGGTTTTATTGTTATGCAGAATCTGGATACAAAATTTTGGGCTCTATAAACGGTTTTCCCTACAGAGAAAATACACAGTAGATGTACCTTTCACTCGAAGACTGAAAATATGGCTGAAACGCACCCTCAATCAGGATTTATAGATAACGAGCCCTTTATGCTCACTGGAACCCTCAGCGCTGCCTCTACAACCTCTGTGTTAGCCTCTACTAGCCAGCATCCCCACTGCGTCACCCTCATTGGTGTTGTGCTGCCTCTGCGGTGCCTTGGTTGGGCCCGCGTCACCCTGGTCGGTGCTGCACTACCCCTACGTTATGCTGGTTGGGTCTACGTCACCCTAGATGGGCTTACGCAACCTCTGTGTAGTCCTTTGCATGGTGTTGGCTGAACTACGTCTTCCTGGATGGCTCTGCGTTGTCTAGTACAAACTGCCTCCCTACTGTTGTATTCTCAACCTCAGATATGATCATCCCTTGCCGATATCTGCCCCTGACTGCATTGCAAACTCACTTTGAATTCCTCAGCAAATGCTGCCCCAGAAATTTGACTTAGCTTCAGTGCTCTGCTTGTTTGTATTTTCTCCAACTATTCCCAAGACCTTCTCTTATACTTTTCTCTTTTAGAAAACAACAGCCATGATCTAATCTCTAATCGATGACCTAGATTAAAATACTGCTTGATCCACATCACTTAGAACATTTCATCACATGTGTTTAATTAATTCACTTTGTTTTTTCTATTGCCCTAAGTTAGACTTAGGGTCCTCATTAAGAAAAATGATTATTTGAATAAATTCAAAACCAGATGAAATTTCTCCAAACGATTTCTGGGTCTTGGATATCTCATGTTTCTTAGCCCCTCCACAAAATTTCAAAGCTAGAGCACACCCGATGCTACCCCAAAATCTCAACACAAGGTGCTTTATTCAATCCATACAATGCTTTCTTGAGTTTGCACACGTGCGACTCTCTGTCGAAGGTCTCAAATCCTTTTGGTTATTAAATTTACACCTCTTCCTCATTCACTTCATTGAGGAATGTTGTCTTCACATCCATCTGATGAATCTTCCATCCCATTTGCACTACAAGTGCTAGAATTGATTTGATAGAAAAGTACATTGATAATGGAGAAAAGGTCTCCTCATAGTCAATTCCCTCCACCTGAGAGAACCCCTTGGTCACAAATTTGGCCTTTTGTTTCTCGATGCTTCCATATGTTTCTTTCTTCACCTTGTAGATCCATCTCGAACCCACCACTGATTTGTCCTATGGTCTTGGGACCACTTCCCAAACATTTTTTCTGACAATGGAATCATATTCATCTACCATGGAATCAACCCATACTAGTTGTTTCACTGCTTCCTCGAATGAGGATGGTTCTGTCTCTACTAGCTCACTCATCAGAGCCATGAATCCATTGTACCGATCCATTGAACTCCTCTGACTGCATTGTAATTTGGGTGCTCCCACATTCTCTCTAGCATCATGCAATAATATATCAACTTCCTTGGCGTGCTTCCTTCCTTCTATGGATGTCTCTACATGAGCGGGTTTCTCGACTCTCTGCTCCTCTGCTTGTGGTTGTTCCAAAACATCCTGAGTTTCTTCCTTTGGAGCCAAAATCTCCTCATTTTAATGCAATTGAAGCTCCCTATCAATAGAACACCTTGTTGTATTCTCCTCATCTAACTTCACATCTCTACAAACAACTATCATCTTGAGACTCTGGAAAGCACACCCAATAGTTGTGAGGTCTTTCTATGTACCCCACAAATATTCCCAACTTTGTTGTCATCTCTAGATTTTTCTTTGATTTCTTGGAAACGTGAAAATAAACTGAGGATGCAAAGATCCTGAAGTGTGACACATCTAGTTTCTTCCCTGAAAAATATTCTTCTAGCGTACTCATCCCAAGAATCTAATGAGGACTCATGTTCTGCAAATAGGCCATTGTGTTGCATGCTTCAGCCCACAAGTGTAGTGGTAGGACTTGGTCATGCAACATCACCCTTGTTGCTCCCATAATACTTATGTTCTTCCTCTCATCTACCCCATTCTGTTGTGGGTTTTGGGATGTTGTAAACTCCTGTCGAATGCCTTCCTTTGCACATAATTTTTTAAACTCATTCGACACATATTCACCACTATTATCGCTCCTGAGAGCCTTCAATTTCCTACCAGTTTCTTTCTCAACAAGTGCTTTAAATTCAACAAATTTGGAGAATTCCTGGTCTTTATTCTGCATGGATAAAACCCAACACTTCCGTGAGAAATCATTGAAAAATATAACGTAATACATGTGCTTGGTCATGGAGGATGTCAAGAAAGGTCCATAAACATTAGAGTGGATCCTTTCAAGGATCTCATGCACCCTGCTATCCTGATCATTGAAGGTGTATATTGTGTACTTCCCAAAGGTACAACCTTTGCATGTATTATGCTGCTCTAGAGCTCTTTTAGGAAGGCATGTGGTGATCTATAGCATGATCTTCAAAGCTCCTTGGTGAAAATGGCTAATCCTTCTATGCCATAATCCACCGACATCTCAAATCTTCACCTTCTCCAACTTTGTGCTCAAAGCAGCACAATATTCCACATTTAGTTTGTAGAGGTTCTTCACCCAAACCCCAATCTGCTTCACTTGTCCTATGGAGATGTGCCTCAAGAATTCCTTTCCTTTGTTGAATATCACATCATAACCATGATGTTCCAACACTGAGACAGAAACCAAATTCTTCATTAGACTTAGAAAAAACATCACATCTTTGAGCCTGAGAGGGGAACTAAACTCACTCTGAAAAGTAATTGTACCAATACCGGTCGTGTTATACCTCCCAACATCTCCCATCTTAATGTGCATATGAAGTTCTTTCTCATCCAAGTCATTGAAAAATTCTTAGTTGCTCGTCATATGGAGTTAGGCACCACTATCCAAATACCACATGCTACCCATCAATTTTCTTTCCATGCATGTAATGAGGGTGAAGTCCAACTCTAGTTGTGAAGTCAAAGCTTCACCTGCCATTCCTCCTGAGGGATTCTTTCCCTCCTTCTTGTGTGGACACTTCATGGCATAGTGTCCCAGTTCATGACAGTGAAAGCACTTGATTTTGGAAAAGTATTGCTTCTTTCCCCCTTGACCAAATTCTCCTTTGGATTGGGATTTATTCCCCTTCCCTTTCCCTTTCTTTTCCTTTCCATCCAAGGCACGGTTCTCCTCATCCTCGCCCTTGGATGAAGTCTCATATTTTTTATTCCACCTTATTTATTCATGCACTAGGTCAGACCATAAATGCTCCCACTTTGGTAGTTTCTCTCTACCATTCACAGAATCTTGATAGATATGGCAAGTCTTGGGTAGGCCTAATAGGGCTAGAGCTACGAAGTCTTCTTCAGGGACATTAGTACCAACCCCGCCATGTTCATCACGACACTGTGTAAACATTAGGGGAATTTTGAGGTCTAAAATGGTCCTCCTAAGAAAAATGTACAGCCAAAATAAACATTATAAGAACTAATAAGATTCAAGATGATGATGTCAACCATGGGGGATGATTCACCATTTTTGGAGTATAAAAATAAAAATATTAAAAATTAATAAAAAAATAATAAAACAACTTTTTCAACTTATCTCCCTATGGTTTTACTCAAATTTTGAGCGGGAGTACTCATTGGATGAAAATTTTAATTCCTCGTCCAAGTAGTACCCATGTTGCATAGATGAAAAAATGTGATTGCAATCACGTTTTTCATGTATTTCTCATTTTTCGTGTATGCAACTTGGGTACTACTTGGACGAGGAATGCAATCACGTTTTTCATGTATTTCTCATTTTTCATCTAGAAGCATCCATTGAAAGTATGGAACATGGGTACTCCTTGGATGAGGAACCAAATTTAGCTTCCAATGAGTGTTTTCTCTCGAAATTTGAGCAAACCCATAGGGAGATAAGTTGAATTTTTTTCTTTTTTCTTTTTTCCCTCCAAAATTTGATGATGCAATCTAATCTTATTTTATTATTTCCACTATTATTTTATAATTTACTTACGAGACCCATTTTAGACCTCATAATTCCCCCAATGTATGCTCAGGTACTGCGGAATTGGTTCATTGTTTTTCATCTTGATATTATGAACCTTGTCCTTGAGTGTCATCTTCCTGTGGTCACTATAGTTATCGAAAAACACTGTCATTGTTTTCCACGTCGAGAACAAAGTTTCTTTCCCATGGATATTCGAGAAAATATGATCCCAAACTCCCTCCAATGTGATTATCCTCACTTTAGCCACATCCTTATTCCATTGAATGAGACCTTGGGCATCATTAGCCACATCCTTCTTCCATTGAGTGAGACCCTAGGCATCAGATGCTTGGAGTTTTGCTACATTTGTATTGATGTATTCTAGTAGCCCATTGTCATCCAATACTGCCTACATGCATATCTTCCATGCCACAAAGTTTGTGGTTCCTTCCAAAGCATACTCAAGCCTGAGCCCATTGAAAGTCATCTTCTCATTCCTGGAGAAAACATGTAAATTAATCTTCAAATTCAAATTTCCTTCAAGAATAACTTCGAAATCTCTTCTCTATTGAGAATCTTGATCTGATACCATGTATAAATTAGTTTTAGATTCAAAACTGCTAATGTAATTTACTAAAACATAAGACTCAAATCTACTTTACTCATTTGTGGAAGAAAATTCACAATTGAGAACACATATCAAAAACGTGCATCATGATTCAACACACATACACAGAGATTTATCTAGGGGAAAGAAATTGATTAAAACCCCTTCATATATGTATTGCATTAACCAAATAATCTAGATGAATACAATATGCTTTCTCAAGCTTGAGCACAACTTGCACCTGTATATTCTATCCTCTACTTGATTGGCTAACTTTGGGCAATACTAAGCCAAATTTCCTAGCCTCCAAGCCCCTATTTAATTGCGATGTTCAATAAATAATTAGGCCCTATTATTTAGGGAAATTTCTCATTGATAATTGTGCAATTCCTGTAGGCCCTTCTTTGACTGCATGCACCACCTGTACAACTTGTAAAAATCTACAACCGATAGTACACTTCCATTGAACTTCAATCTCAACTGGGTAACTTGAATTCTCTACATGCATGAGTTAATTTGAGTTGATTGATTATTTAATTGGTTAAAAATTGAAGTTACAGCCCACTACTATACCTCCCACTAGTTCCTCCAACAATTAGAACTATTTTAACTCACCATAACTCAATTTAACTAATTTAAATTGTTACAACTGAAATTAACTCAACCTAAGCTCCTAAAAATTAGGAATCACTGTAGACAACTCAATTTCATGCCCCCAACTCTAATTAACTAAGCTAACTAGGTGATAACAACTATATCACCTTAGTTAACTCATTCAAGTTGTCTGTTGATGTGGAATTTTGAGTTTCTCCCAATTTAATCAAGGAAAAAATAAATTAGTAATCTTTTGTTGCATTTTCAACATGCTAAACACTAGAATGCTAGGATAGGAAGAGATTACATGCTTATTCTATTGTTTATTGCTAAATATTGGAGTAAATCATGTGGGAATAGAATATGGAAGTAGAACCAAATGTGTAGAAAGTATTGTGGTAGTGATATTGGCCACAATGTCCATAGCAACTCTAATGTGAGTATCCTTTATTTTTATTTGTATTTCATAATTAAGAAAATAGAAAGGTATATGTCTCACCTTCTACTAGGTTTTTCTTGATAATGGGTTTTCCCAAGGTACATATTATGTTTATTGTGTATATGGTGTGTTATTTGATTCACTTCTTTCATTTCAGTTTCATTTCCATTTAGTGAATTTTTCATTAAACTAGTAATATTAAATCTACATTTAAATTAAAACATTGCATAGTATGAAATTGTGAATCATTGTAAGAATCGTTGTGATGCATTGTGCCAATGGAATATCCATGATAGTTTAGAGATCATATTGGTATTAGATCATATTTTTTTGGGGTTTTGTGGGAAGTTGCATGATCTAGGAATTCGTGTAATAGAGAAGTCATAAAAGTCAATCCATGGTGGATGAGTATAGTAACAATCCATGGGATGAGTTGGAGGAGAGATTTTTCAAAGATGGCAGTAGAACTTGCTAGCATCTCTTGCAACATGGTCATCTTCATGGTAGTTCTAAAGAATAGTCTTGGACCTTTCAAGGAGTTTGCTAGCTCTAACTCATAAGCTAGCTTGGACAAAAAATATAGAGATAATGAAGACCCATAAAAGGAGTTGAAAAATCACTAGAGAAAGAGAGATGAAGTTCGAGTACCATCACTTCTTCATGATCCCTACTTAAAGTGGAAGTGAAAGTGGACGTTAAACCATACCAAGATGAGATTTTTGAGTTATTAAATTGAATCAATTGTTTCAATAGTTATATTTTTTTTTTCAGTTTTCATAACATAATAGGAGAAAAATATTTCATTTTCTAGACTAGGGTTAAAGAGTCATGCCCAAAATTGGTAAGAAAGTAGCTAAGTGTCGTGACATAGTGTGAAAATTTCTGAATACAAAATTATTGAAACCCTACTGTAGTATCTTGATTTACTTCTCCTACTTGTGATTTAATTATACAAGTTATTTTCAGAAATATTCAGAAAATATTGAAGTAAACACAACTAGCAGCCTACACATATACAGATCATTTGCTGAAGCATAATGCACATATGACAAAGGACACACACGATTTTTCAGACAAATGTCCCCGGAAAAATCCAACGCGGGAAAACTGGTGCAGGAGTTCTGAGGGTTTATTATTAATAAGCAGTAGTATTCTGAGTACATCTAGGGTGTCATAATCTAAATCGCCCAACAAAGAAAACCTCGACAAACAGATATAAATGTGAGTTTTACCTCACTCTGCAAGTCTCGGCTGATTCGGATTGGTCACTAGTGAAACTCCAGCTAGCTTTGCGCAATCTCTACATTGACATTACATAAGCCTGCATGGCCCTGGTTGAATAACTGTGCCACCCTTCCTCTGCACTGATAAGCTCCTCCTGGAATTGAGTTTCAGCCCTACTAGCTTAGAAACCCCTATCTCCAACTAATTTTGGACTGTTAATTAGAGGCTTTGTGCTAACCCCGCGTGAGCCCTGTGTGGGCCTGCGTCACACTCTCTGATGGTTGTGCTGCCTCTTCTGTGTCTTTTTTGCCCTTGCTCTGCTTTTTACTCTTGGTCCTCCAACTAATCACTGCATCTTCCCCTCAGTGCTTCTCTGAATCACTCAGATCTGATCTTCGTCTGAGCACTGCTCCGTCAGAAGAATTCGATCTCTTAGTCTATGTGTGTGTTTCTCCAAATCACCCCAAGCTTTCCTTTAATACTTTTATCGTTGAGAAATCAACGACTATGATCTAATCACTAATCAACGGCTAATATTAGATAAATCTTGATCCACGTCACTTAGAATATTCTCACCACATGTGTAAATTAATTCACTTTAATTTTTCAATTTCCCTAAGTTAGACTTTGGGTCCCCATTAAAAAATTTGATTATTTTAATAACTTTTACACTAGGTGGAATTTCTCCAAATGATTTCTCGATCTTGGAGATCTCATGTGTTCTAGCAACTCCACAAAGTTTTAGAGCTAGAGCACATTCTATGCTACCCAAAATCTCAACACTCCCTCTTAGCGAGGAATGTGCTCTTGCAACACTTCACCACTGAAGCATCACCCTGATCTTTGGCATCTATCTCTGCGTTTTTTATGCTTGGCCTGCTACCCTCCATCCACTACGATGTTTCTTTCTGTACTGCTACCCATGTCAGTTCCACTGACACTACCACATATGTATTGCATCTCCTTATCAAATTGTTGCATCATGCTGCCTATAGCACTACCATTGCTAACTATTGCAATGCAACTCAGTTGCTGAGAAGTAAGCAACTGAAGGAAAATCACCCAATCACTGATAGACAAGTTAGTATGGCTACATATCATCACTGAAGCACCCTCTGTTGCTGCTCTGTGTTGTCTCTTTGAAGCTTTGCATTGTCTGCTGCTATGCACTGTGTAAGCACTGCCTCTATGCTGTTGAAATCCCATCAGCCTTTGCATTGCTTCTTCCACGCTACTGTTGCCTCTCCTCTACACTGCTCCAGTCTTCAGCGTCCCAGCGTTGCCTCTACCTCTCCATGATCTTCTACACCTACTGACTCCAATCATCCTGCTATTGTCTTAAGGTTCTCGTAGCTCGTACGTGATCCAAGCGTTTGGGCACCTCAAGGATCCTGCCTTCACCATCTGTAGCTGCTCTATAGATCTATATCGCCCCACATCTTCTCTCGAGGCACATGAGCACTCATGGCCACATCATATTTACTGCCACTGTCCCCTCTAGCTGTTGCTACCTTGGAATCTAAAGCTTCCTCATCCTTCCTCTTAGGGCAAGTGCTGGCGAAGTGTCCAAGTTAACCACATCTAAAGCATTGAACCTTCAATAGGTCCTTCTTATTCCTCCCTTGTTGTCTTTTTCCCTTAGATGCTAGGGCTGCATCTTCCTCCTCCTCCTTCTTTATTTTGACTCCTACGCTGCTGAATTCCCTCCTGGTCACCCACCGGATCTCCTCTTGTCGAAGGATTTCCCACATGTCTCCCCAATTTGGGAGTTGTGCTCTGCCCAAGATACTTTGGAAAAATGTCTCCCACTCATCGGTGATTGCATTCAGGGCAGTCCTCACCATGAGCCCATCATTCGGAGTTTCCCCCATGGTAATCAGTTGGTCTCAGATAGTCTGCAATCTGAAGAGGAAATGATCAATCTGCTTTCCCTTATGCATTTGGAACATCCACATCTGGTTCTCTAGAAGCATCTTCTGCTGGACAGAGCTTCATTGATATAGCGTGGTTAGAGCTGTCCACACCTCATTTTCCGTTTTCTTCTCGGCAATGTGCGGGACCACGTGATCCTTTAATTCATCCATGATCAAGCGCTTGGTCCGCGCCTATTTTTCATTGAACTTCTTCAGAGCATCCGCATCGATCAGCACAACTAGGACATTATCTGTGTGGTCTCTGATACCGTACTCCTCTAGGAATGTCAGGATTTTCGCTTTCCATATCGCAAAGTTAGACACACCGTCTAGCCTATCCTGATCTCTCAGTCCGTACGAGGCCATCTCTACTCAAACAGTCGAAACAGGTCATATTCTCCCTTCTACTGCTGCTGCACTCAATAGAGGATTAGATCTAGGTTTCTTGGTGATAGAAACCCTCTAGAGAGACTTCTCCCTCTGACAACTAATTTCCCTCCCGAAAATCCTCCGCCAATTCTGTCGAATCGCCCTCCTGATCGAATCTCAGATTTCTTGGAAAAAAATTGTTGAGGGATTGTTTCCCCTTACTTTGTCACCATTTCTAGGCACTGTTATGCACCGATAGAACTGATGCCCCACCAGCAAATTTGAATATCAGAAGCTACACTTCCAACCCCGACAATCGACACAACGTCTAATCATAATCTGGATCAGGGGCAAAAATTAGCTCAAAAATGAAAGCACTTATAATTGTAACAAATCAAAACGAAAGCGACCAACCCGTCACAAGGAATGAAATTGAACTTGTTTCGTTGAAAACCGAGTTCAGATGAGGAAGTTATGGTCTGCTGATCATCATTCAGAACATGCAAATTTTAAAAAAAATTGCAGAAGAGGTACAGGGTGATGACATGGCAGCCCAGTCAGCATTTAGGGAATCTTCTTCAGTTTTTGTCCAATGGAATTGTGACAAGTGTCACTGCTGGATTCGTCAGTTTGGTTTGTGAAGGTAAAAATTTCCCTATGTCCTCCAAGATTTAATGTGGGTCCATGATATTTATGTGTGGGAAATTATTTTTTTATTATATATTAAGGTTGGATATATATATATATATATATATATATATATATAATATTAAAAAAACCCAAAAAGTGAGGCATTTTAAAACATTACGTATGGCACATATTATTATGGTATGGTGGGCCATTTAATAAACGGTGGCATGCATTTTATTAAATCATATGTTGCAAAGGTTTAATATGTTGGGCATATATATTATGGCAGACATTAAGGTTCGAATACAATGGCATATATTTAATTGAATGAATAGTTCAAAGGGTTCTAATACAGTGGCATATATTTAATTGAATGAATAGTTCAAAGGTTCGACGCACATGTTTAAAGTTCGAATAGTGTTGGACAAAGGTTCACATATCCATTATAAAATAGTGTATGGAGGGTCGAGGTCGGGGTTCGACCACGTGATCTCCCCCCAACACTCAACTTCTTTCCCATTAGGCCATGGGCCCTGAACATTGAAATATTTTACTCCAATTTTGTATTTGAACGCATATTGCAGGCTCGATGGCGAAAGGAGGGGGCCAGCCCTGTAGGCCAACTCTCCTCCACGTGACCATGCGATGTGACCAAACTCCCAACTCAACCATAAACCCAAATTTTAAGTGTGCTTATCCACCAGTTAATTATGGTTTAAAATTTAATTAATCTCCTAATAATTAGTGGTGCTTTTAGCAGATTTCTATTTTTGGCAGATTCCACCGAATTTGTTGGAGTTGTCTAGAGTCCTTCCAGATTTGGAGGAGAAATTGGGGGGAAGTTTGTTTTTGCCATAATTGAGTAAATTTCCGACTAAATTGAGCTCAAAAAGAGTCATTCTTAGTATATTGGCATGCTATGAATCCATTGGAATAGCTGTCAAAGGCATAGGAGCTCATCTACAGGTGTTTTTTGGTCACTTGAATAATTTTGAAGCCCACTAGGAGGGAACGCCATGCCCAGATAAGTTGAAGGCTGTTTTCAGTGAATGAATAGTCAATTTTTGATGTATTTGATGTTCTGGACGCAATGGTATAGTTTGTAGAGGATTTGGAGCACATATGAAGGTGTTGTTTTCACTTTGGAGATTAAACAAGCCCATGTCCACCGGGATTGGAGGTCAAGCCTAGAGGAGTTGTGAACCAAATTCAAAGATTGGATGGTAATTTTTTGGTGCATTTGAGTGTTATGAAGCCAGTGGAATATTCATAAAACTAATTGGAGAAATAATTGTTCTTGTAATTAGAAATTTTACTCATAATCCCAAGAGGGCCTAGCTAGTTAAAGCAGGGCCATGGAGATGTAGCCTAGGAGGGGTGAACTCTATCATCATCCATTGTGTTATGTGATTGTTGTGAGTTATTTTACTGCATTTAATTTGTTTTATATGTGTTTTTAATTTTTAATTAACTCATAATTTGATCTTCAAAGACACATGAAACTTGACACTTTATCCCCTTCACAAATGGTTGAATGAGACGATCCTTAAACACATTTTTAATACTGATGAGGGAGCTTGCATAGCAATAACAAGTTTTCCCATATTCAGATCAGTGTCTCTCAACCTCGGACTACGTCACCCTATAGGGCCTGCTTCAACCACTATGTTAGCCCAGCGTGAGCCTAACAGGCTTTGTGTCACCCACTAGGGCCTGCGTTAGCCTCTGCGTCAGATTTGCGTGAGAAGACTAGCTCTGCATCCCTTCTGCTAGGTTTGCATCCCTCCTGGTGTTGCGCTGCCTTCTCTGGGATTTGTGTTGCTTCAGCTGCCCTTCCTGTAGAAAAAATATTCAGCCCCTTGTTGATGGCTTCAGCTTGATCTGCAATGCTCTGATACCATGTGAAAATTTCTGAATAAAAAATTACAGAAACCCTACTGTATTATCTTGATTTACTTCTCCTACTTGTGATTTAAGTTATACAAGTTATTTTCAGAAATGTTCTGAAAATATTGAAGTAAATACAACTATAATCCTACACATATATAGATCATTTACTGAAGCATAACGCACATATGACAAAGGAAACACATGATTTTTCGGACAAATGTCCTCGGAAAACCCAATGCGGAAAAATTGGTGCAGTAGTTCTGAGGGTTTATTATTATTAAGCAACAATATTCTGAGTACATCTAGGGTTCCATAATCTGGCTCACCCAACAGAGAAAACCTCGGCAAAAATGTGAGTTTTATCTCACTTTGCAAATCCCGGTTGATTCAGATTGGTCACTAGTGAAACCCCAGCTAGCTCTGCGCAGTCTCTACGTTGCCACTATTGAAGCCTGTGTGGCCCTGGTTGAAGGACTACATCACCCTTCCTCTGCGCTGATCACCTCCTCCTGGAATCAAGTTTTAGTCCTGCCAGCTTAGAAACCCAGATCTCCAGCTAATTTTGGATTGTTCCTTGGAGGCTCTGTGCTGCCCGTGCATGAGCCCTACGTGGGCCTGTCTCACCCTCTCTACGGTCTACGTCACACTCTTTAATGGATGCACTGCCTCCTTTGCGTCTTTGCTGCCCTTGCTCTGCTTTGTACTCTTGGTCCTCCAACCAATCACTGCATCTTCCCCTCTCTGCTTCTTTGAATCACTCAGTTTTGATCTCCGTCTAAGCATTGCTCCGTCAGAAGAATTCGATCTTTTAAACTCTGTGTGTTTTCTCCAATTGACCCCAATCCTTCCTTTAATAATTTTCTCGTTGAGAAATCAATAGTCGTGATCTAATCACTAATCAATGGATAATATTAGAGAAATCTTGATCCACGTCACTTAGAATATTCTCACCTCATGTGTAAATTAATTCACTTTAATTTTTCGATTTCCCTAAGTTAGACTTAGGGTTCCCATTAAAAAATTTAATTATTTGAATAACTTTTACACCAGGTGGAATTTCTCCAAACGATTTCTGGGTATTTGAGATCTCATGTGTTCTAGCCCCTCCACAATTTTTGGAGGTACAACACATCCAATGCTACCCAAAATCTCAACACATAGAAATTCTTAGGTTGGAGGGTGACCCACAAGTAACTAAGTGGAATGTATTTAAAACCCACATTAAATCCTAGTTCTGCACTTAGATATGACAAGTACCAATGGATATGTTGGAAATTTTTTATAGAAGAAAGAGTATATTTTGCAAGAGTACACCATCGAGTTTAGAAAAATGGCCATTATGTTGGAAATATCTCCCAAGAACTTGGATGTATTCTTCAAGCCTCTAGGAGGCATATAATCATTTAGGGAGGCAAGTGATACTCTTTAAACCTAGGATAATTGATGAGGCATATTTCTAAGAACAATATCTAGAGAATGTGGGTAAAAATAAAGGACTACAAAGTGGTTCTAAGGAAAATATCACCATAAAAGGAGGGAAATAATAAGTGGAAAGGAGAGATCCCAAATGGGGTTGTTTTCAATGATGGACAGATGGAGAGGGAGGCAAAGGTTGTGTTTTTCCGGCCTCCACACGTGCCCCCTACCACTGTTAATGAGAAATAATGTAAAAGGACAACGACTTTTGTTGTCAAGGATGAAGGTCGTTATTAAGCCTCACCTGTGGCACTCACATCCATACATGTGACGAGTCAACAATTTTGGTTTAATTGTTTGGGTGTTGTTGATATTACATTTATTTGTAAATATTATGTTGTTATAATTACAAGCGACATGTTTGTGGTTGCAAACATAGTTCAGGTGCTTGGCCAAATAATTTACACATGGGTGATGGGATTGTACAAGACAAATATACTTTCATTGGAGGGGTGAGACAACACCCCTAATTCCACCTGCTAGCACTCACATTGTGACTTGGGCTGGAAGGTATTAGGATTCCTTTGCCTTGAAGCTCACAATGTTAAGAGGGAGGACCCCAGATTAGGTCGTTCACAGGGATTTACTGAGGGGTGCAAATTAAGGTAGATTCCTTGATATTCAACACCATTAGTCTCACAACAAGGGTGACACAGGGGATTATAGTGGTCTCCATCATCATGCCCAAGTTCCCCTCTTTAGTCATTAATGCCTAAAGGGAAAGCAACATGACACCCTTGGAAATTTTGACTTGGCACCCTTGGCATCAGGAAAAATTTGGAAGATAAATGATGGTTCACACTCAGGCAATTATAAGTAATACAACACACAATGTAAGTAAGAGGGTATTGAGGAAATTATATAAGAAGATAAAATTATATGGAAAGAGGGAATAGGAATTGATATAAAAGCTAAATCGAGTAAGTAACCATACCATCCTCACACTTGGGAAACCTTTAAATAATAATAATAACAATAAATAACTCATAAGTATCTAAATTTTCCTAATAACAAGGGGAAAAAAGGGGACATAAATTCAAAATAGAAATATTAATCCAATGATAATTTACTCTCATTAAGAAAAAGGGGTTGTGCATGAAATTAGAGAATAATAATATTAAAATTGTGAAAATGAATTTCATGAGAGAGCTTCCATGTGGTAAGAACATAACACAAAAATCTCCAACCAAGATTTTAACTTGAGAAAAATTAGGGGCTTGATGGGGAATAAAAATATGAGACCTACTTGTTGACTTAAGTTAATAAGCACAAAATGGGGAGTCTAAATTGAGATCAAAAGAAAAATAGGAGAAATAAATAGGGAAAAAAAGAGCTAAAGGGCTTTCCTACAGTTGTGATAGAAAATACACTAAAGGTCATAAGTGTGCCCGAGAAGAAATTATTTTACATAGATTGTGAAGAGGAGGAAGAAAATGAACAAGAAACTTTAAAAAAAGAGAATATACACCAAGAACCAACCCTAGAGAAAGAAGAAATGGGTCAGACCATATCATGTAATGCATTCGCAGGAATTACCACTCCTCAAACTCTCAAGATAGAAGGAAATATCAAGAAGAAAAAGTTAATAGTGTTGATTGATTCGGGTAGTACCCATAATTTTATTCATTGTAAGGTAGCCAAGGAATTGAATTGCTTCCTATACCCAACACCAGAATGTCAAGTGATGGTTGCAACTGGAGGAACTATAAATTGCTAAGGAAAATTCCATAATATCAAGCTAACCATGGGGGAATATGTATTTAATAGTCCAATGCTTTCCATTCCAATGGGAGGTGTTGATGTTGTACTAGGAGTACAATGGTTACAATATTTGTGGACTGTAGCTTTTAATTTTCAAGAACTTTTCCTGAATTTTTTTTCGGAAGGAGAAGAATTCGAATTACGGGGTGTCACAAGGAAGCTGGGAAAGATAATAAGATCTAATTTCATGAAAAATCTTCTGAAGAAAGAACAATGAGGCGTAATTGCACAATTATGCTCACTAGAAGTTCCGAAATCAAAATCATCTATTTCTCCAGATCTCCAAAAAGCCTTGGACAATCATTCCAAGGTATTTGAAATTCCAAAAGTACTCCCACCTATTTGTGATCATGATCATGCTATTCATTTGATTCCAGGAAGTGTTCCTCCAAACATCAGGCCTTACAGATATCGTTATGTCCAAAATATTGAAATTAAACGTATGATTGCAAAATTGTTAAAGGCTAGTATAATTCAACCTAGTCAAAGTTCTTTCTTTGCTCCAATAGTATTGGTGCACAAGAAGGTGGATCATGGCGCATGTGTTCGGATTATATGGAGCTCAATAAGCTCACTATTAAAGATAAACTTCCCATTCATGTGATTGATGAATTATTGGATGAATTACATGGAGAAATTTATTTTATCAAGTTGGATCTTCGTTCAGGATATCATCAAATTAGAATGAAGATTGAAGATATTTTGAAAATAACATTTCGAACTCATGAGGGTCATTATGAATTTTTGGTCACGCCTTTTGGCCTTACCAATGCACCTTCTACATTTCAAGGGTTGATTAATTGCATTTTCAAACCCTTCCTTAGAAAATTTGTGTTAGTATTTTTTGATGATATACTAATCTACAACAAGTATTGGAAGGATCATGTTCAACATGTTGACATGGTGCTCAAACTATTGGAGGAAAAACAATTATATGAAAAAACCTCCAAATCTTTCTTTGGAGTACAAGAGGTGGAGTATCTGGGTCATATTGTATCTCACGAGGGAATTAAGGTAGACCTTAACAAAATTAAATCCATTAAGGAATGGAAAGTCCCCGCAACCATAAAGAAGTTGCGAGGATTTCTCAAGTTAACAAGGTATTATTGAAATATTGTTAAGAATTATGGGAGAATAGCAACACCTCTAACAACATTATTGAAGAAAGATGCATTTTCATGGACTCCTAAAGAAACTAAGGCCTTTAAACATCTTAAAGAGGCAATGTGCCTAGCACCGGTCTTAGCTACGCCAAACTTCACAAAAAAAATTATTGTGGAATGTGATGCCTTAGGAAATGGAATTGGTGTTGTTTTAATGCAAGAAGGACGACCCATTGCTTTTTATAGTCATCCAATCAAAGGAAAGTATTTACAGAAAGCTATTTATGAGAATGAAATGTTGGAAATACTACATGCATTAAAGAAATGGCTACCTTACCTAATGGGAAGACACTTCAAGGTAAAAATTGATCATGATAGTCTTAAACACTTTTTGGAACAAAGACTATCTTAAAGATGTTGGGTTATGACTTTGGAAATCATCTACAAAAAAGGAAAGTTAAATGTTGTTGCAGATGCACTCTCAAGAAAGGATGAAGAGGTGGAAGCATTGCTTTGTGCCATTTCTATTATCCAACCAGATTGGATAATTGGAGCAAGGGATGAATGGAAGAAGGACGAAGAAGTGTGAACACTCATTCAAAAGTTGCAGCAATATCCTAGTACATCTGATACATTTACTTGGAAAAATGATTCCTTATGGTACAAAGATTGCTTATATCTTTGTAAGAATTCCCAACTAAAACAAAATATTCTTTTGGAATTGCACACTTCTCCTTTACGAGGACACTCAAGATTTTCAAAAACTTACCACAGGGTGAAGAAAGAATTATTTTGGGATGGCCTTAAATATGATATTCAAAATTTTGTGGCGGAATGTTTGGTTTTCTAGCAAAATAAAGTTGAAAAAATTAAGACTCGAGTCTTCCACATTCTTTATCCATTCCAAGTCAACATTGGGAGGAGATTTCAATGGATTTATCACAGGTTTACCTAAATCCGAAGGAAAGAGTGTCATCATGGTGGTAGTTGATAGACTTACCAAGTATGCACACTTTTGCACATTATCTCATCCATTTAAAGCAACTACAGTTGCTACTACATTTATGGAAACAATTCAAAAGCTACATGGAAACTCAAATATTATTATAAGTGACAAAGATCCCATTTTTAGTAGAAATTTTTGGACGAAATTATTTTCTTGGTTGGGTACTGATCTGAAAGGAGTGTATTAGTTCTACTGTGCTAAGTGTCCTTTCAGTTTAATAAACATGTACAAATTGTCTCCATAAGTTTTCTTAAGGAATGAGAATTTTAACCATGAAAATTAGATGAATTAATGAACTTTAAGCATGTAAATAAGCCTTAAAAAAACTGAACAACAGTTCATAACAGCGAAAAACATTCACACATAAGTTTTACATAGTAAGCATGATGAAACAGTTCACCCCTCCTGGGCTACATCTGTTGGTCCAGCTCCCAATGGCATGTCCCTCTTTGTCATTATTCTCAAAATTGTAAATTACATATGTTTGTAGACCTCTAATGGTTGTTTTCTCTACACCAATGGCTCCAGAATGCTCAAATTAGTCTAGGTAGACTCTTGTTTCACCAAACTTGGTCGAAAATTGACCTCCCCATGCATTTTCCCCAATGACAGCTAGAAAAGCTCCACTAAATGTGGAGAACCGGCAGTTAGCTGCAGTTAAATTTAATAAATCCCCTAAAAATAGGGGCACACTCCAAATATGCTCGGACGGTTTAACTAAACATTAAGTGGTAGTGGCTGGGTGGTCACATGCCAACCCTGTCGTAACCTCCATTTGTTACAGTTTGAAACTACGCCATATCGTCTTGGAACTTGGAATAGTGGTTTCGCAATCTTTTAACCGTCGTATTAAACACTTCAACCCTTTTAAACCCACCATGTGACAATCTTAAAGATTGTGCTGAAATAGTCGTTTGATATAACCGTCAAATTTCTTGGAATCCAGAGTGCAGTGTTCCGCTGGCCACGACATTTGTTGCTGTTTAAACTGCCCATGTGACTACAGTAAAAGCCCGTCGGAGTTTATGTAAAGTTTCCACCAGATAAACACTGATTGTCACAGTTCTAAAACACATGTGAGTGGTTAATACGCCAGTGGTTTAGTTTGAGGTTGAGGTTAGCGTGGAGGCCACAGTTATGGTGCTAAGGCCACATGCGAGGGGGGGCTGGCCTCCCCAAACCCCCGTATGCAAAACTTATAACCAATAAGATGAAGCGGTGACCATACTTTGTTAAGAACTTCTATGCAGGCAGGCTGGCAAACGGACTTTGCTGCGGGCATGAGGTCGCGGGGTTGACCCCTGTCGACTCCAAATAAATTTTGCCACACGCTCCTGAGGAGACGTGGTGGCCTCCAAGCTGGCCACATTTCACTCATCCATTGGCTCACAAATAAACCCATCAACGGTCCAAATCAACTTCTGTACCATCAACATCCAACGGCCCAGATTGAGCCACGTGGCACGATTCTGTTGGTTGAATTAAAAATAGAATATTCCAAGTATATACTTGCTGACTGTACCTGCATGCTGACTGGGCATCCAGTCACCAAAATTTCAATGTTTGGGAAAACGAACAGAATCCAATATCTTTCTCATACGACATTGGTTTTTCGAACTGTTCGCAGTGCCGAAATCACAATGATGAGACCTTTCTGGTCGCTCAGGTTCAGATCTGTTTCGATCACTTTCCTTTTTGAACATAAGAGATGATATCCTAATCACACCTCCCCATTAGGAAGCTTTTGGACCTCAAAAGACTTTAATCACCTGTTCAGAAGATGAGCATTAGGGGAATTTTGAGGTCTAAAATGGGCCTCCTAAGGAAATAATAAAATAATAGCCAAACCAATAAAATAATATTTATGAATTTTCAATTCACTTTTTGCACCACAATCAATGTAACCATAATTAAATTAAATTCAAAAGTTGTACCAAAATAAAATTAATAAAAAAATTGTATTGATGTGACTATAAATAATAATGAGATTTTCAAGAAAAAGTCATTATCATTGAACAACTAATGCATTTGTCCTTTGTACTTAAATAACTTAAAATAAAATATAAATATAAATTTATAAATTGTTAATTATATTATATGCTATTAATTAAAATTTATATTATTTAAATTGTATAAAAACATGTAATTAATATACTATATAAAAATAATATAATATAATATAATAAATGTATAGGGAAATGCATTGTTTCTTTCGAGAAATATGAAATGACAATAATATATTTTTATTCAAAAAGTGTGAAATGACATTTATTATGAGTATTTTACTTTGACTTTAAAAGTACTTAGAGCACTACCATGGTTAACCATGAGTTTTTATCCACCATTGAGAATGTGACAAGTAAGTACCTTTAACAAAAGAAATGCCCCCTCAACCATTAGGGATGATGTCATCCCCTAAAATGTGATTGGTTCTCATAAAGTTAATTTTGATTTTACATTTTCCTTAAGAGGCCCATTTTAAACCTCAAAATTCCCCTAATGGGAACAACTCCCTCACCTTTTCCACTTCCATCCATCTTGCCTTACTTGGTTCGTTGCCCTTGAGCCCAATCTGAAGATAATCGACACTTCCTCTTTTAGAAGTGTGTGTCCTCCTATCAAGGATGGCATCCTCCTTGAGCTCATTCAGAAATTCTGGTGAGAAATCTTCTATTAATGGTAGTTGAATGTCACTCCCTTGATCATCAACCAACGAAGGCTCATACAAACGTAAATTCTCCACATTGACAACAGAATACATTTGCATATATGAATGCAAGTCAAGCTGAAATGCATTATCACCAACTTGTTTAATAATCTTGAATGGACCATAACGAATAGGCTTGATATTTTTACCTTCTCCTTGCATTCTTTATTTTCTTATGTGCAACCATACTTCATCTCCTTCTTGAAACTTGTGATCAACTCTATGTTTCTCATTCCTCTCCTTGTACTTTCTTTGACTCTTCTCAAGCTATTTTTGAACTTTTTGACGAATAATCTGAATTTTCTCAATGAACTTTCGAGTCTTGTCAATATCACTATGACCATCAATTGCAACATCCTTCTCAAAGATGAATTCTAATGGCGATTTCGGCAAATACCCAAAGCAGGCTTCAAAAGGTGAAGTATTTGTAGAAGAGTGCTTGGCCCGGTTGTAAGTGTGCTGAATGTAATGTAGTTGTTCATCCCACAACTTGGGATGCTTGCTGCAATACCCTCTCAATAGATGCACAACGGTGATGTTCACCACCTCGGTTTGGCCATCAGTTTGCAGATGAAAAGCAATACTCTTTTTCAACTTTGTGTCCATCATATTCCAAATATTGGACCAAAAATTCCCAACGAACTTGGAATCCCTGTCACTAACAATAGAACTTGGTGAACCAAAATGAACCCATACATGTTGAAAATAAAGTTCAGTAGTTTTTTCAACAGTAATGGTTTTCTTACATGGCATAAGTATACACATTTTACTGAATCTATCCACAACTACATAAAGATAATCATGATGTTTTCTTGACATAGGTAGCCCTCCAAAAAAGTCCATGGAGACACTCTCTCATGGCCTTGATGGCACCGGTAGTGGTGTGTACAACCCAAGATTCCTATTGCTAGGCTTGCTTGTAGCACACATAAAACATCCTCTTATAAAATGTGACACACTATTTATCATGCGAGGCCAATAACAATACCTCTGAAGATGCGCCACTGTTTTGCTTACCCCAAAGTGATCAGCAATAAGAGACGAATGAGCCTCTCTCATGACACTAAGTCTCTCTCCTTGTGGTATACACAACTTGCCCAAATGAAACAAAAAATTGTTATGCAAGTGATAATCATTTTCCTCAACTTGATTCCCTTCACTCAAAATAGCATACACATCTTTAAAATCAGCATCAGATGCATAATGTTCTATGTAACTCTCATGTACAATAGAATAATTTTTAAGCAAAGTAAAAGCACTTATAATTGGCCTAAGCATATCAACAACTTATTGAAAATACCTTTCTTGTACCTTATAACCAAGTGAAACTGTTGAAGAAATCCCATCCACTTGAAATGTCGTGATTGCTGCAATTTTGTTTGCGACTGCAAGTACTGTAGTGGTTGGTGAACGATATGAATAATCGTCTCTTTACCCATAAAGTAGTGTTTCCACTTCTTGACGCTTTGTACCAACACATACAACTCTTTCTCATTTGTTGGATAATTGATTACAACACCATTGAATGTTTCATAATGAAAAGAAATAGGCTTACCATTGCTGAAAAGTACTGTGCCCATGGCATAATCACTAGCATCGGTCTGTATCTCGAATGGTTGTCTCAAATCCAGTAATGCAAGAACCGGAGCTGAACTGATCTTGTCTTTTAAAGCTTCAAAAGCTTGTTGTTGTTTTCCTCCCCATTGGAAGCCTTTCTTCACACTTGTCACTGCATGCATAGGAGCTTCTATGGCAGAAAATTTAGCAATAAACTTTCCCCAATACTGCGCTGCGCCTAAGAAACTTCTTACCTCGGTTACTGATTTGGGAGTGGGCCAATTCACAATGGCTTCCACTTTAGAAGGATCAATTCTAAATGTGCCTCCTCCTACAATGTGTCCCAAATAAACCAAAGAAGTCTTTCCAAATTCACACTTAGACATCTTAAGAAATAATTGCTCTTTCTTCAAAACATCAAGTACCCTCGACATGCTCTTCTCTTGTTTTGCTGAAAATGAGTATATCATCTAAATATACAATCACAAATTCATCAATAAATGGACATAAAACATTATCCATCACACGAATGAAAGTCGTCGGTGCATTACACAAACCAAACGACATAACCAACCACTCAAAGAGTCCTTGTTTGGTTTTGAATGTAGTCTTCCATATGTCACTTTATGCAATTATTACTTGATGGTATCCACTTCGTAAATATAACTTAGTGAAATACTTTTCTTCTTTTATTTGATCTAACAAATCATCTATCCTTGGGAGTGGGTATCGATTCTTTACCGTTATCTTGTTCAAAGCTCTGAAATCGACACACGTGCGCCAAGTCCCATATTTCTTTAGAATCAGGACTATAGGTGAACCGCATGGCGAAGTGCTTGGCCCTATGAGTCCCTTGTCCAACAATTCCTTGATTTTCCTCTTTATTTCAGAATTTTCCATTATCAACATGCGATACATGCTGATGTTTGGAAGAGGACAATCTTGTTGAAATTGAATGTCATGTTGAATCTCCCTTTTAGGAGGAAAACTTGTTGGCTCCTGAAACATCTCATGATGTGCATCAACTACATCATATAAATATGATTTAAACTTAGGATCAAAATCTTCAAATGACTCATGATTAACATCAGCTTTAGGCTTAATCATTAGAAGAACAAAATTCTTACTTGAATTCACTAGCCTTTTTACCTGTCCAGCATTTACCATTGCAATATTTGTCTTCTTGCGATGTGCTCTAACAATGTAATCCTTGCTATCTTTGAATAAATGGTATTTTTTCTCATGGCGATGGAAGATAGATTTCCTGTCATACAAGTAAGGACTACCCAACACAACACCTTTAATATCAAGCAGAACCACATTTAATTCAACTGTGTGAACAAAATGTGCAGTTATTGCAAAGCGCAATATCCACTTCTTTGAAACCTGTAAATTGCATCTTTGCAAATCCACCCAAGTGGATATGGTTTTGGATGTGGAATGGCCTCAAGTTTAAGTTTCTTGACCAAGTCTTCAGAGATTAAATTCTCTTGTGAACCACTGTCAAACAGTGTATCAATTTTGGTACGTTTGGATATGACCCTCACATGAAACTGTTCAATTCTCTCTTCTTCATTTGGAGCTTCTATGTGATAGTTTGAAGTACTAGTACTGGGTTTTGTTTCAATTTATTTTCCCTTCATGTTCTTCAATCCCATGGCTGTAATTTTAGTTTCATTACCTGAATCCTCTTTTAAGTCATGTTGAGTTGCAGCTGTAGTTTTTTGCTTCCCTTTGTTATTGTTAAATTTGGGTCTCTTTTTAGGATGTAGTTTCCAACATTTTTTCTCTTCATGACCTTCTCTTGAAAAATGATTACAAACCACTTTCTCTCCCTCTTTCTTGATAGATGTGTTCTTTTTGCCTTTTCCTTTTGAGGTCTTCTCTTTGTTTTTCCCCTTAAAAGGTTTGTTTCTACCCTCTTCAAAAGTATTTTACCCTCTAGCTTCTAGATGTGTGACTTGAACACATACCTCATCTAGGCTTGTTGGATTAAACATGAGGATAATATGTCTAAGGTAGCTATGTAAGCCCCCTATGTACTTGAGAAAAATATCTTGACTCTGCAAATCTACCCCTAATAAGAGAGCTCTTCTCCTAAATTATTGGGTGTAATCTTGTACATTTTATCCTTTCAATTGTCTAAAATTTTTCCAGTTCATTATGGCTTTCTGCATGTGAGCTAATGGATAAAATTGTTGTTTTATTGCAGTAATGAGATCAGTCCATGATAGAATCATCTTACCATGCTTTTTTATCTCCTCATTTGTCTTGGCTTCCCACCAAACAAGAGCTGCGCCTTCCATCCTCAATGAAGCTAGTTGGATTTTGGTGTCATCATCATGAAGGTTCTAAATTCTAAAATAAACCTCCAATTTCCTATCCAATTATCAAGATTTTATGCATTGACTTCACCATTAAACATTGGCAATTCAAACTTAACATCAAGTTTTAGAAAATGACTTTTACCAGTGTTCTTTGACTTAGATAGTTGATGTATTGAAGATGAAGTAGAGGATGATGAGGATGAAGATGAGGGTTATGATGGTGACTTTCCACTGCCTCCATTTCCTCCATTTCCCTTCTTTGATTTATCTTCATCATTTTGACCTCCTGATGATACCTGACCTTCCTTGTGAAGTTTGGAACCTTCTCCTTCTAGTCTTTCATTCCTTTCTTGATAAAGGACTCTCACCATTTCAGCCATGTCAAGGAATTCTTTCCTAAACATTCTTTCTTCCTCTTTGGGATCCATCTCTTCATGGGTTTCTTCTTCTCCTGGAGGCATGCTTGAAGCTGCTTTTGCTTCTCTTGGAGGTGAACTTGGTGGTGGAGAATGTGGCAATCTTTCCCTCCTTTGTTGTGGCTCACTTTGAGAACCTCTTGCTTCCACCAATTTTCCTTCTCCTCTCTTAAGCTTGAGCCTAGTAAGCATGAAAACCCTTGCAAACAGTTAACAAATTCCTGCACATAAAAACACCAGAGATTAAACTCTAGATTTGATACCAACTTGATCTGAAATGAGTATATTAGTTCTGTTGTGCTAAGTGTCCTTTCAGTTAAATAAACATGTACAAATTGTCTCCATAATTTTGCTTAAGGATGAGATTTTTAACCATGAAAATTAGATGAATTAGTGAACATTAATCATGTAAATATGCCTTAAAAACACTGAACAATAGCGCATAACAGAGAAAAACATTTACACATAAGTTTTACACAACAGGCATGATGAAGCAGTTCACCCCTTCTGGGCTACATCTGCTGATCTAGCTCCCAATGGCATGTCCCTCTTTGTCATTATGATAAAAATTGTAAATTACATTAGTTTTCAGGCCTCTAATGGATGTTTTCTCTACACCAATGGCTCCAGATTGCTCAAATTAGTCTAGGTAGACTCTTGTTTCACCAAAATTGGTCGAAAATTGACCTCCCCATGTGTTTTCCCCAATGACAGCTAGAAAAGCTCCACTAAATGTGGAGAATAGGTAGTTAGCTGCAGTTAAATTTAATAAATCCCCTAAAAATAAGAGTGTGCTCCAAATATGCTCGGACAGGTTAACTAAACATTAAGTGGTAGTGGCGGTGTGGTCACATGCCAACCCCGCCGTAACCTCTGCTTGTTACAGTTTGAAACTCCGCCATATCGTCTTGGAACTTGGAGTAGTGGTTCCACAATATTTTAACCGTCGTATTAAACACTTCAACCCTTTTAACCCCATCATGTGATAGTCTTAAAGACTGCGTCGAAATAGCCATTTGATACAACCATCGAATTGCTTGGAAATCGAAGTGCAGTGTTCCGCTGACCACAACATTTGTTGTCATTTAAACCGCCCATGTGACTGCAGTAAAAACCCACTAGAGTTTATGTAAAGTTGCTGCCAGATAAACATTGATTGTCGTGGTTTTAAAACACATTTGAGCAGTTAATACGTCGATGGTTTAGTTTGAGGCTGTGGTTAGCGTGGAGGCCATGGTTCTAGCGCTAGGGCCACATGCGAGGGGGGCCTAACCTCCCCAAACCCCCGTATGAAAAACTTATAACCAATAAGATGAAGTGGTGACCATACTTTGTTAAGAACTTCCATGTAGGTAGGCTGGTAAATGGACTTTGCTGCGGGCATGAGGTCGCGGGGTCAACCTCGTCGACTCCAAATAAATTTTTTCACACGCTCCTGAGGACACGTGGCAGCCTCTGGGATAGCCACGTGTCGCTCATCCAATGGCTCATAAATAAACCCATCAACAGTCCAAATCAACTTCTGTACCATCAACATCCAACAACCCAGATTAAGCCACATGGCACGATTCTGTTGACTCAATTGAAAATGGAATATTCCAAGTATATACTTGCTGACTGTACCTGCATGCTCACTGAACATCCAGTCACCAAAATTTCATTGTTTGGGAAAAAAAACAAAATGTGATATCTTCCTCATACGACATCTATTTTTTGAACCGTTCGTGGCGCCGGAATCGCAACGACGAGACCTTTCTGGTCACTCAGGTTCGGACCTGTTTCGAGCACTTTAATTTTTGAGCATAAGACATGATCTCCTGATTAAGTACTCAACTAGCTCATAGCCCATCTTATCATCCTCAATATGATGGTCAAACTGAGATAGTGAACAAATGTTTGGAATGATATCTTCATTGTTTTGTATCTGATAAACAAACACAATGGGTCAAGTGGTTACCTCTGGCTTAATGGTGGTATAATACTTCCTTCCATACTGCAGCAAAAGTGACCCCATTTATGGCACTTTATGGATATCATCCACCGTCCATCACATCATCTTTAAGAGAAAATTCTAATGTTCAAGCAGTGGAAGATCACATCAAGCATCAACAACAAGTTCTCCAACTCTTAAAGGATAACCTAAATTTGAAACAAAATCGAATGAAACAACAGGCAGATCAACATCGCAGCGAGTGAATTTTTGATGTAGGAGATTGCGTATTTTTACGGCTACAACCATACAAACAAATGTCCCTCAAGCAAGCTAAGAAGGATAATAAATTATTGCCAAATTACTATGGTCCTTACAAGGTGTTGCAAAAGATTGGTATTATGGCATACAAATTGGAGCTTCCTGCTTCTTCACGAGTGCATCCAGTTTTCTATGTTTCATGCTTAAAGAAGGTTATAGGTGACAAAATTCCAGTTCAAACAATTTTTCCAGAACTTGATGAGGAAGGAAAAATCATATTGGAACCTGAAGCAGTCACAGAAACAAGAACTCGACAGCTATGAAATCGGTCAATTTCAAAGTATCTCATCAAGTGGAAGAACTTACCCACTGAAGATTCTACATGGGAGGATGAGAATTTTATACAGAAGCATCCAGAGCTACTCAAGCGTTGATGAAAACACTTTTTTGAAGGAGAGGGGCATGTTAGGTCCCTATATTACTAGTGTAGTCTCTTATTGTTGTTAGTATAGCCCCCTTATTATTATTGTTGTACCCCTGTAACCCCCATATTTTTATTATTGTGCCCTTACATTATATTGTTAGGTCGGCTATGATTATATTGTGACCCCATGGACTCCTATATAGAAGGAGGTTTTTTCATTTGTATCATCCAAGAATTTTTCATTTATGTAATGTAAAGGAGGTTTCCCCCTCGAAGTGGCTTATTTCTAAGGCATTGATCTCTCTTTTCTTCTATTTTTGGAGCTGGTTTCATAACAGAAACTTTCTATAAAATGAGCAAGTTACGAGGAATAGAGTTTTTGAACACCCTACTATTGGATGAATATCCTAAAAACTATTTGCATTTGGAGTGACTATTGAGATCTACGGTGACTTTGGTGAAAGTGGAGGTTGTGTGAGTGAGAACCTCTTGAGTTTGAGGGCTTTCCTCCACTTGCTAGTGCATTTGTTTTTTGTAAAACCCCATCATAGTTTGTGGGTCCTCAGGGAAGAAGAGTGCCCAAGGAAAGGTTGGGAGGTCAATTGATGAGTTACAAGGTTCAGTCAAGCAAGGAGACTAAGGCTAAGGAGCTCAAGTTGTGACTACATTCACAAAGTCGAAAAGTAGATGCCTATTGGTACTTGGTAATTCTAATTATTTGTCATTTTCTTTTTTTTTTCTTGTGAAATGATTGAATTAAATTGTAATAGATTTCATTGTTGATGAAAAAGACATTATGTGAATAATATTATGAGTTTCGTGAGTATATGTATTGTCTTTTATATTATAATATTATGAATTGCATGACTATATGTATTGTCTTTTATATTATATATTAGTGACATGGTTGGTTAAAGAAAAATGATAATTAATTGGCATTGTTTGTTGAATGTGTATTAATTCATATGGCATGATATTATAATGCAAGTGTAATGTTAAAGGCTACCTATATGAAGTTAGTGAGTCAATAAGGTACCTTGAATGTAAGCTTCCCACATTGATAGATAATAATAACGATGTTGCTCGAAGAATGATTAGTCTTATGGTTGGACTTATTCTATTATCTCATTGTCAAAAGAAATTGAACGAGTGAGATCAATAATAATTATGTATTTTTATTTAAAGCACATATTCAATTTGCTTTGAAGGTTGGAACTTTGTTTGGTAAATCAACTAGGTTGGAACTTCCCAAAATTCTCTGGTTTTATCTATGAATTTAATCGGATCTGCATAATAAAATAAAATGAAATAGTTTCCAAACTCTAGATTAGATTGATATAAAACAACTACTTGTACTTCTATACCAAACTATGAATCATAACTATATCTCAATTTCCATAATTCTCATTAAAAATTCTATCCCAAATTATAAATCATAAATATATCTAAATTACCATAATTGAAAATTTTGTAAATTATATATATATATAACCTCTACCAAAAAAGTGCCCCTTGTCCCTTGTATTACTGTCCTTCCTCCTTGTATACAATTGTAAGACTGTCAATGTTTACCACTTTTCCTGAAAACCATTCTCCCCCAATGAAAATGGGAATTTCCCTTGGGGTGGGGTGAACCCAACGTAGAGTCTTCACAGCCGCATTCGTTGAATTTGTGCAGTTGAAATATAATTGGTAAGCCTTAGAAGGCCAATAAAATTCAACATAAAATTAATTCCTTCTCTGCAAGGAAGCATGTTGTCTCACTGATCACTTTTTTCCCATAACGACCACGGTTGTGGTAGCAATTAATGAAATTATATTAATGGCAGGTTTGGAGTTTCCATTGACACTTCATCCAAAAATATCAATACTAGAGCTAGCTCAATTAAAATTTGTGTTTAGGTTGCACTTCAGCGCAGTTGACCTCTCTGTAACCAAACTCTGTCAGGTTGTTCGGTGTGAGAAGGATCCATAGGACAGATAATAAAAAAACAAACAAAAAATGGGTTGTGTATAGGTCAGGGACGCACGGTGAAGTTAATTTGGAACTCTCCAAAAATAATATAAATAGTAGAGGTGGAATCTCTTGGTGTTAACCTTTAGTTCTGCTTTTAAGTTGCAAGGATGTAATCTAAATGTATCACCAGTTAGTAGTTTTTGGGAGCTAATTAGCTATTCACATATCAAATATAATTATATAAATTTACATTGTATACTATATAACTCAAAATTATAAAAATTTACATTCTATACTATAAAGCCATGCCATGGCATGTGATTGCTTATTTGTATAAATGAATTTTGTGCCTATAGTTTTTAGTTTATTTGTTAAAATGAATTTTGTGTCTATAGTTTTTAGTTTATTTTGTTGAGTTAATATGATAAAACCACTAATTATATCAACATTATAACTGATTCACATATCAAATATAACTCGAAATTATATAAATTTACATTCTATACTATGAAGCCATGGCATGGCATGTGATTGGTTATTTGTATAAATGAATTTTATGCCTAAAATTTTTAGTTTATTTTGTTGAAATGATATTAGTGAAACCACTAATTATATCAACATTATAACTAATTATTGAAATAACTCAAAAAGTAAAATTGACTAAATAGCATCATTTATAATGATAACTCCAAATAAAATGATCAATCTTATATAATTAAATATATTTATACAAACTTTAAGTAAGCAAAATTTATTTGATAACATTATAGCATCAAAAGGAACAAACAAAAACAGTCACAAATTTAAGTGATAGTTGATTGAATCAATACCAACCAACAAAAATATGGTTGTGTATCAATAGGGCTTTATGAAGAATTTTACCACTATATCATAATAAAACAAAAACAATACAATGGAATATATTTTATATTCAAACTTATTAAAGTTTTAACCTAGCTTAGAATTATTATTCCGAATTCTTTAAAGACAAGCCACAAAGGGTAGGGAAGGTTGAATAGTCCATCACACCAAAAGCCATACTTTTTATTATGTCTTTTCACCACAATGAGTTGCAAGTGTACCACCCACAAGGAAATCACCTGCATTTGTTAGACACAAAATTGATGCAGGAAAAGATGGAAAATGTAAGCAATTGAAGTGGAGAATTTTCTTCCCAGATTCATGGTGTCTGCCATGGTAATTATTTGAGAACTTTGACAGGGATAGTTTTTCATTGCTTATTTAACCCTTTTCAAATTGATCTCTTTTAGAAACATTTATAGGAATCATTAGTTTAAAACACGGAAACACACTAGAGGATCCAAGTGTTAGAACAATAAACTTAACACTATCATCTAACAATATACTGATGGCTGGCTTGAAAATTTCATGGATTGCTTCAACATCCATTTTCTTACCATCATTCTCTAGGGTTTGAAGAGATTGAGACAAATTTAAAGAAGATATTGGCTTTTCCATAGCAATAAGTTCAAACTCATTAGGTGAAGCAAAAGTGACTTACACAACAATTCAAGCAATGAGGTTGGACATACTAAATATTTCCTCGGAGATGCAACTCTGCAGCAGGCAGAAAAGGAAAATAGAGGGGTTGCAACCACCTCAACGAAACAAAATTTTCAATACACAAAATTACTCCTAACTTGCATATTTTACAATACTTTCGACTCTAAACCAATTTGGCAACTAATACAAGCTCAAACCAAACAGGGGTATTTGATTCCTTGGCCACTACGAATTAAGAGATATCTAATACGTAAGATCATTGTTTCCCATATAGATGTAAGTAAAACAACATAAACGAAACAAAATTTGCAATACACAAAATTACTCATTACTTACATATTTTACAATACTTTTGACTCTAAACCAATTTGGAAACTAATATAGGCTCAAACCAAACAGGGGTATTTGATTCATTGGCCACTACAAATTAAGAGATATCTAATACCTAAAATCATTGTTTCCCATATAGATGTAAGTACAACAACATCAAAGTCTATAAATTTACAATTTCAAGCTGCCTCAAGGGCTAGAGGATGTAAATTTGCATCAATCATCAACAAAGGTGCAAAGCCAAAATATCTCCAAATTTGATTTATCCATTTATTCTTCCGGTCATGAAAAAATGAATATGAAATTTAACAATACTCTGTTCCTGGCATTCTCTAAAACCGCCTAAGAGAGAATGTCAACATTAAAGGAAAAAATTTCAATATGAGAGAATGGTGCACTTATTACTTTATTACAAAAGAAAGAATGATGAAACATCGAAGATACATAGAGAAAATGGCACAAGGAAAATCACTTTTCATCATTATCCAATTATAGATAAGGCTTGCAGGTCCTCATTTTCACCACTCCAAAATCCATGTCTCCTCCTTTTTCTTCAGAAGTATAGTCACCACTATTCATCACCTGCAACATTTTTTTCTCCCGCTCTTCCAGCTTTCTACTCTCTCCTTCCAATCAACATTTCCAAATCCATAAGAGTTGAAGTCACTTGAATGATCCACAATTCTAACTTGAGTTGCAAATGCATTAAAACATCCACAATAAGCATATTTAATTGATGGCAAGAAAAACAAAAGCTTCTGCAAAAATATTAAGGACTCCGATAAATAGAACAAAACCAGTACACAATTCATATTTAACATAAGCAACGTAGTCTAAGAATAAAGGAAATGGAATTATGGCAAGCAGAATGACTTGAATACATGGATGACTAGCATCGGCACGTAAGGTAGAGGATGAACACGCTTTCTGCCACCACCACTAGAAGGTGGAGCACCAGCGGAATGCTTAGGAGATAATCCAGGCAATTCTCCAAATATCTGCAAATAACCATAGAAAGTTTGAGAAACATCTAAATGAATGTGTTAAAACTCAAGAATCAATTCCAACCTGATGTGTCAAGCTTTTAAAAAACAAAAAAAACTCATACATTAGAGCATAAGGAAATACAGAAAATGTATTGATTAACCATTGGTGAGAAGAGGAATTTGTGATTCAAAAACCTCTTGCCTTGAGGTCGGGACACCTGGAGAAGAAAAAAAACAAAATATTTTCAAGTGCAGTGATAATATTGAGTTTTTTGATATAAGTGTATTAGCTATCCTTGTACACGTTATTCAATGAATCTTTTGCATTCAAGAAATAAGGTCATAAATAACAGCTTGGGTGGGGCTTTTATAAAATGAGAAATGTGAAACTCGAAAAAATATTAAAAAGAGGATCCAAAGTGAAAACAATGAAGGCCCCCTTGAAAATTAAATCCAAAGTGAAAAAATGACTTTCAAAATGTTCACCTCATGAATTTTAACATAAATGAAGCCAATAATGGCTACATCTTGGACTTCTTGCATCAATTAGAAGACATCCAAATCTTGTCTGGTCTCCCATATGCATAGAGACACTAAGCTAGAGACACTATATGGGGTTTTCTCGCTGTTTTAAATAACAGTTTGAGATTGTATTGATGATCATGTACTGTCATATATTTCTTTTAAAATATACAGCGTTTTTTTTCTTTCTGAAAAAAAAAGAGACACTAAGCTTTTCAGGCCTCTTCTATTCATATATATTTGAAGTTTTCCAGGGCTCCTATATCCATAGGTTATCGATGTTGCCCCTCCAATTAACACTAAGATCAGTATAACTAGGACCTTACCCTTGTCGTAGTAGCGAGGGTAAGGATTTGAACCTGTGTCATCCTTATGAAAAGTGCAGAGGGAATACCTCCTAAGTTCTTGGTATTCATTAAACAATTTCAATTACTACTTCACCGTAATAGCATTCTTGATAAAAACCCCACGAAGAGAGTAGAAAACACCTTTGATGAGAGAGTGGCACTCCTCTGCAACAAAAAAGCTAAAATGCCAAGCCCTTGAACGTTTGAAAGAAAACCTGAAAAACTTCATCCCGGCAGAAAAAGCATATAGTTACCACATATCCCAAGAAAAAAATTAGAAACCACAAGTGTCGGCACATGTTATGTTCGCTTTGAAGTTCCGGCTGCTCGAAGACTGTTCTAGAGGCCGCCCCAAGAGATCTCTCACCGTAAAGAAACCTCCCCGTGGCTCGAACGATGGTGTGTGGCCTACGTTTGATGTGAAGAGCCCGAGTAAATGCTCGTTGTTTCATGCGTGGACGCTAAGGTGCCACGATTTTGTTTGTGGCAACCGTTGCCAGCGTTATTGACTCTCTAAATGCTTTCCTCTGGAAGTTTCATAACCAGAGCTCTCTGTTTATCTACGAGTAGGGCGTCATATATAAAATGTATATAATATATAAAATATATATAATTACTCGACCATCCGCTTTGTGGTTGCAAATATGCTGACTAATTCAGCTTGACTAAATTCAGGATCTCGTCCTTGGTGTTCAGACAGAGAGTAAAGTTCTTGCGGATTCTTGCGCTATCTACTCGTAGGTAATGTAATGTTTTTCTCTACGTAGGGGAGGGATGTCTAATGTTGTTCAGGGATCGGTAATTGTTATAGTACGGGTCCCAT